>JAMALZ010000021.1:0-496458 GCA_023630055.1 Trichosporon sp. PB005A
GGGGGGTGGGGAGCAAGATGTGATCGGTGAGACAGTCAACACAGCTGGTGAGAGTGCAAGTGACGTCTGAAGATTTAGATGGAGGTGCGGACTCGGCGCCATCTCCGTGTGCCTGTGCCTGCCCAGTCCTCGCTGCATCCGCCTCAGATGCTCTTGTTGTTCTCCGCCTCTCCACGCATCAGCGACCATCCGACATGAGCACGCCAGACCCGTCTCAGCAAGTGGGCCCGCGCCCCGCGCTTCTCCTCGCTGTCGCGACGCAGCAGCACCTCCTCGCCGAGCTCTTCGCGACGCTGCAGGCGACGTCGAGCGCGCCGAACGCAGACGCCCTCCCCGCCCTGCACGCCGGCCTCGTGCAGAGTTCGGAACGCCTCGACCAGCTCTCGGCAGAGCTGAAGGTGCACCAGGCGGCGTACGCGGAGATGCTCGCGAAGCAGAAGGCCGCCAAGGAGCTCGAGGACGAGATCCGCGCCGTCATCCGCGAACTGCACGGCGCGCAGGTCGAGATGGAGGAGGTCGTCAATGAGGGCGCCAAGGTGCGCGAGAGCATCGAGCGGAGTGAGGAAGGTGAGTTAGAAGACCCTACGCCATGCTTCGTTTGCAAAGGTTGCTGCCCTTCTCCGACATCGCTGTCCACAGGTTGGCGGCAGACAGACGAAGCTCACGTATGTCGATCAGAGCTAACCCCAGACCCCGTCAGCGTTGACCAACTCATCGCCCACGCGCATGCGCTCGCGAAGACAACGAGCGCGCCCGTGTCTTCTCTTCTTGCGCCTGTTGACAAGGCGGCCGCCACGCCGTGGCCGAACGAGGCAGCGATGCGACAGGGTCTCCTGTTCCAGCTGGAGGGATCGATGTCTGGCGTTGGAGACGTTGGCGTCGTCGGAGATGGTGAGTGCTTCCTCTTTGTCCATTTACAGCCACAATGCTTCTCCCACAACGCCTGTTCGGGGCCGAGAGCTTGGTCTATAGAGCAGCTCCTCCCAGCCGGGAGGTGTCACTTGCTTCTAGGCTGGACACGTAGGGACTGCAGCTGTCCACGCCGCATCCACCAAGCTAACAGACAGCTTCCACTGCACCAGAACCAGCGCAACCGGCGCCGCAGGTCGTGCACGAGGAGCCAGGACGTCGGTACGACCCCGGAGCGGTGTTCCAGCTCGACCTCAACAGCGACGACTCGGACGACGACTAGTCCCATATCTTTCCTCTCGCCTCGTTGCCTCTGGCCCGCCCTGCAGCCAGCCGCGCTTGTACATTAGAACCATGTTGTATGCATGCAGTGGGACATTGTCTCCCACGAAAACCAATGAGGGGGTATAGGAAGTGGAAATGGGAAAAAGTAATACAGTCTACACGCTCTACCAGTTGTTGAGCATCTCGCGGGACAGCGGCTCGGTCTCCATCTCGTACTCGACGTTGACGTGGGGCCTCCTCTTCGCTGCGCGTTTCGGGTCCTTGGCGGCCTTCCGCTTTGCGCCAGCTTCCGGCTTCTTCGGCGGCCGGGGAGCAGGCTTCTTGGCGGCTGCTCCTTCGTCGTCTTCTCCGTCCTCGTCCTCGTCGTCCTCTTCGTCCTCGTCCGACACCTCGAGGTCGGACGGGAACTCCTGGCCATCCTCGTCGCCAGTTTCGGCGTCCGAGTCGAACTCGTCGAACTCTGAGCCCGAGTAGTCCTCGATGTCGTCGTCCGACTCGTCGTCCTCGACAAACTCGCGCTCGCCGCCCTCCCACTCCTCCTCGTCCAGCAGCGAGTCGTCCTCCTCCATGTCCTCGAGCTTGCCCTTGCCCTTGTCCATCTCGAGCACCTGGCGCCACACGTCCTCGTTCACGTTCAGCGGCGCGTCGCCGTACGCCTTGGACCGCAGGCGCTCCAGCAGCTCCGCCTCGATGCTCTTCTCCAGCTTGGCCGCCGCAAGCGCCTTGCGCTCGCGCGTCGCCTCACGCCGCTCGAGCTTCTTCTTGATTCCGACGAGCTTCGGCCTGGTTGTCAGCTTACACGTCCTGCGTCGAAGCAAGCGGGGCAGGAGGGAAGGGAAACGACATTAGTGAATCAGAGGGTGGTGCATGAAGTCTAGCACATGTTGTTGCCGCGCACGGCCGGCGCCAACCCGTGGGAGGGCGCCGGCCGCGCTTGGCTGTCGCGACTTCTGAGTATCTTCATATTCACATGTCGTGGGAGGGAAGGGGACGGGGGTTGATACGCACTGCTGGGTCATGGAGAGTCTGCGCATCTTGATGAGGTACTGCGTGATCTTGGTGAGACGCTGCTTGCACTTGTGCGTGATGAAGTTGGGCCAGTAGATGAGCTCCTTGTCGATCTGCTCGAGCGCCTTGGTGTAGTTGCTGGAGAGCTTGATGCGCTCCCACATGTTGGCGGGCGAGTGCGCACGCTCGATCGTCTTCACGTAGAGGTACAGCACGCCCTCCTTCTCACGGACGGTCGCATAGCGCGAGTTGGCGAGCGGGCACGACTGGCGCGAGCAGAAGCCCGTCAGGTTGTACTCGTTGCGGCAGAAGTTCTGCGTGACCGTCTTGACCTTGTAGCTGCAGAACTGCTGGTTGATCACCTGCCAGATGATCTCGTCGGACTGGGGTCAGCTGGAACGACATGGCGTTAGCTCACCTGCATGGTGTCGGCGACTCAGGTGGTCGTGTGGGGTATATGCAGGTGCGATGGTCGAACAGCGCAGAAATGTTGTGTCCACCCGCACCCGTTGTATGACGGTGGACTTACGCTGCTCTGAAATTTGTGATGGCAGGCACGCGGAGGTGATTAGGCGCCCGGAGTGCTGCAAGCGCCTAGCGCATTTGCCACCTATGATCGCTGCTTCGAGTGTCACCCGGGCGCGGCCCTGAGATCCAGAATCCCGCGTCACTGCGACCGAGCGACAAGACCAGGATCCTGCCGGCCAACGGCCAGCCGATCGGCCTGCGATTGCTGAGCGTCCGCTGTTGCCCTTGTCACACTCTCTCTGTCCACAAACAACCCGACCACACCACCATGAGTCTCCGCCTGCTCTCGCGGCCAACAACCTCGCTCGCCGGCGCGGCCCTCGCCCAGTGTTAGTCCGCTCACGTTGCTCACGCTGACCTCAGCTCTGCGGCCGGCCGCGCGGAGTGCGCGGAGTGCGGGGACTGCGCCTGCGTCTGCGCCTGCGCGGAGTCTGCACGCCTCGGCGCCGCGCCGGGTGGCGCACTTCGACACGCACCTGCTCGTCGAGAAGCTGCAGGCGAACGGGATGACGCGCGAGCAGGCCGAGGGCATCATGACGGTGCTGGCCGAGGCGATCGAGGAGAGCATCAAGAGCATGGAGGCCGGGCTCGTGTCCAAGCAGGAGCAGGAGAAGCAGCGCTACACGCAGAACGTCGACTTTGCGCAACTCAAGTCCGAGCTCCAGCTGCACGAGAAGAACGACCTGACCCTCATGAAGAGCGAGAACGACCGCCTCCTCGCCGACGTCGAGAAGCTTAAGCAGCGCCTGCGCGAGGAGATCACCCGCACCCAGGCCGGCGTCCGCCTCGACCTCAACCTCGAGAAGGGCCGGATCCGCGACGAGAGCGCCCAGCAGGAGCTCAAGATCAAGGAGGTCGACACCCGCATCGAGAGCGAGATCGCAGGCCTCAGGACGCAGATCGAGCAGGCCAAGTTCTCCATCCTCCAGTACCTTGTCGGTGTCGCGACCGGTTCCGGCGCGCTGCTCCTCGCGTACATGCGCATGATGGTGAGCTAGCAGTTTCCTTCTGTAGCTGACGTTGCAGCGGTAGTCTTTCCGACACGGGGAGAGGGAGGGGTGGGCGAGGAGGGGTTGCATTTTTGTCATTCGGTGCTCTAGAATCAGTAGAAACCACACTGCGCCACTGCACTACTCATACGCATGTGCATATGTATCGGGCCTAAGTCCTTAGCTGTTGTCCCAAGTCCTGTGCTGCACGCTGGCTGGCTTTCCAGAAATCGGTGGTCGGCTGTGGACTCGACTCGCCGGAGGGCGGAAGCGGAGTTCGGGCGATGGCCACCTGCCATGTCAATGCGTCATCGCTGTTGACACTGGACACTCGACATCAACCGACCATGACGACCGACCCGTCCGCGCCTGCGCCCGAAGCGGAGCGCGCGCTCCAGCGCGACCTCGACCTGCTGCAGACGCTGCCGGCCGCGGTGCTTGAGCGCCTCATCGACCCGGAGGCTGCGCCGGCGCCGCCGCCCGCGAGTGTGAAGGAGCAGCTCGCCAAGCTGTCTTCCTCCAAGGCCTCCACCGACGCCCCTGCTGACGCTTCCAACAACGCCTCTTCCGACGCAGCCGCCGACCCGTCCGCCGAGGCCAAGACGGACCAGCCGAGCTCTGCCCAGCTCACCGCCGCCGAGGCGCTCAGCGAGGCGTACATCAAGGAGATGCGGGAACGGGGCGCCGAGCTCGCGCGCGACGAGGAGGGCAGCGGCCGGTCGCTCGAGTTCCGCAGCCGCATCGAGCGCGTCCGCGAGGTTGCCGAGGGCGTGCAGACCGCCGTGGAGGACTATGCCCAGACCGCGGGCGTCTAAGCGTGAGCTTAGCGGAGCGAATGCTGTACGGAAGCTGACGATCAGTCTGGCCAGCCAAAGCTGAGCCTCGTCCACAAGGCGCCCGAATCGATGCATCAGGCCAGCGTTGGGGCTCACTACAAGAACTTGCAATATACTGCTGGCTGGCTGCTACGGGAAGCGAGAGCTGCGCCTTGCAGTTGTGAGTTGAACTTGAAGGTCGTATAACTGACGAGCAGGCATGGATTACTTTCACCGTCAGGAGAAAGGATCGCCCTGTGTGCATGTGTGGTGGGGTAGGGCGCAGGGGCGCGAGAGAACACAAAACAACTGCATCGCTTCCGTGTGAGCCGCGGAAGCGCCCCCCACAGTGCGGCTCGCGAAGAATTATAGACGTGTAGAGTGTAGGCTATAGGCTATAGGCGTGTGAGGTGGCCCACAGATGGGCAGACTGCAATGTAACATCTTGTCATCATCTCCTCGTTTGGTTCTATCCCGTAACTGACATAACGCACTCTGCTCACTTCGACAGCTCCAGTCACACGTTGTACGACGACGTACCGTTCATATTAGTAAGCTCCATGTCCGCTGAAGAAGCTAATACCAGCTCCCACTGTCTTGGGACCATTGGGCTTGTCAGGCTGCGACAGCATGATGCAGTGACCATCTCGGCAGATAATGCCTTCGTCGACGCGACCAGAAGGAGTTGACATCTGTGGCTGAATGCTGCCCCTGTAAGTTGCAAGGCCCTCGCTCGGAAACTGACCTCAATCTACCTCCCCTATACACACGCACACCTACTCTTTCTCTCCCGATTCGCATACTCCTGTAGCTATCTCTGCGTAGGCTCCAGCTGACATGCAGAGAATATGAGCGCTTGCAGTATCGGCCGAGCGTACCCTGGGCCGCTCTAGACACTGAACAGTAAGCTGCCTTAGCTGAGATGGTGAAGCTGACCCAAGTTCCGGCGCCGCAGCTGCACTCGCACCAAGCCTGAAAGCTCGCCGTGTCGGGTTTACTATACAAGAGCTACTGGGGAAAGGGATATTCGGCAACCTGTCTGTGCACGTTGCGTCCACGTCGGGGCGATAAAGTGAGGTGGCGACGTCGGCGACGGATGTGGCGGAAGCTTCCTGGCCTGTGCACCAACTAGGTGCAGTTTCGACTTGGCGTATCACAGCCATTGCCCACGGCTTACGAGTGAGCTACAAAGTCTCTGTCGCTGGCTAACACACAGTACGCGGTAAATGAGGCCATGAGGCCAGCCAGCTGTTACCCTGCCAGACGGGCTCTGTGGCAGCGTCTGCCCCTGTGCCCTCTCGGCCAGCTGCGATCGTTTCCGACGAGGTGGCTCTGCGCCGTCCGTGTTGAGCTGACGACAGCTCAAGGTTCCCAGAAGCTGGTCATGTTATTCTTCAGAAGGGCGACATGCTGTGGGTTTGAGACAGCTGCTTGGGGTGCTCGACCTGCCGGGCAGCCAGTCCCCGGCTATCGCAAAGCTGAGTGGCGACCTGAGTCGAGCGGGGAAGGCCAGCTTTGAACACTTTTACCAGCTGTGGCCTCACAGGTAGCTCGATCCTCGCCAGTCCGAATCCCACACTACGTGAGCTACCCATCGAGTGTACCAGCTAATCCTCAGCCCCAGGCCCGGAGTGCTGTGATTTCGGGCGGGTGGCATCAACCAGAGAGAAGACACGGTGAGTTGGGAAGCCCACATTGTTAAGGAATTGTCTCGCAGACTGGGCCAGTTGATCTACGGTGCATGTCACGTCCAAAACTGACGCGCAGTTCGTTGCCGTCATTGCATCTTCTCTACGCTTGCGATCTGCCTGGGTACCGTAAGGTCGCCGGCTTAGCTGACCCCAGGTCCGCCGATTTCTCTCGCCTTCGCCAGCTTCCCGCCGGAGTCCTGCGTTGACGGCCGTAGATGAGCTGTCGATACCGGCAATTGTAGTGCGAACAGCGAGTTCGATCGTCCAGGCATAACTGACATGCAGACGTTCTTGGCTGGTTTAACGCCGTCGGAGAATGTGCGAGATGCTGAAGACTTGTAATGTTTCGCCGATAGCTGACCGCAGCCAGCTGAGCCTCGTCTTCTCTGAACGGCAGTTAGTTCGACGGTGAGCTGGAGAACTGGACCTCTCAGCTGACAACAGTGGAGCTGTCAGTTGTTACGGCTACCAAGAATTGACGCGCAGTGCTGCCTACTGCTGCTGCTGCTGCTGCTGCTGCTGCTGCTGCTGCTCGACATGGCTTCGGTGAGTAAGCTAGAGAGCTTGTCGTTGTTGGTCGAGAGCTAATTCCAGCTCGCGTCCCCTTTGCCTCTTGAGGGCATCTTGTGATTTGACTCAAGCAATTGAATGAACAGACACCCAGATGGCATGCTGTCAGACTTGACCAACCGAGGTCGTCGAACGGGAGAGCTTGGCAGCGCCCAATGACCTGTACTCGTGAAAGGCTTCGCGCTCCGCAGAGGGGCAGGTGTGCTGTCCATTGTCACGTCTAGCTGACAGCCAGCTCAGACAGCATCTAGTGAGCTGCACCGATCCGCGACCTAGCTGACTTCAGCGACGGCAGACACTCTTACAAGCGTAGGAGCAACTCTAGCGCTCTGTAAGTTGAGGATGCTTCGGCACGCGAACTGACAGTCAGTCTGCTGGTAGCCCCCGCCGAAGACCCGTGAGTGGCCCCGATGAAGTCCGTAGACGCCGTACAACCCAGATGGAGTGCATGATGCGATGCTCTAACGTTACAATGCGTGTTGCGACCGTTACCGCTTTCCCTTCTTCTTCTTCTTCTTGCCGCCGCCGCCGGCGGCCTGCTGCTGCGCCTGGGGTGCGGGCGAGCCTTTCCCGGGGCTCGCGCCGCCGCCCTTCTTCGGGCTGCCCATCGGGTCGTCCTCGGTCATCGGCGTCGCGGGCGTCGCCTGCCCGCTCTGCGTCGGGGGCGAGAGCGCCGCGCGGCGCTTCACGTTCGCCATCTGCGACAGCAGCCGCAGGTTCAGCGCCTCGAAGCGGTTCAGGATAATCGCGCTGTGCGTCTTGTACATGAGGCACTGGGGTTAGCTATACATGAGACGACTTGCAGCAGCGTTTGGCAGGTCGAGAGGCCACATGACCACACACATAGCTGTGAAGCATGCCTAGCGCAGCTCTCGTGCATGCTCACCGTCGTGTCGTCCGTCACCTTCAGCACGAGCTGCCCCGTCTTCGGCACAAACTTGACGACATATCGGGCCTGACGTCAGCTGAGTCGACCGAAGTGCAGCCGCCAATACCGGAACTGGCAGTCGTAAAACGGGCACAATTACCGGTCGATGGCTGTAGCTACCGAACCGGCCTTCCTTGCATGACTGGCGACGCGGGGAAGACGCACCTTTCGTGGTGACTTGTTGTACAAGTCGATCACCGCCTGTCTGTCAGCTAACGTGGTGCAGCAGTTAGCTCACACTCTCAAACTTCGTCCAGGTGGGGACGTAGACCATGGTGGCAGTCTACTCCTCAGCGATGTGTTGGTTGTCGATGTCGTCGAGCGATGTCGGCGTTGAGCGCGAGTTGCGGCTGCTCTGACGACCATACCTTGGCTCGCAAGTTCAGGAACGGCGTGGGGTTTATCAGTGATCCGGCTGCGACACGTGGGCCCACGTCATTAAGCTGCAACCCTCCACTTAGCAGTGGTGCGGTGGAGGAAGGTCTGCCAGGTGGAGGGAGGAGGGTGCAGGCAGGGGACCCTTGAATGATCAGGGCTGACATTCACGGTTGGGCACGCGTCCCGCGCGCCAGCGACTAAAGATGGGTCCACCGGTCCACCCCGTTGCCTCCTCTCTCCAGGCCACAGATCCTTTGCGAGCAAGGACGCAGCTCGCCTCTTGACTCCTCTCCATCACCACGAACGACACACAACGACCATGTCCGGATTCCTCAACTCGATCGGGTGAGTGCACCTGAGCCGCATCAGCGCCGGCCAGCACCGAGTCCCCGGCCGGGCGGGCAAGCCAGATTTCCGGCCAGCTCCAGAGCAGCTCGGCCAGGCAGGCGGACAGCTGGATCGCACGGGCCGCCAACATTTCGGCCAGCGGCGCCAGCAACCGCAGCATGCAGGAGCGTCCACGACACCAGGTCGCCTGTCGAGATAGCTGCCTGCTACGCTGCGCCCCGGCACCTGTTGCTTGCACCAAGCTACAAAGCGTCCATCTAGCTAACATGCAGACGTCTCCGTGCGCCCAAGCGCTCGCCCGTCCTCACCATGCCCGGCGGACAGCAGGGGTACGATGCCCCGCTGGCGTCGCCCGGCGCCGAGTTCAGCGGACAGCCTGCGTCGCCGACGGGCCCGAAGCCGCTCTTCCTCTGCCAGCCGTTCGTCAAGGCCGCGCTCGTCAAAGGCTCGTTCAAGACGATCGTCGCGCCGCCCAAGTACGTCGACGTCAACGAGTGGGTCGCGATCAACCGTGAGTGTCGTCGCGCCGCGATGGAGCTGTGGTCAAACAGCGCAGCTGCCCAGTCTGATCTGAAAAGCTGATAGCAGTGTTCGACTTCTACCACAACCTGAACCACTTCTACTCGGCCCTGACCGAGTTCTGCACGATCCACAACTGCCCGACGATGTCGGCGGGCCCGACGCTCAACTTCCTCTGGCCGGACCAGAACCAGCGCCTCGTCTCGCTGCCTGCGCCGACGTACATCGACTTTGTCATGTCGTGGCTGCAGAAGTTACTTGAGGACGAGAACGTCTTCCCGACGAAGTCTGGTGAGTCCAGCCTCCTGCCTTTCTTCTCAATCGCCCATCTCTTACCAGCTGAGGGATGTGGTTTGCAGTAGCTGACCCCAGGCCGCGACTTCCCGACGTCCTTCGCCTACACGGCCAAGCACATCTACAAGCACCTGTTCCGCGTGTTCGCGCACCTGTACCACGCGCACTTCGAGCAGGTCGTGCACCTCTCGATCGAGGCGCACTTCAACTCGCTCTTCGCCCACTTCCTCGCGTTCGGCAAGGAGTTCGACCTCCTCGTCATGAAGGACCTCATGACGCCGCAGGGCATGGGCCAGGGCGTCGCCGAGCTCGCCGAGCGCTGGCGCGAGATGGGCATTCTCGAGGCCTGAGCGCGAGGAGCACGAGCGTAGCAAGTGCGCGTGCTAGTGTGGGTGCGAGGGCGAGAGCGAGTGAGAGCGGGTGAGCGTCAAGCGTCGGCGCCCACACGCGTATGAGGTGGAGTCTGCGATGCTGGCTGCACCGCCGCCAGCACTCAACGCAAGCAGAGGAGCAGGGAGGCGCAAGCGCAGACGAGAGCCGCGGGCGCGCCGCCGGCAGGCGAGCAGCCGCACATGTTGTAATTACCTTTTCCCGGACCGAACAGAATACCCCTCATTATTCCCCGCCCCAGCTGCTAACTACCAGCTGCGAGCTGCGTGCCCCAGCGCAGCGGGCGACGATAGAAACCCCGGATCTTGCTGTGAGGATATGCATCGAGGTCTGACGCCGTCTGCGCGGTGGTTAGTGAGCTGCGCCGCCTCGGCCGAGCGGCAGCTTCGGTTGGAAAGGGGCTGACGGAGCTTCGACTGTCGTTTCCGGGCACGCGCCGACGCGCGCGGCCGCTCCGCGCCCCACGAAACACAAACAGGAAGACTATGCATATGCGTGGCGTGATACAAACATACAATGGCTGCTGTGACATGGCTGCGCTACGTACGGCGCTACGGGACTGCGGTGCTACAGCTCCTCGTCCGGGCGCTGCAGGTGCTGCTCGACCTCGACGATGGCGCGCCCTATGCCCTCGATGGTCTCGTCGTGCTGGCCGTCGTCCTCCTGCCCCTGATTTTGGTTCTGGCTCTGCGAGTCGGCGGCCGCGACGCGCTTCACAAACTCCTCGTTGACCGAGTTGAAGTCGCGCAGCGTGTCGAGCACGCCCTGGATCTTGTCGCGCGCTGTTGCGCCCGGCAGCAGCGTGTGCAGCGCGCGCGCGGGCGCGCCCGGCGAGTGCACCAGCACCTTGGCAACGAGCAGCGCCAGGTACCCGTGCAGAATGTCTGTGAGCGCCGTGTCGTCCTCGGACGCGTCCGCCGAGGTCATGTACAGCTCCGCGAGGTGGTAGGCGAGCGGGCGCGGCGAGCAGCGGCACGTCAGCGCGCACGCGCGTTTCTTGCAGTTGGACACGTCTGCGGTCAGCTTGGATAGAAGTGTACGGAAGCTCACATGTAGACGAGAGGAGGGAGACATTGTGCGGGCCCGCAAGCGCCATCGAGCCGAACAGCGCGAGAATGTACGACTGGATGCTCGCTAGCGTCGTGTGCTCGCTGTTCACGGCGTCGCAGATGTCCTTCCGCAGGAGCAGCACGCGGCTGAGCGACGCAACGACCTCAGGGCTCACGTCGTCTTGCACGTGCGTCAGCGACACCGCCGGCGTCAGCACCTCGAGCGCGAGCACAGCACACCGCGCCGCTGAGAGTTAGCACGGCGAATCGGCTTCAACTCACCTATCAGGTGTAAATCGGGCTCCTCGTCAGTCAGCGCGACTGCCATCACGACGAGTGCGTCATATAATGGCTGCAGCTTTAACTCGCCCTCGCCGATGCTCGCCATAACGAAGCGATGCGACAGCGCCGTCAGACAGTGCTCGATCGTCGGCAGATCGACCGATTGGTCCTTCGGCAGCAGGTCCTGGGCGTTAGTGGCGGCACCTTGTTTGGTATACTGACAAGTCCCTTCGAGTACAGTTCGACGCGCGACCGCAATGGTGACACCTCCCTGTCGAGCGCCTGCAGAAGCTTGGCACCGATGGCCTCCTCTTCGAACGCAGGCTGCAGTTGCGGCCATCTGTCCGGATTTTGAAGGATGTGCGACAGAATCGACGCCGCAAGGTACCGCGTCGGCGGACCCTCAAGCTCGTACTGGGGCTCGACACTCTTTGCCATCACCCGGAGCTTTGTCAGCTGCATGTCAGCTCCTGGCAGACCATCTAGCTAGGACTCACGGTCGCGGTGATCTTGGCCGGGTACGCCTTGTCAAGCGGGCCGGCCGTCACGCCCAACCCCTTGCCGATGACCTGCATGACGGCGGCCGGGTGCTCGAACAGAACCTGCTCGAGGCTGATGCCGGCGTGAACGACGATGTACAGGAAGAGGAGGCATGCCGTGTCCATGATCTCGTCGTCGCCTCTAGCGGCGGCGAGCGCCTCGAACACGGGCTCAGTTTGGCCGCACACGTTCATCTTTGTGAGCCACTCCTGGTCGCGCTGCATGCTGCTGAGGATGTCGAGCGCACTGACGTCAGCTTTGTAGGAGCAAAGGACAGCTCACCTTGTTCTCCGCATGGCCGGCGTCCCGCCCAGACCCTCGAGATAGTACGCGACCTCGTCCATGAACTGGCGGTTCTCGCCCTTGCTCCGCATGTCGCTAACACTCTCCGGAGCCTTGGCCATCATGAGCTCGTCGATGAGGTTGCCCTGTCCGCCCGACTCGGCGCCTCGCGTCCGCTCTCCCGTGAGCCCGTCGAGGACGGGGTGCTCGCCGTTGTCGACCTCGTACCGCTTCCTGAGCTCGGCGTACGACTCGCGCGGCTCGTCCTCGGGCATTTCGACCGCCGAGGCCAGGTAGCTCCGCCCCTTGCCGTACGTGCGCTTCGCGCCCCCGCTGCTCGGCTCGGGGAGGGGCGCAAGGGCGCGCGGCGGTGTGTTCTCTCTTTCCCTGTCCCTCTCCTCGTCGTCGTCCTCGTCCGCATCCTTCTTCGTGGGCGAGATGGGTAAGCTCTGCGTGCTGCTGAGCTTGGGCCGGTCCTCCTTCTCCTTCGGCGAGGGGGGCACGACCATGCTCTGCGCCTTGCTCAGCATCTTCCTCCTGCGGGGCGGGGGCGGCGCGCCGTCGTCCGACTTGGCGGACTGCGCGGGCGACACAGCGGCGAAGAGCGCGGATAAGTCGCGCGGGCTCGCGGGCACGGGGGAGTTGCGCGGCCGCAGGCCCCTCGAGGATGTCGGTGTTGTTGGCTTGGACGCCGGCTTGGACAGCGCGGGCGGTGGCATTGACGCGGCCGCGTCGAGCGTCCGCCGCCGTTTCAGCGGTGGAGGCGTGTTGACACTCCCCGGCGCACGGCGGAGGGAAGACGAGCTGGACCCGGGTGAGCCCGTGCGCCCGGCTGATGAGAATCGCGACGCCGACGCGCGGCTGACCCCCGACAGAGCGCTGTTAGCGCTCGCGCTGCTCAGCTCGCCGAGCACGTCGCCCGCCTCATCGGCACCCCGCGTCCCGGCCCCGTTCCGGCTCGGTGCGGGCGGGCTGGTCGCTTGCAGCTGCGGCGCGCTCGATCCCGGCTCGTCGGTCTCCGTGTCGCTGTCGGAACCAGTACGTGGGCGAGGCGCCCGTCGGCCGTACGTCTTGCGCACGCGGCCAGACAACATCGCGATCGTGGTGGGTGAGGTGATGCGCGGTTTAGCCTGGCCCAGCTACCCGACTTGTCACGTCCATCAGTGCCGAGCGATCACGTGTCCCTCCACCCGCCTTCCGCATCGGCTTCCTCCGTTCCGCGCACAACAATCCACACCCGACTGCGTGCATCCAGTGAGCCCTTGCTCTGACATGATCTGACAAGGTCTGTAGCTGTAGCATTTGTGCCCACGATACATGCAGAATTGTTACTCTATTCAGGGATAAAGATGGTTGTACTACATTTGACAATATTACCTCCGACCGCCGTAGCCTCCACCCCCGTATCCGCCGCGACCACCACCACCGCCGCTGTAGCCACCGCCGCCGTACCCGCCTCGGCCGCCGCGACCACCGCCGTAGCTCGGCGGCGGGGCACCGTACGGGTTGGGAGGCGGGGCTGCGCCGTAGGGGTTCCTTCCCCCTCCGCCGTAGCCTCCACCTCCGTAGCCACCGCCACCGTAGCTGGACTGGCCGCCGCCGTAGCCGCCACCGCCGTAGCCACCACCTCCGTAGCCACCGCCGCCGCCATAGCTGGAAGCGCCGCCTCCGTAGGCAGCACCTCCACCATAGGCGTTGCGGGGCGGGGGATACGGATCACGGTAACCGGCACCAGGGGCGTTATAGCCACCGTAGCCACCACCACCATAACCGCCCCGGCCACCACCGCCGTACTCCGAACGAGGAGGGGGGCCGCCGTAGCCGCCACCACGTCCTCCCCGTCCGGGGCCACCGCCGAAGCCAGGGCCACCGCCACCGCCGCCGCGATCCCGGCCACCGCGACCGTGACCTCCCGGGCCGTCGAACTGGCCGTTCTTCACGCGTTGCCGGTCGTTCTGGTTGAGACGAGTCGGCAGCGGTCGGTAGCCATTGAGGAGCACTGAGCGGTGCGTCCCCTTGAGGGGAGGGTACAGATACCGGACCGAGATGGCGCGGTTGTTTGTGAGGTCGGGGCAGTCGTCGATCGAGGGAAGCGGCGTGTCCATGCGAGCGCCGGGAACGCAGAGGGGGTCGTTCAGCGTGCCTCCGACAACACCCTGGGAGCGCTCGGCGTCCAGCGCAACGGGCGGGAGAGGCTTGCCGTCGGGCCGCGGTTTCCGGCCGTAGAGCTTGACGAAGGGGTCGAAGAGCATGTTCTCCTCGGCGACAAACATGCGGGGCTCGCCCCAGGTGTTGCGGCGCTTCTCGTCCTGGCTGAGCTCGGGCTCCTTGCTCTTAAGCGCGGCGAGGAGACGGTGCTGGTCAATGAAGGGCAGGAGCGCGACACCCTGCCAGGCCATCTTCTTGCCGTTCATGTCGATGTCGAAGTCGGTCGGGTAGAAGTCGATGATCGGCGAGTCTTCCTCGATCATGAGTGTCTGCAGCGGCTCGGGCAAGTGGATGCGCGACGCGGCGGGGAAGACGCCGAGCAGCTGGCCGAACGGCGTGAAGGGGTTGCCCTTGCGGAACTTAATGTCCAATTTGCCAACGTCGTGGAAGTCCTGCGCGAACGGCGCGTAGTGGTACGGGTAGAACCAGTCCCACGCGGGGACGCCCTGGTAGTAGTACTCGAGCACCCAGCAGAGACCCTCCATGTACGAGCGGGTGATCTCGCTCATAAACTTTTTGTCCGAGAGCTCGACACCGAACTTCTGGCGGTAGTAGCGCTCTCTGTATCCGGGCTCCCAGAGACGGACAGTGTCCTCGTACTCGACGGTACCGTCGGGGTTGACGTGCATCTTCTTCTTGGGCACGACCTCGTCGCCAGGGTTCGGGGCGCCTTCATCGTCGTCCTTGCCAGTCTCGGTGCCGGTGTCGTCCTCGTCGTCGTCGGCCTTGCGCTTCGTGCCGCGGGACTCCTCAGCGTCGTCGGCATCGACGTCCATGTCGTGCTTCTCGTCGGCCTCGGCGTTGTCCTCCTTTTCGTCGCCCTCCGGCTTGTCCTCCTTCTCATCGCCACCACCCTCAAGCTCAGCCTTGAGCGCAGCGGCGGCGTTCTGGTTGGCCATGCGGATGGCACGGCGGTTCTTGACGACGTCGAGGTTGCTGCCCTCCATGGCGGCGAGGCCGGCCTTGAGGGAGGCAGCCTGCTCAGCGTAGGACATTTTCTTGCCGGGCTTGACCGGCTTGGGCGGAGCCGCAGGCTCCTCCTTAACGGGCTCCGGTCGGCTCGGAAGCGAGGGGTGCAGCCTACCACCGCGCGCGGTCTCAGATGAGTTGACCTGGACGTAGTCCTGGCCGTTCATCTGCATGCTGCCGGGCGCGGGCGCAGAGTCCTGCTCCTTCTTCCAGGTGCCGTTCTCCATGTCCTGCCTTCGGTGGTCCTCCTTTCTCCTCCGCTTCGCGTTGCGCTCCTGGCGGTCCTCCTGCTCCTTACGTTGCTGGAAGATGTTGTCCTCGCGCGCGGCGATGCCGTCGAGGATGATTTGCGCGCGGCCGAGGTTGACCTTGCCGTGGTTCGTGAGATATCCGCCCATACGGTCGAGCTCGCGCTTCCAGATCTCGAGGAGCGTGTCGATGGCACCCTCGCGAATTTCGAGAGACGGGAGGTGCGGCAAGAAGTCGTTTCCGACGAAGAAGATCATGAAGATCCAGTCGTCGATGGCGAGCTCCTGGTCGAACGGGAACGACGTCGGCACGTTGAGCTCGACGGCGAGGTAGTCGCGGAGACACGCGACATCGAGCCAGATGAACGGCTTCGGGTCTTCGGGCTTGGCCTTGGCGACGACGTTCGGGTCGGGCATCTTCTTTTCGCCCTTGCAGTTGGCCTTGATGTGGCCTTCCTTCCCGCAGTTGTCGCAGACACGGGGGCCGCGCGAGCTCTGCGCGAACACGTCCTCACGGAGGACGCGGAAGTTGGGCTCGTGCGTCGCGAGCGCAAGCATGATGAGATCGGCGTCGAGACCGTAGATCGCATGGCTCGTGTTGGGGTCCCACTCGGGGTACGTGCGCTCGCGGCGGATCCAGTCGACGATCTTGTGCTCTCCCTCTCCGGGTACCGAGGCGTCCGAGATAATGACCTTGAGCTGTGATGTCAGTTATGAATCTCAATCTCACTATGCGAACTCACGTCCTTCCATCCGGGATCGGTCGAGAGCTTGTGCGAGACCCAGTACTTGAGCGAGGCGGAGAGGAGGTCCATAAACGGCGTGCCGGGGGTGATGGCGTTCGAGTCCCAGGACTTCTTGTTCTTGGTCTCGTCCGAGACGGTCTGGCCCATGGCCTCGAACATGGCGATCTGCTGCTTGCGCTCCTCCTCCTTCTCGGCGGCCTCCTGGGACGCGCGGAAACGACGCGAGCGCTGCTGGTTCATCTTGGCACGCGGGGCGACGCCGTCGATGGCCATAAACAGCACCTTGCGGGGCCGCGCCATGTTGACAACGCGCTCGGTGTACTTGAACACCTCGACCATCATGTCCTGCTCGGTCGGCGGGGCATCACGGCCCTCGGGGTGGGTACACGGGTGGACGATACCGTTCATATCCACTGGGGTCTGTTAGCACGGGAAAATTGCGTCAACCTACAGTACAGGTTATCGACCTCGAAGCCGTTCGGGTTCGCCGACTCGTACTGGACGGGGATCTCGACGATCGAGCCGTCATCTTGCCGGACCTTGGTCGGGGTATCCTCGACGACGCGCTGGACGATTTTCGGGTACTTCTTGGACAGCCATCGGAAGAGGGCGGGAACACCCTGTCTGTTAGCTTAAAAGCTCTGCGTACCTAAGCTCACCATACTGGGCTGAAAGGTGCAAGCGGCTCAGAGAGCGCTGGATGTCGACCGGGCTTCGGCGGAGGGGTATCGGGGCTGCTTCGTAATCCGCCTTGCTCGAGGGGGTGGATCCAGTCCAAGCTAGTGGGCCTGGGGAATTCGGGGGGATTTGTTGTCTTCGGCGCCTCTGTCTGTTTGCGGGACGCTAGGACGTGGATTGCAGATTGGCGGACGTGTGGGCGGTTGCAAGCAGGCGGCGATGAAAAGCAGGTCGCGAGGCCAGAAACGGTGGCAAGACCTGCCTGTTGTTTCCTGGGCTGGCTCATATATTTGTTCCCGCGATGCGGTTGCTGGTGCCCGGAGCCCCGCGCCTTGGCCACCTGGCGCAGGCGCAGCTCCCGAAGCGCGCGTCCCGCGCCTCGCCTGGCGCCTTCGCAGCACTGAGCCTATCCAGCTCGGCCAGCTCCCACCCTGTGCTGGGGCTTACGGGTGCATCTCATGGAGCCGGCGGCGAGACGTTGGCACCGCACCATCGGCTTCCAGTATGACAGAACTGGACCTCCCGACCCTGCGGAGCCGCGGCGAGGCGCTGCTCGCGCGCACGACGCGCCCGTACCGCAAGCTCGACCGCCGGAGCAAGGTGAGTGACACACCACCCGGAGTAAGGGTTCGCGCGGCCGTGGCTGACTGCATATCAGATAACGTTTTGGTGAGCACCGAGTCGCACGTTTGTCGGTGACTCCGACGCCGGCGACGGCACTGTCATGCACCGCAACGGCGGGAGCGAGCACTGACATGCAGGTCGATCTTTGGCGCGCACGTCCTCGCATTCGCCATCATCATGTGGATCACGCCGAAGCGCATCGGCGAGTTCTTCAACGACCTGGGTGTGCGCCTGCGCGACATGGGGTGGAAGGGCATGCTGATTCTGTCGGCGGCAGTCAGTGAGTATCTCTCTTCCGCAGGAGGCGCTCCTTGCCTCTGGCAGCCTACCTCGCCTCGCAAGCTCTCCGTTATCTCCGTCATAGCTAACGCCAGTCCTCTCCTCGCACCCGCCCCTGTTCGGGTTCAGCGGCTCGATGACGCTGCTCGGCTTCGCGTACGGCGTGTGGCCCGGGTTTCTCGTGGCCGCGCTCGCGTCGCTGGCGGGCGCGGGGCTCGCGTTCCTCAGCGTGCGCGCCTTCTTCCTCGAGTGGATGCGCAAGTTTGGCTCGGGCAAGAACAAGCAGTGGCAGGCGTTCGGGCACGTCATGCGCGAGCGCGGGTGGCCGCTCGTGGCCATGATCCGCTGGTGCCCGCTGCCGTGGGCGATCGGGAACGGGCTGTTTGCGGTGAGTGCGAAGCGAAGCGGAACCCAGCGCAGCGGGGTGGCGGCGAGCGTTCTCCAGCCCAAACACAGCACCAAACGAGGTACTGACGCCCAGTCCATCGACGCGGTCCAGTTCTGGCAGTTCATGCTCGCGAACGTGCTGTACCTGCCCAAGCTCTTCATCCCCGTCTTCATCGGGTCGCGGCTGAGCTCGATGCTCGACGACCCGGACAACCCGAAGCACAAGGACCCGGTGCAGTTCTGGCTCAACGTCGTGTCCATCCTCGCGACCGTCGTCTTCTCCGTCGTGACGGGCCTCGTGATTTACCGGCTCACGCTGAGGCAGATGCGCAAGCTCGAGCTGCACGAGGGCTGCGACCCGGACGAGGGCGAGCTCGCCGCCGAGGCGCTCGAGAGCACGGCGCTCCTGAGAGATTACTCCGAGGACGAGCTCGCGCTCCTCGAGAACGGCCCGCGCGAGAGGAGCCCCAGTGTCCGCTCTTAGGAGGGGTGCGGCACAGAGCTCGTCCACTTGGCTCCCGACGGCGCTGCGCGTCCCACGGAATAGAGAACGAACACTTGCACACGAACATAGATAGGAGTCTCGCTTAGACCGGTTCTTCCCCGGCTCCCGACTACTGACTGCCGAATGCTAGAATGTATCCATAACCCCTGCGTCTGCTCTAGATCATACATCGTCTCTGCCACTGGTCTACTCGGCGCTGCGCTTCAGACTACGCTGCGCGCGCTCCGCTACGGCGCTACGAGTACCAGTTGAGGAACAGCAGCGCAAAGCTCATCCCGATGAGGAACACGAGCAGCATGAGCCTGCTCTGGCCGCTGTTCTCGCGCGCCTTTTTCAGCTCGCGGTTCGCGTCGCCCATCTGCCCGACGCTCGCAACGGCCTGGTCGTACAGCAGATCCACCATCTCTGTCTGCTGCGTCAGGTGCCGGACGAGCTCGGCCTGCATCGTGCTGATCTCGAGCAGGGACTTCTCGGCCGAGAGCACCGAGTCCAGCTGGCTCTGCATGTGCTCGAGCAGCGCCGAGTTCTCGCTCTCGAACTCCTGCAGCTGCGCCTGGCTCAGCTGGTCCTCGATCCGCGGCTCGTCCGGCGGCACAATGCCCGTGCCCACCCCGGCCACGTTCGGGAAGTGTTGCCCCACGCCCAGCGGCTGGCCCCGCTCCATCAGCAACGCCTCGCGCTCCGCCGAGCCGCCCAGCGTCTTGGTCCGCTCCGCGCGCCGCCGCGCCCGCTCCTCCTGCAGGTCCGACGTCGTCGTCGTCAGCTTGGCGAGCAGGCTGTTCAGCGTCCACAGCACCGACGCCCGGTGCGCTGTCAGCAGCACCGTGCCGCTGTCGTCCTCGGTCGGCGCGAGCGACGGCAGAAACTTGTACAGCTTGTTCTGCGGGATGACGCGTTCTTGCCGGGCTGGGCGTGAGTTACGATGTCGCCGCGGCAGCTCGCTGCTTCGCCTCAAGGTGCGACTCACCCTTCTCGCCCTGCTCCAGCGCGCCGACGCGTTCCCGGCACCTCCGCAGAATCATCTTGGCGCGCACGTCGATCTCGTCCCGCTCCCGGTCCGAGAGGTACTTTGTGTTCTCCCAGCGCTTGAGCGTGTCGTCGTCGCCGGCGGCGGCGCCCGGCCGCCGGCGGTGGAGCGGCGGCGCCTCGGCCGTCGAGAGGTACGGCTTGCGGATCTGGCGCAGCAGCCGGTCCAGGTCGGTCAGGTGGCCGTACTGTGTCCTGTTAGCGCAACGCTTTCCCAACAGTGGTCTAGTCAGTGGTAGAGGTCAGCGTGGCCTCCCCCCCGACGGGAGACAGGAGGCCGTGGAGCAAGGAGGCAAGAGTGGAGGTTCCCCGGAGGAAGACACTCACGATCTGGTACGCCTCCTTGAGGAACGAGTCGCGCTTCTCCTCGTCCGACTTGCGGCGCGGCGGCCGCGGGCGCGCCTTGGAAGGCCCGCCGCTGCCCTCGGCGATGAGGGCGCGAAAGTCCTGTGTCTGGTCGATGAACGCCATCGCCCGTGTTGTTGCAGTAACCGGCGGACCGAGACCGACGTGCAGTAGGACGTCGGTGATGTCAACGTCCAGCTGGCGGTCATCTTGTCACGTGATGTAGCGGGGAGAGGTCTCCCACGGCGGTTAACTATCATGGAGAGCCAGCTGTCAGCAGTTGGCAGCGCGCGTCCCTGAGCCGCCGCCCTGCTGTGCCCTGAGCCGCCGAGGGACCGGAGGACGCTCGGGGCTCGCGGTGCCCGTTTGCAGCGCCAGCGCGCCCAAGCGCTCGCGCGTGCATGTATCGCGCGCACACAAGGACATAACGTCCATAACGCATGGCCAACCTTGTTCTGCCTGCGTACTTGTGCGTGCGCGTCTGCTCGCGGGCTCGCGGGCTTGCTGGTCGGCACGAGCTTGCGAGCGGGCCACAGCCGCCGGAGCCCGGGGCAGGCGGAGTGCGCCGTCCAGATCCATCAGACATCCGCTGCACGCTGCCAGAAGGTAAAAGCACAAACGTAAACGCGTATGCCGCAGTGCAAGCGTGCGCGTGCAAGGCGTAAGACAGCGGCAGAGCGGTACAGCTGCGAGCGGGTCGACGCAGGGTCCGAGGCCATGGCCCACCGAACCGACCCACCGCCGGGTCGCTAGACCTGCCGTGCTGCCGTGCTTCTCGTGATGTGGCCCGGACATGCCGCTGCAACGCAGACAGGCGCAGACAATACGAAAGCAGCCGCATACCCTTCCCCGCTCCCTTGTGTCCTTCCTTGCCTTGCACCTCGCTCCGTCGCTGGAGTGAGCGCACGCGCCGCGCGATGCGGCATGCCGAGGATCGAGGACCGCGACCCTCCAGACCAGAGCTCCAGAGTGCCGACGTGGGTGGCAAGCGTGTCCAGCGTGCCCAGCAGTCAGCGTGGCAATACAAATTCTCGGGCCGGGATATGGAATCGCCTCTCGCCTCTGACTGCTCAGCGCACAGACCTTCACGCCGCGACGCGCCCGACGCCAGTACGCCAGCACGCCAGCGACCGCCCGCACCCAGAAAAATAGTGGGCGGCCGGGCGGCCGGCCGCTGCGCGCTGCACCTCGCACGTCAGCTGCATGGGCGCATGGGCCGTGGACCAGCGGTGCAGCAGTGCAGTAGTGCAGGCTGCAGACAAAAACGCTCCTTAATTGCACCGGGCCGGAGGCCGGAAGGCAGGGTGGGAGAGCGGGCCACGGCACCCCCGGCCAGCGGCAGCGGGGCATTACTCCGGCCGGGCTGGCGGCTGGCGGCTGTGGGCCTGGCAGTCGCGGTGAGCTGTGAATGCAGCGGAGCAGGCAGTACGCTGTTTGCTGTGGGGCGCGGGGCGCGCGGGGACGCAGACAGCGGCGCGTTGGACAGTCTGGCGCGAATGCGAACCGACTTTTGGTCTCCCGCAATTCCAACACGACCCGTCACCCTGGGCGGCCCTGGCTGAGCCCTGGGCCGGCCCTGGGCTAGTCTCATTCTAAGGCGTAGGCTGTATGGGCTGTATGGCCTGGGTGTGCCCTGTGCCAGCGGAGCCCTGGGTCGTGCGTCGTGCGCCGTGCGCCTGTGCGTGCTATATGCTATGGCGAGTGGTTAATACGGGGCTAAACAATCCAATGGCAGAGAGCGCAGTACCTGATGCATTTCAAGTGCGATTTAGAAGCTAGAATGGCACACGATTCTCTGGCTGCTGCACGCGGCACAGGGCACAGGGCACGCAGGGCACAGGGCTTCAGCCCACAGGCAGTCTCTTTGTTCGTGAGTGCCGGCCCTGGCTCCTGGCTGCAGGGCTCCTGCTTTTGCTCCTGCTCCTCCTGCTCGCTCCTGGCACGCTCTCTCTCTCGAGTGCGCGCCGAGGCTGAGCTGCTGAGTCTCCTGCAGGAGCCTCGAGCCCGAGCCTGACTGAGCCTGAGCACCCACCACACACACCCGACACATCACCCACCGTAGCCACCGTAGCCGTAGCCGCAGCCAGAGCCAGAGCCAGCGCCAGCATCCGACACTCGACACAGCTGTGCTCACCAGTTCAAGCTTCAACCTCGACCCGTTCCTTGCCAGGCCCACCGCCTGCCGCCCCAGCCCACACCGCACACGTCTCTTTGCAGACAGCATCAACCCAACCTCGATCACTCACTACTCTCTCGCTCTGCACGCCGCACGCACGCCGCCTCGCCGTACACCGAACACCGTCGACGACACCCGGCGACACGACACGACCCGAGACGCACGCCGACCGCCCCAGGCTAGCGCGCTCCCGAGCGACCGACTAGCCCACGAGGCCACCGCATCACCGCACTCGGTCCCTCACGCCCTCTCCCTCCCTCACCCTCACCCTCCCACCCGCCGACGTTTCACCCTCCTCCATCAACCGACACCCATCTCACACATACCACCACTAGAATACACACAGACACCCATCATCCCATCATCTCGCTTCTTTCTCCTCAAAACATCGAATCCCCCGCACGCCCGCACGCGCTTCGACTCTCCTGTATCACTACGCTCTCCCACCTCCTCTATAATACCTCCCTCCCTCCCTCCATCCCTCTCCACGGCTCTCGACGCGCGCGCGCTCTTCCTCTGCTATTAATACGACCACACAGTGACTCGCGACACTCACTTGCACGCATCCCCCCAGCATCCTCATGATCATCTGATCTCACCCCCTCCCACCCCCTCTTGACTCCCGGCGCACCCCCCTCTGAACCCGCGACCCAGCAGCACCCGTCAAGATTCCTTCCCCATCTCTTTCCGCGGCTGCTGCCAGGATGCCGCTTCGTCGGTCATCCGGGCAGACATTCGCTTCTCCGTCCTCTCGAACGATCAGGTCGCTCGACATCCAGCACACCGACAACCTGTCCCTGCACGACGCCGGAGCCGCCGTCGCATCCAACTCGGCTTCCGCGTCCTCCTCCGCGGCCCCTGCTAACACGTCCTATTCATCACGTCAAGAGTCCCTCATGAGCGAACAAAAGGTCGTCTCATCCATCGTCTCTCGCCTGGTCAATAAGGTGAGTAAGCACCGACCGCCGCCCGCCTGCATTCCATCGCCTAGTCTCCCTCTCAGGTGCACCAGTGCGCGCCAGACCCCTTTTCTGCCGGCAAGTCGCTGGACCGGACGCGCTGCGAGTTCGCACCCGGGGTTTCATGCGCGCGCGTGCACACACAGACAAGCGCAAAGCTTGAACAACACACCTTTGGAATGCGTTGGCTGACATATCTCCACAGCTGCCATGCAACTCGGGAATAAAACTCGCGATGATGGAGCTGGACGACGGCGTCAAGACAACGGTTGAGAGCTTGCTGCAGATCTCTCGCATTCGTCTGTCTCTGGTTGTTCACGCGCTTGCTAGCGCTCTCGAGACGCTGTCCAAGGTGCGTAACGGCGCAACGCCAACCCTGGGCCGACTGACCCCGCAGTACTCGAACAACCTGCCCCTCGTCGACGCTCCGCTCGACACGATTCACTCCCAGCTCTACGTCCTCCATCTTCTCGTGCGATGTCTGTCCGAGTCATGGCGCCTGAATTCCTCGGCTGCGACGCCTACGGCCTCGGACCTCCCCACATGCTGGCCGGATCCGCCCCCGTTGGATGACCACCTCGCGCGCCACCTTCTTGGCGTGCTTGTCATCTACATGCGGATGGTCTCTGACGACAGCGCGCAGCTGAGCGGCACGGTATCTCAGATCCCGCGCGACGGCAAGTCGCCCAGCTCCGCGTCTGTCGCGTCGTGGGCACAGGAGCACCCCGCGTCGACGGGCTACTCTTTAGGGCCGAAGTTTATTCAGGAGCATGCCTACCCGTCGGCGTCGGCATCCGGGTCCATCACGGCACTCGCGTCGGAAGACACGCGCTTGATCGGTCCGGCCGCGTCCTCGATCCAGATGGCTATCAAGGAGTTGACCAAGTGCACGTCTCGCATCGTGTTCTTCCTGTCGGCTTCCAACTGGCCGCTCGTCCTGTCACGCATCAAAGCACGGGTCGCCCACCTCACAACAACCCTGGAAGAGAACCCAGAGCTCGTTGAACTGCGTCTCCTGGAGTGGGCAAACGTTGACTCATCACGGTTGGCCCAGGCGCTCCAGGAGATCTCGACCCCGTTCCTTCACGTTAAGCGACCAGCACAAACCGCCTTGGCTTCGGCTCTGCGCAACGCCATCTGGAACTGGATCGATGTGTACCCGGCAGAGTACCAGTCTCTCATCGAGGGCACGCGCAAGCTCGACGGCAGCCCGGACGTGCTCTTTGACGTGCTTTCGTCCATGTCGGACGCGACCGCATCGAACAAGCGCGTCAAGGTGTTCTACCCCCTGATGGCCATGCTTTTGGTTCTGTCGCCCGAATCCATGAAGCGGATCGCGCTTGGAGAAAGCTCTCGGGGGAACTCGAGCATTGCCAAGAAGGCGAGCTTCATGGAGAATCTCCGAAGAGGGCTGGGCCAAAGCAAGTCGTTCGAGGCCTGCGCCGTCTGCTACGTCGACCTCGTCCGTGCAGGCGTTTCCCTGAGCCCGCGCTTAGACTCGTCTGGCATCCGATCAATGCTGCCGGACCTCCAGAGTGATCTGAAGAACGCCCTGTTCTACTCGTCGCTGTCGACCGAGATCAACGACACCAATGTGCTCGTCGACGGCCTCGTTGCCCTGTACCGGTACAACCCGAGCCAGACCGCCTCGCACATCTTCCCCAAGCTGTGGAACGACTCGTCGGATGTCAGCAAGATCATTGGCGTCCGCGCGTGCAAGGCGATCGTGTTAGAGGGCCAGCGGTTGCCATGGCAGCAATCGGCGAACGCCCTCCGTGCAGACGTTGCCGCGTCTCTCCGGGCAATCTTGAAGGTATGTTTATCGTCGAGGTTCTCGCGCTGTCAACACTTGCTAACCTCCTTGCAGTCTCACGTCAACGCTTCCATCAACGGAACGTCCTCCCGAAGGCCGGGACGACCAAGCTTGGACATCCCGTCGACGGAAACCGACCTCATCTGGGAGACCCTCGATCTTCTCGCGACTGACCCTGCTTTCGCGTTCGAGAGCATCGGCGACGGAAACGACACCCTCGGCCAGCTCCTGATTTCGATCTCGTCACTGACAGCGGCTACCAACTCCATGACGATTCGAAGCCAGGCCTCGAAGACGAACCTCGCTGTTCTCCACAGCCTGACCGGTGGTGCGAAGACGGATGCGGTCATGACCCAGCTCACCGCGACGACCGCACCGGCCATCTGGCAGATCCTCATTGACGCGAGTCGGCAATTATTGATCGATTTCCAGATTGGCGACGTTAATGACATGGCGATGATGGCGGGGGCGTTCCGTGAAACGATCTACGCTGTCCTGGAGACCGTCTCGGTCCTCCCAGAAATCGCCAAGGCCCCGAATGCCAGGAACGCTGTGCTCATCGCCAAGGTCGCCACCATCACGAGCCTGACCGGCCCCGATGTCGAGCAGACCAACCTTGCCGCCCCGGCGCTCATGGCGCTGTCGAAGCTGATGCTTGTCGTGCGATCAGCTATCAGCAACAGCCAGGCGCAGATGGACGAGATCACTGGCCACAGCCAGATGCTCGCTGAGCTCGGCTCCCTCCCGCCAGCAACCGGACGACAGCAGCAGCAGCGCGCCATCCGCCGGATCATGAAGAAGCACGTCCGACCGTCGACTCTGCTCAGCACCGTTTGGCTCGGACTCGCGGCTCGTGTCAAGACCTTGACCGCCAAGATTATCGCTGCCGAGTCCGACGAGGCTGCGGACCGTGGTGACTTCCGCCGACGAGGCCTGGCGAACGACATCGACGGCCTTACCGAGGAAGAATCGAAGGAATGGCAGAACCTTATTGCCTTCCTCTGCGCCACCAGCAATGTTTGCTTCCACGACATGTCCTTGCCGCCCAACATTACTGAAGTTGTCGGAAAGGGTGTGCTCCCTCGTGTCTATGACGAAGCGACCGACGCTCACAGCGCAGTGGAGTCCTTCCTTAGGCAGTGCGTCGACTTCTTAGTCAGCAGCTCCATCCACGTCCGCGAGTCCATCAAGGACGCTCTCGGCAACGAGCTGCCGCTCAGCTTGTGCCGCGTGCTCGTTGTGCAGATGTCCAAGCTCCTTTCGCACTCGGCCAAGAGCGGCAGCCTCAACACCGCTGACCCGTACACGACCTTCACCGAGCAGGCGATCGCCGTCTTGCGGCTGTGGGTCGACCGCGTCAACCCTGGCGAGAACGCCGGCGGCGTCCAGGTCGACATGGGCGAGCTCCTCTTCATGATCGCCCAGTACACGCACCGTCTGGGCCGCGAGGACTCGTACATCAGGATCAAGATCAAATTCTGCCAGCTCATGGAGGCTGTCTTCAGCAAGCCCGAGTTTGTCGTCCTCGGCAACGCCAGCAAGCTCCGCAACGCTCTCCTCGAGTGGATGTGCGAGTGGTCGATCGAGTCGTTCCGCGACGAGTTCCACAGCAACGCGCACGACAAGCTCCAGCGCGACCTGGACTTAGCCTGCCTCCGCGCCCTCATCCCGATCACTGACGGCCTCGTCATCCGTCAGGTCGGTGACGACAACGAGGAGACGCAGCTCGTGGTCAAGTCGCGCCTCTTCTACCGCTACTACCACATGCTCGTACGCGTCCTGGAGCGCTCGAACTCTCTGGAGACAGAGTCGTCGCAGGTCGCTGCGTCCGTTTCTAACCTCAGCATGCGCGTCGGACCCGGCGAGAGCTACCCCGCCCTCGCCATTCTTGTGCTGTCGAACCTGCTCTCTGCCAACGTCGATGTCGGTCTGAAGCACTGCCTGTCGCTCGGCTACCACGAGGACTCGTCGATCCGAACGGCCTTCATGCAGCTGATCACCAACATCCTGCAGCAGGGTACGCGATTCGGTGGTCTCGCCGCCAAGGGTGGAACGTCAGCTCCCAAGGCGTACTTTGACGCTCTGACGGCTCCCAACCTCGCACTTGCTATGGCCATCTGCGAGTCATGTCCGCCAGGCGAGGTCGACGAGATCTCCATGATGCTCTTCCGCGTGTTCGAGTCCAAGGGCACGTTACTGAGCCTCATGAAGGTCCTCATCGAGCGCGAGGTCGCGCAGACGAACCACGAGTCGGAGCTCTTCCGTGCCAACTCGATCACGACTCGTCTGCTGACAATCTTCGCCAAGACCTACGGTTACAACTACGTCCGCGCGACGCTGCAGCCGTTGATTCACTCGCTGTCCGAGAAGCCGGCCGAGTGCTCGTTCGAGCTCGACCCCTCGAAGGCCGGTGCTGACGACATAGAGCGCAACGCCGAGCACCTGAGGCTGATGTGCCAGGCCCTCCTGGACATCATCTACCAGTCGACGCCTCGTGTCCCGATCCTCTTCCGTGCCTTGTGCCACCACATCTGGGAGGTCGTCGAGGAGCGCTTCCCGGACTCGAGGCACTCTGCTGTCGGATCATTCGTCTTCCTCCGCTTCTTCTGCCCGGCCATCGTCGCCCCGGAAGGCATCGACCTCGACGTCAACCCTGACACGCGCGACACTCGCCGTGCGCTGCTGCTGATCACCAAGGTCATCCAGAACCTCGCGAACAACGTCTTGTTTGGAAACAAGGAGGCCCACATGAAGGTCCTGAACCAGTTCCTGTCTGAGAACATTCGCCAGGTCACCAAGTTCCTGTCCGACGTCGCTGTCCGCCCGCGCAGTTGGGAGGTCGCGCACGCCACGAAGACGTTCCAGGAGGAGAGCGAGCGGTCGCTGGATGCCGATGGGGACAACCTCATCATCCAGCGCTTTGTGTTCAAGCACATCAGCCGCCTCGAGTCGTCGCTGGACAACCTTCCGCCGTCGTTCCGCAGCCGGCAATCGACCTCCACGCGCTCGATCCGCCTGGACCTCGACGGCAAGTCGATGCTGCAGTCGCTCCGCCGCCTCATGCAGGAGACGGGCCCGCCTACGGACATGTCGAACCTCAGCAGCAGCACGAGGTCGCAGGTCTACGACGACTTTATGCGTCACAACGCCGGCCGAAGCACCGAGTCCGTTAACACCGCATTCTACGAGGGTCCCGCCTCTCAGAACGGCCGCCGCATCTTCTACTTTGTCGTGGCCCGCGTCGCGCTCGTCGACTACGACTTGCTCGCGTACCACGTCTTCTCGCTGCTCGACAAGGTCACGGACTTCTTCGACCTCGTCATCGACCTGACCGACTTCTCGCCGACGACCGAGATGCCGATCGCCTGGCTCCGCCGCTCGCTGCAGATGTGCCCGCCGGGCATCCTGCCCCTCGTCCACACTCTGGCACTGTACAACCCCAACTCTTACGCGCGCAAGCGCCTCCGCCGCATGATCGCCGACCTGTCCACCGTCGGCACGACCATCGGCAAGAGCGTCGTCGCCGCCAGCAGCCCTGCCGAGCTCGCCGAGTTCATCCCCTTCACGTCGCTCGCCCTCCCGGACCACACGATGGCTCTCGCATACGAGGCGGACCACGTGTTCACAAACCTCCTGTGTCTGTCCGACCACGAGATGCAGGTGCCCGTCGTCGTCAAGCTCGGAGACGACTGCCTGCAGGTCGCCTCGTGGCGCAAGCAGGACCTGACGGCGTCGCTCAAGGCGTACATCATCGATGTCATCAACCTTAAGGATGTTGACGACATTGTGGCCGGCACCGGCGTGTCATCTGACCAGCTGATCGTCAAGCACTCGCAGAACCAGAGCGTCACCTTCATCTCGCGGAAGCGTAACGAGATGGCGCAGATCATCCGCACCGCCCGAGGACGGCTGAGGGACACTCCCTCCGAGGACCGTGCTCTCCGGCCGAGCGATGTGCCCGGCACGCTCCTGAACGTCGCCTTCCTCAACATGTCCTCGAGCGACGAGGTCCTCCGCATGGGCGCGTACAACCTGGTGAACGAGCTCTGCTCGTTCTTCAAGTACGACTTGTCGTCGCAGATCTCCAAGGTCAACAGCGGCCTGTTAATCCCGACGAACTCGCTGTCGTACGTCTACAAGCTGTCGAAGCAGCTTGCAACATCGGCCCCGAACCTCACCCTCGAGTTCCTGAAGGAGTGGACGATCGGCTTTGCCAAGGCGGACACGCCGCAGAAGACTGCGTGCTTACACTACGTGGGCCCGTGGCTGAACAACCTCGAGCTGTTCGCCAAGCCCACGCGGGACGACGGCGTCGAGAGCGTCAAGCAGGTTGCCGAGATTGTGCGCAGCCTCATCTCGCTCACTGTCGCTGAGAAGAGGCGCCTGCACCTGACCTTGCAGGAGCACGTCTGGAGCGTCATCGGCTCGTCGCACGAGGCCCTCGTTGACCTCGTCGTGACCGAGCTGCTGCACTCTGCCGTCAATGCTGGCCCCGGCTCCGAGAAGGCCGAGACGGTCGCCGACATTCTGGTGTCGCTGAACTGCACCGCGGTCAAGGGCAAGGTCGTCGCGCGCCTCCGCAAGACGATCGCGCAGACGTACCTCCGGCCGACAGCGAGCCTGACCGACAGCGCGTCGTGGAACGAGATCTGCACGCTGGCGCGCATCAACCTCGCGCTCGCGTTCAACCCGTCCAACGCCATCGACACGCAGCTCTTCCTCCCCGAGCTGTTCCACACGATTACGCTCATCGTCGGCATCGGCCCCGTCTTCATGCGCCAGACGGTGCACGGCCTCGTCGTGAACATTCTGCAGTCGCTCGCGTCCATCTCGTCGAGCGACATGGACAGCGCGTCGCTGCTCCACCTCCTGCAGCGCCTGCAGCAGCCCGAGATGATCGCCGCGTTCGGCCTCAGCCAGAGCGCCGGCTCCCTCGAGCTGTCGGGCCTGCCGCAGTGGGACCAGAACGGCGTCAGCCACCTCGACTCGCTCGAGATGATCGTCAAGTTCCTGGGCGACGTGCTCAGCGCCGGCGCCATCTCGACGGACTGCGCCAACGCGTGGCGCGCCCGGTGGATGGGCCTCGTGGCGGCGACGTGCTTCCAGCACAACCCGGCGACGCAGCCGCAGGCGTTCACCGCGCTCGGCTACCTGGCGTCCGACGAGGTCGACGACGACCTCGTGTACCAGGTCCTCGTCGCGCTCAGCACGACGCTCACGCACTTCCAAGAAACGGACACCGTCCTCATCGTGAGCATGCTGCGCTGCCTCGCGCGTGTCATCCCCGGCCTCGTGCCCGAGAGCCGCTACGCGCCGACCATGTTCTGGTTAGCGGTCGCGGTGCTCCAGCTTGCGTACATCCCGCTGTTCGCGCCGGCGCTCGAGCTGCTGCTCACGACTGTACGCCACATGAACGCGATCGGCAGCTTCTCGAACGGCCTGTTCGACAACCTGCTCGCCGCGCGCAAGGCTGTCGGCGACTCTGCGCGCAAGCTCGACCAGATCTGCGGGATCAATTTCGACACCGACCCGTGCTTCTCGCTCGTCGCGATCATGTACAAGGGCGTCCGTCACCCTAACACGAGGCGGCTCACCATTGCGACGCTCACCGAGTTCCTGCGGTTATCGACGGCGACGCGGACGGACCTCAACTCGGAGGACAGTCCGCTCATCGGCGCGCAGAGCGTCGCGTTCTTCACGTCGTTACTCCCGATCTCGTCGGCGAACCCGTCCGACCTGAAGGGCCTGTTCACGGCGGCGGGCGTCGACGTCGCCGAGGAGGAGCTGCGCGACCTCAGCACGCTGTCCGTGTTCGATCTGCTCGCGATCCCGGACAACTCGACGGCGCTGCTGCTCGTGACGCTGATCGTGACGATCCTCGGGCAGGCGAGCACGGACACGGAGAAGCTCGTGCTGTACCGCCTGCTCGCGGAGGCGAGCATCGAGATGCCCGAGGTCGTTGCGATGGCGTATGACTCGCTCATCCCGCGCATGACGGCGGTCCTGACGACGACTGCGAGCACGTCGATCCTGTCTGCGGTCACGCTCATCTTTGAGCGGGCAATGGCGGACTCGACGTACTCGTTTGGCGCGCAGGCGAACGGCGACCGCAAGTACAACAGCTCGTCGCTCGGGTCCAACGTGTCGGGCGCGCGCGAGCAGGTGCTCGAGGACCTGGGCATGAAGGGGCTGAGCGACATGTCGTTCCAGGGCGTCAAGATCGACCGGCTGAGCAGCATGGCGAAATGGGTCGCGTCGCTGATCGAGTCGCTCACCATTTAACGTATACCCCCGCACCGGCATACCCCACGTCAACTTCAACGGATAATCTAGTACCTCTCTTTCTCACTCTCTGCTTTATAATAAATATCCCCAGCACTGTGCGCCTGCACGGGCGCTCACACACACACACACACACACCAACCAACCATCTGTCTTGTTCCGGCGCCGGCTCTGGCTCGCTCTTCCCAATAATTCCTTCTCATACACATAACGTAACGACGCTTTCTTCTTTCGGGATCTCACCAAAAGCGGCCGCTCCGGGAGCGGCTGCCAGACCCGCTTCACTGTCTCTGTTTGGGTCGATCGGTTTGTCTTGGACATGCATGCATATGATATGACGCGACGCGAGAGCGAGCGAAGCGGGCGAAGCGGGAGAGCGAGCGAAGCGAGCTCTCCGGCGAGCGAGCGGTCAAAGCGAAGACGAAGTTGCGGTGGGCAGCACAGTGCACCGAGTCTACAGCAGCGCCTCAAAGCCTGCGAGTAAGTCGTCGCGGAGGTCCTCAAAGTCCTCGACGCCGACGCTGACGCGGAGCAGGCGGCGGTCGACGGTCTCGTCGCTCATGGCCCTCCACTCGATCAGGCTCTCTACGCCGCCGAGGCTCGTCGCGTGGTGGAACAGCGCCAGTTTGCTCGGGAGGCGCCTAGCCTGCTCCTCGCTCTGGAGCAGGACGGCGAAGACGGGCCCAAAGCCGTGCGGCATTTGCTCTTTAACCCAGTCCTCGGTCTGGAGGCTGGCGTGGCGCACCTCTGCGACGACGCTGGCGAGGCCGTTTGCGTCTCTGTCTCGGCGCGCGTCCTCGAGCCAGCGCACGAGCCGCTCGGCCGTGGCCGACTGGCGCGTGACGCGCAGCTCGAGCGTGCGCAGCGAGCGCAGGCCAAGCCAGCCCTCGAGGCTGCCGGCCGTCGCGCCGAGCACGGCGCGGTCCTCGCGCAGCCGCGGGACCCAGGCGGCGTGCACCGTGCTCACCGTGCCGAGGAGCATGTCGCTGTGCCCGCCAAAGTACTTTGTGCCCGAGTGCATGACGGCGTCTGCGCCGAATGCGAACGGATCCTGCAGCGGCGGCGGCGCAAACGTCGCGTCGACGGTGACGAGCGCGCCCCGCTCTCTCGCCTTCTCCACGTAGTAACGCAGGTTCCGCGCCTCGCCCGTCGGGTTCACAGGCGTCTCGACGTGCACCACGTCGCCCTTCTGCAGCTGGTCGAGCTGCTCGAGCGTGAGCACCTTGAGGCCCGTCAAGCGCGCCAGCAGGGCGACCACGGCGTGCGCGCCGTGATACCCCGGCCCGATCGCTATCGCCCCCGGGTTGAGGTGCACGAACAGCGCGTGCAGCGCCGCCAGCCCCGAGGCGTACACGAGCGTCGGCGCGCCGAGCACCGCGGAGAGCACGGCCTCGATGCGCGCTGCGTTGGGCGAAGACTCGCGCGAGTAGATGTGCGAGTCGAGCGGATTGTGCGGCTGCCCGTCAGCCCGCCCCCTCCCTCTCCCCGAGTTTGCTCTCCCTGGAAAGCACAACTTACGTCGATGTTCTCGTTCGGCACCAGCTGCGCCGGATCCCGCGCGTACGCATACGTCGTGCTCACGTGCAGCGCCGGCGCGACCGCCCGGTGCGCGCTCACCCCGTCGTCGGCGTGCACGGCCCGAGAGGCTAGGCCCAGCTCCCTTGTCTTCGCGTGCGGCGGCATTGTCCTCGTTTACCCCGGGTCGCCGAGTCGCTGTAGTCGATAGGACGATGGAGCGGAACAGAGCCCGATGAACACTCGCTGCACGCTTATGTACCCCTCCCTCCCGGCTCAGGATGGGCCGATAACGCACCCTCAACACTACTCGATAGTCGCGCTCGCCCACATCGGCCAATAATCTAGTCGCCGAGGCGGTTCTCATTGGCCCGCTGGCAGTTCTGCCTGAACTCCCGTCGCCAGACTTAGCACTCCATCGTGCACAATCGCGCAGACGAATCACCTAACGGCCGCGCCGTCAGTCATTCTCACTCGCCCACACTACCCCACACATCTTCTTATTTCTGCATACCCACTACGATATACACTTTTATTCGGTCAAAGAAACAGCTATTTTTTTCACAGGTGTCATCGGAGAATGAGAAGAAGCAACAGATTTATGCAGTAGAAAACCCAGACACAGAGCCAGTCCCAGAATTGATATGCCTTCTTCTTGTCCTCTTCCACTTTTCTTGCAGTTATTGAGTTCGGTCCGTCTAGGTTGGTTTCGTTCATGCGTGGAGTCGATAGATGGTAGGGGGCAGTGAGGGTGATGAGGGTGATGATAGATGGTTGGTGGATATGGTGATGCAGTTGTGACAGTTCGTTAAATTTCCAGCGGCCGGATGTCCATCGCGGCCGCCTTGCGCGCGCGCCGCCGGTCCTTCCGGCTCGACGGCTCCTCGTACACGGCCGCCGCCTGCTGCGGCGCGAGCATCGGCGAGATCAGCATCCGGTTCGCAGGCCCGGCGAGCGTCTCCGCCAGCGTCGTGCGCCCGCCGCCGCCGCGCACAGGAGCATACAGCGGCATCGTGTCCGGCTCGACGTGCCGCCGCTTGCTGCCCGACGAGTTGAAGTTGCGCCGCATGTACATCGACACCGGCACCTTGTCGAAGCGGAACAGGTGGCGCGCATCCTCCTGCTTGTCCGTCGACTCGTCGCCAGAGTCAATGTCGTTGACCCGCAGCATCGAGGCGTCCATAATGTCCTCGAGCGAGAAGGCGGGCTCGTCGTCCGATGGCGTCGACTCGCGGTCCAGCGGGTCGACAAGCGCTTGGGCCGCACGCCGCGCCGCAATGTACCTCGGGTGGCCGGGGATCGACGAGTAACGCGTCTTCTTGAGGACGGGCGAGAAGGGGTCCGTCGACGTCGTATTCAGCGACGACCGGCGCTTGTTCGACGTCTGCGACGACGTCTCGCCAGCGACCTTCCTCCGCCGGCGCGCAAAGGGCGACTTGGTCGTCGTCTTCGAGCCGTCAATGACAGCGTGCGCGCAGGGAGCCTGGCTGACATGGAACGTGCCCATGACAGGGGCAGCAACAGCACCGCCGCCGTTGGCGGCCGATGTCGGGGTCGCAACGGTCGTCGGCGAGGCCGGAGCAGAAACGTCCACGATAGGGGCGGGCGTAACAGGCGGCGCGGAAGTGACAGGGGTGAGCGGGAGCGCAGGGGCAGGCGCCTCGAGCGCAGTGTCTGTCACGATGATCATAGGAGCACCGTTCTCGTCGACAGGCGCGAGAGGAGGAAGGGGAATCGGAGGCATCGCCCCGTAGTTGGCGTTCGCCGCGAACTGCTGGGTCGCGATGAGCTCGTCGAACCCAGAGCCGTCCAGCATGGGCATGTCCTCCTCGGCCATCGAGTCGGTCGTGTCACCTCCGTCGTCGTCGCCGTCAAAGTCGCACCAGTCGCTGTCCGTGTCCGTCTCGTTCTCGGCGTCCGCGTCGATGACGAGCTCGAGCTGCTGCTCGCCGGCAGAGAGAGAGGCCGCGACGCTGTCCGTGGTGGAGCCAGCGCCGCGGGAGCCCCGGTCCCGCCTTGACCTGGAGCGCTCGTTCTTGGGCTGGACGAGAACAAACTGTCCGTCCCAGTTCTCCATGAGAATGAGGGGCTGGTCCTCGGCGGGCTGAGGGTCGTCCATGCCAAAGGTGAGAGGGAAGCCGAACTCGTCCATGGCGTCGTCCGTGTCGGTGGTCGACTCCGAGTCGGTCATCGGGACGTCCGACTCGGAGGCGTGGACCGAGGACTGGGACTGCATCTGGTCGATGTCCGAGCCGGTCAGGTTGGCGATGAAGTCTTCATCGTCCTCCTCCGACTCCTGCCACCACAGCTCACGCGGGTCGGCGTCCTCCTCGCCAGAGTCGATTGGTCCCGCGCCATATTGCAGGTCCTCGATCTCCTGGCCAGCGAAGGCTTCCGGAAGTCCCTCCATGAACTCGTCCTCGGTCTCGTCCTCGTCGTAAACGTTGAGAGACCCGGTCCCCTCGCGCTCAGACTCGTCGTCTCCATATGACGAGGTAGAGTCAGAGTCAACGTAGGAAGACTTGGCGAAGGCAGATTGTGTCGGAGTCTGGCGGGTTAGTACCAAAGATAACAAGGAAGTATAAAACTTACAGCATCGTCGAAGCGGTCGCCGCCGAACCCGAACTTGTCGTCGCGGGCCCGCCTCCGAGCGACCTCGCCAAGCTTGATCTCACGCTTGCGGTCGCGTCCTCTCGGACCGGTAGTGGTTGGTCTCGGGTTGGAGGAAGAACCTCGGTGCTCTAACCTCTTATCGGGGGAAGGCTGCAGTGCCTTGCCCTTGCCTTTGTCCTTGACCGAGGCGTGGATAGCACCGAGGCTTTCGCGTTTTCTCGTTTTCGTGTGAGCGACGGCAAAGTCGTCATCATCGACGTCGTTGTCATCGTTGTCGTCGTCGTCATCAGGCGGCGTCAGGTCCGAGGACGAAGACGAGTCCGAGTCGTCATCGTACGCAGCCGGGCGGCGCTGCTGGCTGGCGGCGCTGCGCGCGCGGGACGACGAGGCGGCGGACGAAGCACGCGAGTATGTGCGCACATTCAATTTGATTTTAGGTAAATTGGAAGATGTCGTAGGGGGAGAGTGGATGGACTGGGAGGGGGAGGTTGGGCCTGCGTGAGAAGTCGTGTGAGTTGTGCGTTCCTTGACTGTGGAGGGAGGAAGGGTCAGCTCAACAGCACGTGTGCGCAACTTTTGGCAGTGACAGTCTGCTCGTGTGCCAGCAGACACCTGCCTCCAATCTGCACTTTACGGCGCTGTTGGGCTGTTGATGCACTCACCTCGCTTGCCTTTCCTCCCCGCGTGGCCGTTCATCGTGATTGACATGCGTCTTGAGAGGGCAGTAGTGTGTCGCTTTGTTGTTGATTGTACTGTCTAGAGATGATAACCCACACACACCTCTCAAGCGGTGAGTGGGCCTATCTTGTAGTGGTTCTGGCTGCGGAAGAGGTAGAGGTAGGGCTTGGGTTGGGCGAGCCTGTTGGCGAGAAGGTGTCTGGCGGGGCTGTAAGGAGCGGGGGTGCAGGTCGAGTCGGGAGAAGGCTGCGAGAAGGTAGCCGACATGGGCTCAGTGATGGGGGAGTAGGGTCAGGACGATGGGCGTTGCCTGGCGAGGAGACAACGGGGTGGGTGTGATGGCGACGTTGCGATGGCGGACGTCGTTGTGATTGTTGTGATAAGAGATTATCAGAATCGAGTAATGGAGCGGGCAGATGAGCAAAGGACAGGTGGTGTATGGGGAGATGTGGTCGAAGGATCAAGGCAGGATGCAAGGGAAGGGTGGGGTGTGAATGAGATTGGCTGATGCCAAGTGGCCGTCGAGAGCGCTGCAACAAAAGTCGAGCGAGCGGCAGCGGTTGCGCGGCGGGGTGCGCGAGTGCTCAGGCAGCAGGGCTAGGGCGGCAGGGCAGATGCCAGGACAGGCTGGACAGGGGGCGTCGGTCAGTCTAGCGAGAGCAGTCCACTGCCAGCGGGGTAGCGGGCCAGCGAGGCCAGCGAGGCCAGCGAGGCCAGCGAGCCAGCCCGGTCCAGTGCCAGCGCTGGAGAGTCCCCCGCACCGCGCCGCCCAGGAACGCTCTACCCTTCTGCGTACGCAAGCCTGCAAGCCCTGCAGAGCTTCCTGGCCTAATTGCATTGCTAATGCTGTCTCCGCCGGCGATTAACATCTCCAGTAGGAAAAATTCTCGCAGGCAGCACGCAGCACATCGCCGCGCTGGGATCGAGGATTTTGCGCCCTCTCGCGTCCTGACACAGTCTGGAATTTTTTTGCCCAGTCAGGCAGGACGGCAGAGGCCGTCAGAGTTGTGCCTGGGCTGCCCTGTCTTAACCCTGATCTTGGTGCAAGGCCCTGAGTCCGAGGGATCCTGAGACGCCTGGTGCGCCCGGCTGCTGGCTCAAGTCGCGGGTGGCCAAGCCAACCTCGCGCAGTGGCTGTGGACCATGTGCACAAACATCAAACCGAAGGCATGCATGTCGAATTCAAATTGCCCATGCTCGACATGACAGAATGAGCTCATGACAGATGCAGATGGTTCCATGCAGGGTCCCCGCCGCGCAGCCGTTGGAGCGCTCGCTCCGGCGAGCTGGTGCACGCCGCGCTAGCTGCTGGCCCCGACGCGTCTCAGATCTCGCGATGCCGTCTACGGCTCGGTGGATTCAGCTGGCTGTGAGAATGTCAAAAATTTCAGACGCTGGCAGCTGATCAGGTGCCAGCGAGTGCTCCATACCGCGCAGATGCAGCGGGTGCGGGTGGCCAAGTTAAGGTCCACACAAAGCCCTCGGAAGGAACCTGCGGCGAGCCGGGCCTGAGCCTTCGGTGTCATAGGCACGCGGCCCCAGTGGCCCATGGCCCAGCCAGTGCCGTCCAATCGGCCAGGCGCGAATCCTATTTTCAGATTTTTTCGCTGGTATTCAGCAACCAGCAAAGATGCAAATGCGGCACTTACGTTGGCCTGGCTAATGAATTTTTTTGTAAACAAGTGGCAAATCGCCCAAGGCCCGTTTCAGAGCGCCAACCCCTCGCCCGGGTCGCTGCGCCCGCGCCCGTCGCGCTTGTTTTGGCCCGTTTCGCGCCCCGGCCTGACGTTGGCTGGACATGCGCCCTGGGCCCTGGCACGGCGTACCGGCGTACCGGTGTGCACCGTGCGGCGTGCCCGCCGTACCAACCGTGCCAGGCCGTAACCGACCGGAAAACATGTGCCAAGCGACCCGCGCACCCGGCGGAGCCTCGCTGCATCGCTGCAAGGGGCAGGAGAGGTGCCCATGTACGACGACTGTGCGCGTGCCGGCGTGTTGCACATGCAGTGGGACGCGTTCATGCTTATCTACTTGGCTCCTCGCGTATCGCCTTGACGACGGCCCGCCCCCGCCGTCGCAGCATGCACTACTACTGCAGATCACACATCGCCAACTCACGGACCAGCGGGCCGGCGCATGCACTTGCACTTTTGCCACTCGCGAGCAAATCTTGCATCATACGACACCCCCTGTCGCTGGCGCATGGCGCAGGCGCAGACGCAGGGCCAGGCGGATTTCAGGATCGCCAGTATTCTGCGCATTCTGCAGTCGCCACAGAGTCTCCACCTCGCCAACCCTATCTCCATCAGACCCTCAGCACCCTCATCACCCTCGCGGGCGGCCCTGTTCCTGCAGTCCAATCGCGCCGGACGCTGGTCGCCGTCGCGGTACGGACCGATACGAGTCCGCCGAGCGCGCTGAGCACCGGCCGCGCCCGTTGCGTGCGCTTGCGTAGACATGCACCGCTGCACAGCCCGACCGTCGATCCGCGGCACAGGCGGGGAAGGCGCTCCGATCGCCGTCGACCGGGCCACGCCGGTGTCTGCCCTTCTCCTGCAAGCTGCTGATTGCGCATTACGGAGTGCTGATTGCAGAATTGCAGGTATGCAGGGGTGCACGAATGGCCCCATGCAGACGCATGACGCATACTCGACCTCGAGCCTTGAGCCCGATTCATATGACCGAATACGGTTTGCAGCCCTTCTGTGGAATCGGGCCTTGCGCCGCGCGCCCTGCCCAGCACCCGCAACCCCGCATCTCCGCCCATGTGCAGCGGGGCAGCGGGGTGCGGCGCGCGCATTGGCCAGAACTTTGGCTCCGGGTGGGTCGCCCGTCCTCCATTACACCTCGTCTCGTCTCGCTCGCCTAGCCTTGTTCCGCGCTGCGCCTCGAATCGGCGCTCGATGCACGTCAAAGATTGCATTGACACTGGCTATTGCAGGCGCGCAGGCGACGGCGAGTGCGCTGAATGCGCAGATCCCCCACCTCTTGGCACTGGGGGTAAATTGGCCCTTTGGGCCCTCGACTCGCTTGCGCTTGATTGTGCCGGCGCGGCGGCGGCGCGATCGCTGGAACCGGCACGAGCACGAGCACGTCACGCGCTGCGCCCGCCTGCTTCTGTCGTGCAGCTGTGCCGGGCACGGCAGAACGGGGCGTGGGGGACGGTCAGAAGGTCACTTGACGTCGGCGGCTCAGGACTGTCGGCGACAACGGCGAGCCCCCCTTGGCCAGCGGTGCGCACGCGCAGCACATGTCCACGTCGCGCTGGTGTTCCTAACGCCGCCCACTTGCGCTCCGCCTGCGCCCGAGTCTGCCTGCGCTTCTCCCGGCTGCCGGAGGAACGGCTTAAGCATAGGGGATATGGGGATGTAGGTCGTGTGACGTCAAGTCGGGCGAGGCCGCGCCCGTCTGCCCTGCGCCGAGAGCCACCTTGTGGCCCCTCTGTCTGCGGGTCTTGCTACGCTTTCTGCACGCACAGCGGTGCACGATGGCGCTCCGAGACAGGCCCCAAATCGCAATGGACGGCGTCGAGATCTAGGAGAGGATGGACGAAGGAAGAGGGGCCATGCGCGAATAGGTGGAGGCAGGGCTCGAGGAAATGACAGATAACGGCCCGATCGACGGGCGATCCGCACGGACCGCCCCGATGATTGCCCACCGCGCCTCCGGACCTCTGATTACAGATAAGGCGTCTCTTGAGTCGGGATGCAGCGCACAGCGCGCATGGGTACCGCCCGACAGGCTAGCTCTCGGTCAGCTGACCATTGGCTGTCCGGGTGTCAGCCGCCCGCTGCTGTGCCATCGACGTGGAACACTCAGAATTTGACGACGAGCGAGAGGTCAGCTGACCCGTGCGTGCTCTGTGGCGTCTGCCCAGCTTTAGCCTCGACACGAGCTCGAGCTTGAGAATCGAGGATCGCCGCGGCTGTGAGGCTTCCCATCGTGACTCCCGTGACATCTTGTGCCTCTGTATCAGCCGAGATCCTCCTTTCTGCCGTCATGGCACTTATGCATACTCCGGCTTAGCAAACAGTCCAGAACAATCCGCCAGACACGGCCGTGGGCATCTGGTAAACTCAGATAGGCACCCGCCGAGGCGTGAGGCGTCGAGAAACTCGACACCGCAACCGTGCGCCGGTACCGGCGCCGGAAACGGTGCCGCCACGTCTTGACGTCCTGACCCACGGCCCCGGTCCCCCTGGCGGGTTTCTGGTGTGTACCTGGAGTACGTCGCAACACTGGCACGCCGTGGCAGCCGATCGCGCACGATGAGGCGTTCACGCGTCGCGTTTGTGTCGAGGAACATTCCTTCGTGACACCGGTGTGACGGTGATCGCGCTCTGACCGCCGAGGGGAGACACGTTCGATCGCGTCCGAGCTGGAACGTGGGCATGGCAGGCTCGGCACTCAAGGCGATAAACAAGGGGCTCGTGGTCGCAAGGAGAGGGATGTTGGTGGCCCAGTGCGGCTGCTCGCGCACCACTTCCCTCTAGCAGAAGGCTACCGCAGAACCAGCGACAAAAGGCAAGCAACGAATGCACCAGCCCATCAAAGAGCTAGCCTCAAAACCCAGCGACTGCTCATACGTACCTTCTGTTACGTAGCGTGCACATACGCACGCATGGGACGTGTGGCAAGCGGGTGACTGGACCCACGGCATCTGCCTGTACACAGACAACACACGCCGCATACACCCGTTCCAGACTCTAGGCGCCATCTCCCGTTCTGCACTGACGTCAGGAAAACTGTCTTGGTCGTGTTCGCATGTCATGTTTCGTCTGTCTCACTGTCACCTGCGCTGTGCGAAGGTTGGCCAGATCGCGGCAGCTAGCTGTGCCGTTCAAAGACTTGCCAGTCGAAGAGTAACAGGGGGTGCTTCAGCCGAGGCAGTACGCAGCGGGGAAGTATCGGTCCTTCACAGGCATCGCCCTGTAAGAACGGAAGGGTGCATTTCAATGGTTTGTGAACGGCGTGCCGGTAGCCCGTTGGAAGCAGAGGAGCGAGCGGCCCAGCGGCGGCGACACCGACGACACAGCCTGGGCATCTAGCTAGCAGGGCATCCTCAATGCAAGTGGATGGACGCCATACCTCCCACACAGCTCTTTAAGCATAACGCAGCGCAACGGGACACGAGCAGCGACGCGAGACGTTGCCAAGCACGGTGAGTCACCGCCCCCGGCGCGCGCCGCATCTCGGCGTCCTGATAGTCGGGCGCTCTTCGGCTCCCGCCAGGACCGGCACGGCACGCTCGGCATCCGAGCGCGCGCCCGGGAGTCGCCGACCTCGTAGCTCTGCATGCACAACGGCCGTCCCAGGCGGCCGTATCGCTTGCTCGAGCGTTTGCAGCCTTTCGCGGCGGCCGGGCGATAAGCAAGATGCGTGCGTCAAGATGCGTGCGGGTGGAGCACAGAGGGTCATGTGAGGCAGAGCCGTGTGAACTCGGCGTCCCATTCAGCCGCACTCGGCGTCTCGCGGCGCGCGGCGCCGCATTCCGGCGCGCGATAACGATCAGCGGCGGTACAGGGAGCCGAGCACTATCGCGATCCGAGCTCATCGCTGGGTCATGCCCGTCACACCCGCCGGAAGCCGGGAGGGATCGGTCACTTGTTGTGCTTCTCGCGATAGCTGTCATCTGGCCGAATCCAGCCGGCGCGCCCGGCTCCCGTCGCTGATGCTGCGGCCGCGTCCTCCAGACGGCGGACGTTGCGGCCCCAGGATGAGCATCCCGGCCGCAACACACCGGGGAGAATCGCTCGGCAGCTCGGCACGTCCCCGTCTGGCGGCCGTGAGCTGTGCGTCTTCGGCGCCGAGGACGTCTCATGGCCGCCCGAGGGCGCCGGCATCTCGGCACGCCCTTCTCTGCTTGGTTCTGGCGGCCGAGTCTGCGCCGTTCGAGAGCCGGACGCGCGCCGCCGTGCCATGATGGATGCCTGGCGGCGGCATCTGCCGCCGGCACCTCGGCACGACCGCGTTCTGGCGGCCGCCACGGCTGAAGGACCTCCTTGCACGGCCGTGTGAGGGGACAAATGCGCGTCGGCATCTCTCGGCAGGCCTCGACCAAGACGGTAATATGGTCAGAGGAGCTCGTGTCCGGTGTCCACGGCCGCCAGACGCGCGCACACGGACGAAGAGAGCTGCGGCTATTCCCACGTTGTCATGACGGAGAGCACGTCCGCGGGCCCACTCCAGTCCGGACGGTGCGGCTGGCCCCACTTGTGCGACGGGCTGTGCCGAGGCTGCTCGCTGACTGCGATCGGCACTGAGATCAGCGGACGCCGTCGATCGCAGATCACGAACGTACGGCCGCGTCCTGACGGGCCCGCGAGCCCCGCACTCCCTCAGCGCGCATGCTTTCTCCGGCCGGAGCGCAAGTCGCGCACGGCAGATGTCCGGAACATACCCCGCCGATCACTCACGCGAGCCAGCCGCCCGTGCATCTGCGAGCAGAGCAGGGCTTGGTTCTCCCGAGCTCTGGCAGCCTTGCGCTCGTTTCGAGAGAATAGAATGAGCGTGCCGTCCTCGGCATGGGTAAACCCCTCCACAAACATATGCGGAGCGCGTGCTTCGGCCGCGCTGGACTGATACGGACACGCGTATGATTTCTCCGCGTCCGCAGAGCCGGGATCGTCTCGCCCGGAGCGTTGTGGACGTAATCTCGGCTGTCCAGATCATGCAGAGCATTCCCGATAACACGATACGGCCGGCCAGGTCACGTCCGTGTAGCCTTGCACAGGCCTGACGGATCGAGGTCCGCAAATGCAGCGTGCCGAAGTCCGGCATGGTCTCCAGAACTGGCGGTCACCCCGATGACATGTGCTGCGCACGCGTTACGGCCGCGCCCCCCTGCCACAACGGAGTGGGGGAGCTTGCGTCGAGCCCGTCCCGCTCCCAAATCAAGACGCCGATTCCTCCGTCTGCGTCTGTTATCGCTGACGCATGTCCACTTTCCCCTGTACGTTGACCGGAACACCTTGATGACTGCTCACAAGCATGCTCTTCGGCTATCTTGCTCCAAGCCTGGGATAGCTGACCGTTGGCGACGGTAGGGGAAGGAGGTGATGTGGTCGCTGGGTGGGGGACGCGTATGATTTCTCCGAATAGAGGTACCGGCGGCCGTCGTTGTGGTACCACGGCTGAACCAGGCCAATGCAGCTGTGGTCGTACGGCCGAGGAGCTGAGGCGGACCCCTGGCTACTCTCGTGTCCGAGATAGTGCAGACGGGCATGTCGATTATCTGATCCACTGCAGAACGCCTCCTTCTTCAGTCCGTCCTTCTTTCTCTTCTCTCCACTTCATCCCACACTTGGTCTTGCATACCCGGATTCTTTGGTACCATTTTGCTCAACCTCAAGTCGAAACGCAACACCAGTTCAAGCAATGCGATACAGCCGCAATCTTTGGGTACAAGCTCCCGCCAGGCGGGGTGGGTCCCGCAGGGGCTACGCAGCATTTCCCCGAAGGTCTGAATGCCCCGTCTCTGTCGTACGCAGTCCGTTGTTGAATGCGCTTGATCTTCTCACACCTCGCTTCTGCTTCGCTTTGAAGCAGAGAGCCTCGGGCGTTCGCTGAATTGGCCTGGAAAGTGCGGTTCAAGATGTGCAGCATGGCAAACGGCCGAGCGTCGTCTGCATTCCACGACGCAGAGCTTGATATGGAGTCAATTGGTCAGGCGGCCGTGGGCGGTTCTGCCGGTATGTTCTGCTCGCTCGGAGCGAGGAGGGATCCAAGTAGGCCATGCGGCGCCAGCATGCTCATGACCACTAGAAGTTGAGCCGTGTCGGAATGCTCTGGACAGCCGCCGCATGCCTCGTCGATCCGTTGTCAGACTGGAGTGGCAGACATCATCCTTCCCGCGTCTGCGCGTCCCCCACGACCAAGTCTCTCGCTATTCCACCTATACCCGCGTCAAGGTCCAAAGCACTTGGGCTCAACGGCCGAGCTTCGCTTCGAAGACCGATGAAGCAGATACCAAGCCCGTCTGACACGCAGCCCTGGGAACGGAGGAGTTCCAGTCAGCCCAACGCGGCTTGCCGGCGTCCTGTTGCGATCCGTCCGTTCCGCATTGCCGAGCGGATAGGGCTGCTGCACATCCTTCAGACTACACTGGAACATAAGTGCACTGCGCCAGATACGACGCAAGTGTGTCACTGAGCCCGTCACCGAGTCCGTGTGGAGCTCCGGTCCACAAGTTCAGCGTCAATCTGCGTGTCCAAAGGTGTCTCTAATGCATACAATACAACACTACTTCCTCCTCGTGCTACGTCCATGGGATTCCTCCGCCTTGCGCTTCTGTCCTGCGCCGTCATCCTCTCCGAGCTCTCCGTCCTCGAGCCCTGGCGGGCCCGAGTGCATGTGCCTCACATTCCGGAGACCGCTGACTGGGCGGGGCGGGAGGCCAGAGGCCGAGTGCGGGGCGTGGCTGGCAGCGGCGCGGCGCCCGCTTCTAACAGGCCGCGCCGGAAGGGGGTGAGCGTGCGCGCCGTGCGCGGATCCGGGGCCAGGGGACGCCGAGTGCTGCCGCGAGGTCGGGGCGGAGAGCGCCGCAGACGGCTGGAATGGGAGCGTCTGCGCGGAGAGCTTGGTCTTCTCGTTCTTCTCCTTGACCTTCTCGGCCTTGAGCTCCTTCTCCGCCTGCTCGACGAGCTTCTCGGCCGCTGCGTCCTCCTCAGATAGCGCCAGCTTCAAGCCACGACACTCGTCCACCAGAGCCACGATGCGGCCGAAAGAGTCTGCACGCTGCTGCGCGACGCCGAGAACCGCCTCGTACGATGCGCGGTGGTCCACGATCAGAGACTTCAGAGATGCAATTTGCCTGGTTGTCAGTTTAGAACGAGACGGGACCCAACTCACGCATCCAGCTCTACCCGCGTCTTGCCCCGCGCGGTGATCTTGCGCGCAACCTCGTCGCACTTCATCCGTCGAGCACGCTCCGTCTGCTTAGCGTGCAGCAGCGCCGTTTCCTCAGCCAGCTTCGCGCGCAGAGCCTCCGTTTGCGCGACTGCCGTTAGCTAGAGCCTCGAAGCAGCGAACTCGGCGACATACCAGTCTCATCCTTCTTGCGCTCGTACTCGCGCTTCTGGCGTTCCATCGAGCGCGCACTGGCCATCAAGCGCTCAACATGCAGGTTCCACTTCTCAACTTCGAGGTGTGCCATCTCCTTGTCCCCGTCCTCTTCGCCAGCGCCCGCGGGCGGCTTGTTCAGACGCCTGATGAGCGTTCGGTACTCGCGGTCATTGTGCGTCAACCGGTACCGGTTCAGCGCCTCTGTACTGTCAGCTTATCACGCGGGTAGCCTTACCAGCTGAAAAAGGGGGCTGAAATCCGGCCATCGTGCTTGATGACTGGATGGGTTGCGAGCGAGGAACAACAAAGGAGGCGATGATCGACTTCTGCGTCAGTGGAGGTCGCGAAAGGATGTGACCGAATTAGGTCCCGCTCGTCTGGTCATTTCCAGCCAACTTCAAGTCATCCGGTGAGCGCGCCTCCTGGACGCGACAAGGAACAACTGCAAGAGAAGAACATGCGTTAGGAATGCAACTGTCTAGCTATACTTCTGTCGTATGCATACACGGTCTCTACTTCTACTCGACGGCAATAGGCTCTCCCTGGGATCCCTGCTGGGCCTTCTTCGCCTTGGCGTTGTTCTTCTTCTCCTCGTCGTACTTGTACCACAGCTCGCTGAGGTCGTAGTTGTCTGGGTGTCAGCAAGTTGAGTCTAAGATGAAGACTGAGGGGCGTACCGATGAACTCCCATCCGTTCTCGCGGACGTGGTACAGGTTGATCGTGTTACCGGAGTAAGCGTCGCGGTGACCAGCCGCGCAGATCGAGCGGCGGCCAAGCTCCTGAGCATCCTCATCCGAGAGATCCCACTTGTATCCCTGAACGTTAGCACAAGACGCTATAAGTAGCTTACCTGGTCGAGCACACCATAAGCGTAGGTGCTTCCTGAACCGACAGAGAAGAGGTCTCCCTTGAGACGCTGTCCGTCCGAGTCAACGTAGAAGAGAGCAGGTCCCTGGGCAGTTAGCTACATTGTTGGACGACTTAAGCTCACAGTCTTGTCCCATCCACAGATCATGGTACCCTGTGATGTCAGCTCGTGAAACCGCTGGTTAGAGGGCGGGGCTCGACGTACCATGCTGAGTCCCATTCCCTTGTACTGGTACACGATGTTGGAGAGGATCTTGCTGGCAGCAGCAACCGAGATGCGCTCCTTGTTGCGAAGCTCGTGCAGCCTGCACTGCATACCGAGGTAGGTCTCCCTGTGCAGGTCAGTAGCCGCTCGGCATGGGGTTCTCTTGAACACGCACCAGTATTGACAGTCAGCAGCACCTCCAGCCATCGTTCCGAGCAGGTACGGGTTGATCTCAATAACCTTCTTCACCGTTCCCGAGGCTGTTACCTGTTAGCTTAGGAGAGGCATTGCCAGCTTACCAATGTAAGATCCGGCAGTAGCACGCGAGTCAACGGCAACAATGATGCCGCCCTTGAATCGGAAGGCCAGCGTCGTGGTACCGTGAGCAAGCTTGATCTTAGCCTGCGGGTTGGTCGACATGCTGTCGGTGTGTAGTGAGAGGAAGGCGAGAGGCTGCGGGACATGTCAGCGATCGCGCTCGACGTTCGACGTCAGCTACTCACGTCCGGCACGCCCGGGACCTCCATGCCCGCAACGCCTCCTCGAGCATCGAGGTTACCGTATCCGCTCTCGGCCTTCTCCCGCTGTTGTGTTCCGGAAAGCTGGGCGACCAGGGTGTCCATGATGGTTAGTGTTGATGCTGAGAGACCTCACGAGCACCTTGACGCAAGTGTTGCAGCATGACAGACAGTGACGCGCGGCCTGAAGATACATGGGAGGCACATATAAGAGCCACGTGGGATGATGCACCCTCGGCGCCGAAATGTGCTGAGCGCCGGGCCTTCTCCGAGATTTCGAGAAGGCAGCGATCGAACCTTGAACACATTACCCAAGACCAAAATGGCTCGATCAGGACTACAGAAGGAGGTACTGAAGATGTACAAGGCGTGAGTTGTCAGGCGACGAGCTTTAACTGACGTCAGGGGTGTGAAGAACGCCATGTCCAAGTCGAAGGTGAGTCTGCGCCTTTCTGAACCGTTGGCCGCCGCTTCACGTTACCCGGCGATGTCGAGGCGGAAGCTGACTTCCACAGGAGGAGCGGCCGAACTTCCTTCTCCAGCTGCGATACTCCTTCCACAACCCGCCGTTGACGTCCCGAGACTACGCCGCGATCGAGCACAAGCTCCGGAGATTCAGCTACCAGCTCGAGATGTTGCAGGACCCGAGCGTGAAGAAGATGCACGTCAACCAGGACATGCAGGACTGGTGGGCGAACGAGATCCTCAAGGCGAAGGCGCGGGCAGCGAAGGCGGCGCAGGAGAAGGCCAACGCATCCTCATAGCATATCCACGCATCTTACACTTGCAGCATTGTATGAAATCATTATGACATGAAGATCCTGTAATCTAGCTACCGTACAGTCTACAGCGTGGCCTAGCCCATGTTGACGTCGCCGTCCTGCACGTCCTCCCAGTCGCCCTCTGCTTCCGCGCCCTCGTCGGCCTCCGGCTTCTCCTCGGCGACCGCTGGCTTGACGCCCTTCTGCTCGAGGTTCGAGATCAGCTCCTGCACGTGGCTGCCGATGCCCTCGTCCGGGTACTCCTGTTCCGTGAAGAGCTTGGCGCACTCGAGGAGACACCGGAAGCTCTCCGAGAAGCACTCCTCGGCAGTCAACGGCTCGTCGTCTTCCTCGGAAGCCTTCTGCAGCAGTGACGGATCCTCGAGGATAGCCTCTGCCCGCAGATACCACGCCCAGCCCTCGAGATAAGCGGCCTCGACCTCAAGGCTGTCCTCCTCACGCGCCGTCGACAGGACATCGAGAGCCTCCATGTGCAGCTGATGCTCCAGGAGTAGACGGGCGAACTGCAACCGTGCTGGGAGCTCCGGAAGCATGGGGTCGACTGACGTCAGTTACGCCATCGTGCGAATGAACTCACAGGGATCTCTTCCCTCGAGGTCGGCGTAGATGCGGAGCACGGTATCCTTCGCCTCGTCAAATTTGGACTGGCTCATGCGGATAGACGCGAGCGTCATCAGCGCCTCCAGGTCTCCCGGGGCGATCTCCATGGCGTGGGCGATAAGCGCATCGCAGTTGTCGCTCGCGGCGGCCTCGAAGCACAGGTCGCTCATCCAGATCTCGATCATGGCAACGAGCGCCGTGACCGCCATCTTCCGCAGCTCCTCCTCTTCCGGACCCTCCTCCGCGCGTCCCTTGCCCTTGCCGAGGGCGTTCTCGACCATCGCTACCGCCGTCGTGTAGTATCCGAGAGCCTCTTGCGGGTCACCGGCCGTCTGCGCCAGGTACAGGTACGGGCTTGGTGATGTCGGAGCCTCGGAAGTATGCGGCGGGAAGAGGTGAAGGAGGTGCTGGCGACCGTTGTCGACGTCTCCGCCCTCAAGCTCCGCAACGCCTAGCAGCTCGCGCGCCTCCAGGTTTCCAGGCTCCAGCGACAGCGCGCGCTCGAGGAACTTGATCGCAAGCTCGAAGTTGGACTGCGCCAGCAGAACATGAGCCTTGTCTGCCCGTTAGTTAACGGCCCTGTCTGATTTGCCGGCAAGCTCGGTGTCGCCCGCCTCGCGACAGCTAACTAGACCCGAGCCCCCCTCCCTCGTGCCCGGAAGCACGAGGCCAACTCTACTTACCAATGATAGCCGGGACATCGGTGACCTTTGACGACTCCGGGGCCGATTTCAAAGGCGCTGATCGTTTCGTCTTTCCCTTTTTGACCTTGACCATCGTGTCGCGAGCGTTGTTGTTGATGTTCAGACCGCTGGCTGAAATCTCGAAGCTTGATGGATGACGGTCCTTGAAGTTTCTGGGGTCACGTGACTGTGGCATTCTGCCGCCCTGACGCGTTTTGCCACCGAACGTCGTCTCGATCGTCTCTGCACCGGCTGACGCAGGAGGGACGCGATTGCTTTCGCTCATGAGTCTTGACAATCTGCGGTAAGTAGAGTATCATCCGAACTGCTTATTTAAGCCGACTAAGATACCGAGGCGGCCCGGAATTGTTACTTCGTCTCGGCGCATGGCGACAAGGTGGCCAAGGCTGGTGCTTTAAGAAGGTTGGGCTAACGGGCGGCCTATTGCGCCCTGCTTCGTTCTCACCGATACTGATAATTGACTGGAGACTGAGCAAACTGAAGTGATTCATCGATACCGTCTGTTTGCTCTGTCAGCCGAACAAGTAACCAGCACTTCTCGCGAAGCAGGTAGCGATGTAGTGGTACGGACGACAGTTCGATTTCCCGTGAAGCAACCTCCTCGCCTGCTATCCGGCTCACGTCCGATATGCATAAGATAGATGCGACGAATGGGTGCCTTGCGTGTAGTGTCGATCGGCAGATCAATCGCAGCATCAGACTCGGCCACGTTGTACACCTCCACCGTCATCACACACAATGGCTACGGGGACACTGATCTTCTCATCTGCCTGTCCTCCACGACAGCAACGACTCACCCTGCCGCCATGGGGAACAGCCTGACCAATCTTCCCCCTGAGGTCATCAGTCTTGTTCTCGGACACCTTCGACCTCGCGACCTCCGCCGCTGCATGCTCGTCAACTCCGCCCTCAACGCCCTCGTCCGCCCTTGCTTTTCCCGCTACGTTGCTACTCGGGGTCTCTCGCTGGAAGTGGTGTTCCCCTTTATCGAAGGAAGTGATGACAAGGAAGAGCCTCAACAGTCATCAGTAGTCTCAAGAGATCTCAGCTGCCTGATTGTGGGGCCGCATGATCATTGCGGCATTTGGGAATTCTCCTCTTCGCCCTCGAAACCGTCCAGTTTCTCCTCATGTCGAGTGCTCCGCATCCACCTCGGTTTCCCGGACCACATCGATAACATTGCCCGTACGCACATTCACGACATCGACACGGATGAAGATTCAATCGAACCGCTGGGTGGGCCTGACCTGCGACATCTCCCTTGTGATTTCCTCCTTCACGCCTTGGAAAGCGCCAGTATTGAAAAGTTGGTGCTCCGCAAGGTGCCAGTAGTCTACGGACATGTCGATCCGGACCTTGTGCCTTTTCCAGCGTCTACCACCGTCAGAGAAGCTGTGATGGTGCTCGACGTCGACTCGATGAGCTTCTCAAACGAGCTTCTCATCTACGACTATCGCACCCTCTACAGTACGGAGGGGCCGATTTGTGCAGAGTCCCCGGAGGAGCTTGATTTCCCCAAAACAGGGAGTATAGCGTCTGCTCTGCCTCCTAATGTCGAAGAGTTGACATTCGTGTTCTGGGGACCAGACCCTGGTGTAGAGGTAGCTCCATCCTGCTGCTATGCCCACGAAATATCCCCGGAGTGCCCGGACAACTGCGGCTACGAAAGCGGGAGTAGCGTTAGCTCAGACGCGACAGGAGAGCATACCTCATGCTGGGAAGACAAGTTTTGGAAGGAGCTGGCAGCGGCGATCGCGCCCAAACTTCTTTCCCAGCTGCGCGTGCTCACCATTGTCAACGCCAGCGGCATCGTACCCGACGGAGCTGCGCGACAGCAGACCCTCTCGGCCATCTCCACCGGTGTAGCAACGCACGTGAAACTCGAAGCCAAGTTCCGCAAGCTACTGTTCGAGCGTCTCTCCGTCGAGCACGGCATTGCCACAGACAAGGTCGAGGAATGCGTGGGCCGCGTCAAGTTCATGTACATGAAGGACTGGATTCTCTCGACAGACTGGGAGGACGTATTCAGCTGGGCGGAAGTCAGACCCTGGCTCGAGTTCAAGCCGCCTGCGCTGATCACGGACTACTTCAAACCCGTTGACCCGGACGCCGTCAAGTGGAGGAAGGACATGACCGCGGCCGAGCGCTTCGAGCTGAGGCACAAGCGGTCGAAGATGAAGCGCACGAAGCCGAACAAGTACACCTGGCGTCATTAGTCCTTTACTCTCGCCTCGATCGCTTCTGTGCGGAATGTGGATAGACCTTGTTCCTTGCTCCTACTCCGCAAGTCAATAAGCCATGCATTTGTTTCCCGTTGTGCACTACGCCTCGTAGCTATTGCTGTTCATACTTCATCCGTGTTTACACTGATCTCATCCACATATTGACCTCCTCGTCGTCCAAAATGCCCCGCATGGACTGGGCGCCGATGAACTCTTTCATGCTCCGCACGCTCAGCCGCTGCAGCTCGTCATCCGTTGGGGGTGGTTGAACGGGGGTGGGGTTCAGCTCAAACAAAGCTTCGGCGCGATCCCGGACCCATGCGTCCGTGATGCCGCCGAGCTCGAGGTTGAACCCGAGGCTGCGCGTGTTGACGAGCTCGACGTCGAGGGGCAGAGGCTCGGGGTGCCTCATTCGTGCAACGATCCCGCTGACGAGCCCCTGGAGCAGCACGATGAACCACAGGGGACCCCTCCTCTCACTGAAGAGCGTGGACGTGAGCGGCCCTCCGCCTGCCCAGTTCGTGTTGGGCGGTGCGTCGAACACGAGCGACAGGCGGCGCGCGCAGTACGCAAGCCGGAGGAGGGATAAGACTTTCATCGGGGTCGTGTCCAGGCCAGACGAGTGCGCCCGGCCGCGCACCGAGAGGAAGATGACGACGTGGCGGGCTGCGTCCAACGTCGCGGGCGGGAAGAGGTGTGCGATGTGGAGCGTGCCGAGGGTCTCCGGCGTCGCACCCCGGACGACGAGGACGGGCGCCGGCGTGAGGAGGCAGCACGGCGCCATGTCGGTCTCGTGCAGCAGCGGGTCCCGCCGGAACATGGGCGCGCAGGGGCGGCGCAGGTGCACGCGCAGCACGCGCAGCGGGGCGGTGATCTTGCGCCCCGCGCAGAACGCAGCGTCATGGTCCCGCACCTCGAGATAGCGCAGCATCTCGTGCGGAATCGCCAGGTCCAGCGCGCGGGCGCCGGCCGGACCATCACCCGCTCGCCGGGGATATGGGCGCGGCAGCACCGGCGGGGGCGGGACCGTGGCACGCATCACCTGCTTAACCCAGGCCGTGGAGGCATGCGGGTCCCAGATACCCTCCGGATACGGCGTGCTCGCCACCGCGGCCTTCATGGCGCCGATACTGGTCAGGCTCGTCATCATGGCCTCGTCATCCGAGTCGCTGCTGTCGCCCGGCCAACCCCGGTACGCTTGTTCCAGGTGCTCGAGGGGGGTGGGGTGCGTAGGGTAGAGGGCACCAGCTCGCGGTACCCACAGCGGCGGACAGCGGGCACCACCGACACTCAGTTCGGAGTACAGCACCTCGGCGCCGACGGCGTACATCTGGCTCGAGACGTGAACCACGCTGTGGAGAGTGGCGCGGTCCCGTGTTGGAGAGAGGTAGGCCATAATCATGCGCAGGATCTCTACCGGGAGCGGGCGCATTGCTGTATATCCCGAGCGCAACTTGGGTGAGGGAGAAAGCGAGGTTGGAACCGTTAGGGGAGTGGAGGCTGGCGAGGTCGAATTCAGCGTCGGGGTCTGCGTCGACACCACAGAGACGAGCGAGGATGATCGTGCTCCAGGCCCGCCGTCAGGACTGACTGAGGTGCACAGCGGAGCAGTGTCGTCGGAGCCCATATCGAATGCAGTCATTGTAAGTAATGCCTGAGTTGTGGTACGTTGCAGAAAGAGTTGGACATCAAGAGCTGTGGGAAGAACAACCCAGCGATCAGCACTTAGGACGCACTAGGGCCAGCCGAGGCGCCCGAGGCGACCCAAACATAGTACCAATAAGGTGTGCGAAGGAGCGATCGGCTCTTTCGCATGCATTATCGTGCTAATGATTCGACGGGAGGTAGTGTGCTGGAGGTGAGTTATGTTGCTCGTTTAGCCGGTCGTCACCGGCTGCCGGCTCCAATAGTGCGTTTGCCGGTGGTTCGTTGTACTGGTCGGTGTTGAGCTGTAGTGAGCTGGTGAGCTAGTGAGCCGTATTACGTCCAGTGGAGACGGACAATGGCCTTGAGCCCCAACTGCACAGATGCGGTTGGGATGAAGGAGTCCGTGCACGGGACAGCGGTTTGAGGTGACTCACCGCCACGCGTGCTGCGTTGTACAACATGCATATCGTCGGTCGGATTTACATTCACCATGAGCTGACAAAGCTTGAGCGGAGCCAGCCCGAGTGCTGTGCGCGCTGCGGCTCCGTGCTGTCCAGGGCATCCTTCTTGGCCGGCGCCGCCGGGCGGTTCAGCGCGGCAGCGCGCAGCGTGTCCTCGACTTCCCAGCGCAGGCCCTCGTCTGTCCGCCGCCAGCCCAGGTCGAGCACGAAGCCCAGCCCGCCGAACCGCAGGTCGATGTAGTGCTTCGGCAGCGGCGACTCGGTGTGCATGACGTAGGGCGTAGCCGACGTCGCATCGCCCTCCTCGACGAGTGGCGTGTCCTCGGCGTCGCTCGTGTGCTCGTCGGCCGTCGTCGCCGGCTCTTCCTCAACTTCACCCTCCCCGTCTTTCACAGTCCCCATCGAGCTCTCGCTCTCCTTAGATCCGAAGGAGCTCATGCCCATCTTCCACTTGCCGGGCCACCAGCCGAGGCCGTCGACAGACACCTCGTCCTGTCCGCTGACGACGTCATTCCAGACCCGGGACATCTCACGGTAGCCGATGAGCGTGGGATCGAACAAGCGCAGGCCGTTCAAATAGAACGCGCCACGGTTCGGAATCGGAGAGTCAAGCGGCAGAGTATTGTCAGGCGGGGGCGCAGGCGAGGGCGACAGGTGGGTGAGGAAGGGCGACGATGGGGACGTCGAAAAGAAAAGAATGGCAATCTGCAGAGTCAGCGGGGCTTATCGAAATGCATGTACAAAGCCTACTCACAACAGTGGTGCAATAGCCGCAGGGCCGCATCGTCCAGTAGGCAATGAAGCCGAGGACCGCCAGGAGGAACGGCGACACCGACTGTCACGAGAATGCCGCAGTGAGGAGGCGGGGGACAGGCGCGGAAGGTCGGCGAACGAGCGGCGCATGCGATGAACCGAGGACGCCGCGGTAGAAGCAAATGTTCCATTTAGGCAGAGCGAGTAGCCCAAGGAGGCGGTAATGTTGGCGCGTTGAGGGTGGACAGTGCGCGAGATATGGGATCGTGTGCACGCGGGGGAGACGTAGCGATCGTGTCAGCACGAGGTCTGGGGGTTCTACGCATGCTATGCGACTCACAGGCATCGGAATAAGGAGCGAGAAGATCAGAATTGGCCTTAGGCAGTGCATCTTGGCACGTTACCCAGGCGCGTGGAGTAGCGAAATGTGTTGGAGAGAGAGTGTTGTCAAGATTAATCGAGCCAGCGGATAAAGTTGAGTGGTCGCTTGCACCTGTGGTGATTGACGCACTGACGAATTCCCCACCACGAGCCGGAACCGCCCTAGGTTCATGATCGGCGGTGCCCGATCGCAGTCCTCGCTGTCCATCATTCCCCACCATTGTTCCTCGTGGCGGATCCTCGTACAACAAGATTACCAGTGATGCATATGAATGGATAAGTCTATTGAAAGCAGAGTACTTCACCGCTCTACCACCCTGAGAAGTCGCCGAAACCGCCAGGCTTGCGCTTCTTCTTCTCGCCACCGAACTCGATAGGCGCAGCCGCTGGCTTCTTCGCTGAGGATGCCGCGTTGAGGTATTTGCCCACACCGGCCTCGTCGGCTTTGCGCTTCCGCTCGTCGCGCTGAGCCGTCGACTCCGACTTGTCTCCCAGATGGGTTCCGAGCCATGTTGTCCGGTCCTTCTCGCGAGCGGCCTGCTTCTCCGCTCGCTTACGCTGAGCTTCCTCGGACTGGTCTCGGCGCGCGAGCTTCTCTGCCAGCTTCTTCTTAAAGTCCTCGAACGGGTCTTGCAGACTGTCGTTAGCTCGACAGCCAGCGGCCACTTACATTTGTACGCTCTTGATGACGATGTCCTTCGTTGGCCGATCGCCCCCCGGCCGCACAGGGATCCGCTCGATCCTGTTCAATACGTCCTCGCCTCCGACGAGCTTGCCAAACACAGTGTGCTTGCTGTTGAGGTGGGGCGTTTCGCGGAACGTAATGAAGAACTGGGAGCCGTTCGAGTTTGGCCCGCTGTTCGCCATCGATATGACTCCTCGTCCATCGTGCTTGAACGCACCCTTCTCCATGAACTCGTCTCTGAAAGGTTCTCCCCAGATGCTCTGTCCACCTCTTCCCGTGCCCGTAGGATCGCCACCTTGGATCTGACGTCAGCTCGTTACTCAGCCCTCGTGAGCTCACCATGAAACCTGGGATCAGACGATGGAATACGACGTTATCGTATTTGCCCTCCTTAGCGAGCTGAACGAAGTTGTAGACTGTCTTCGGTGCTCGGTCGCCATGGAGCTCAACGTTCAGTCCACCGAAATTGGTCATGATTGTGGCATAAGCCTTGGACTTCAGGCGCTCCTTCTCCTTGGTCGGCTTCTTCAACTCGTCGAACATGTACTCCTCTTCGTCCAGCAGCTCCCTCTCATTCTTGACCTGCGGTGCCCATGACGTGCTGGTGAGAGAGGCCGCCTGTCGCCCGGTGGTGAAGTTGGTGGCATTGTCTGTTGTTAGATGATTACCAGACACAAGAAACTCACAAGCTAGCTGCTCCTCCTGCCTCTTAGCAACAACACCCTCCTTCTCCTTTGCTGGCGGCGGTGTGCTTTCTGCTGAGGGCTGCTCGGATTTGGTCTGCATGGTCAGTGGTGGCTTGGACAGTTTCCTCACTTTCTCCGCCAGCATCTTCAGCACTTTGCTCGCGCCACCAGCCGCCTCGACGTTAATGCCCTTCAATGGGTCATCAGCCAGGTCGTCATCTGTGGTCAGCATTCCTGCCATATCTGATGACACACCGCCGACCTTCTTTTCGTTCTTGAGATAGTCATAGTCTTCCAGCAGTCGCGCCTTCAAGTTGTTAGGGTTCTGGATGGTTATGATATCGGATCGTTGGAAAGGCTCGTCGGTCACTAGATCCCGCCATGACTTCGACTTGATAGCAAGCAGTTGGAGAGAGGCCATGTCGAACACATTTCCCTGGACGTCAGATCATGACCCGCCTTGCAAGTCAGAACTTACAGTGTTCTTCAGGAATACCATGTGCACGTGAGGTGAGAAGACCTTGAACGTGATCGGGTCGTGGTAGGCACCCTCAGAATTCTGCACTGTAAGCGAACGCCCGGCATATCCTGATTCACCTTGAAGAAGTTGAGTTTAATGAGCTGGCTCGTCTCGAGAGGCTTCCCAGTTACCGGGTCTGGCGAAGTCAGCATAATGTTTTGTTTGTGATCTCACTCGTCTTGAACTTTCGGATGTAGGGGATGATGTTGAGCAGGTCGAAGACATCAGCCCGACGCTCTTCCCCCTCCGGAGTGTCGGCGATAACGGCAACTGGGTTCTTAAAAGGCTGCAGTGAGAGCGCGCAGGAGTCGCTGATGTCAGATGGACGCTGTGCGTGAATGACTCACAAAGGCAGGCGGAGGACTTGATTGGAGACCCTCTGTTTGCCACCGCTGGAGGCCGTGTGGTGGCCCGCGGCGTGCTCAGCGTGAGTCACGTACATCTTGTCGGAGTCTTTACCCATATTGACTGGCTTTCTTTACAGCGCGGGCCGCCAGGCTGATGGATGAAGAGTGAAGGCGAGGTTGTTGTGACGGTGCATCGCGAGCTGGACAGTCGCTCATCTTTCAGATCGGGCGGCGGTGAAAGGCGATCACGTGATTCGGCAACCTCCACTCTGGCGTCCGATAAGCGGCTAAGTGCAGGTGCGTGTCATGACGACGACCGCAGCTGTCGCTAGACTTTCTCGATTCATCTCATCATTCCCAAGCACACAACGACTGTCATCTTGCAGCCAAGATGAACGAGTTTGTGGCTTGGGCCATCTTCATTGGCTACTTCTCAATCATCTTCGCGTCCTTCGGCTTCGTGTTCGCCTCTATCGTTTCGCAGAAGTCGCCCAAGGCTCTGCTGGAGGGGAAGCCGTTCACGTTCATCCGTGTCGCCATCGGTGCTCTCATTTGCACATGGCTTTGTAAGTGGCAGCTTTCATACGCCTTCCGAGAAGCTGACAAACCAGTCATGTTCAAGTTCATGGAGGTGAGCTGATACCTGGGAGTTTTGCTGACAGCGTAGTGGTCGTACAGAAACTATGCTAGAACGCAACAACAGCCGACCATGGGCCAATGGCTCGTCAACACATCCCTTTTTGAGCAGGCTTGGCGAGCAGTCTGTGACGGTATCCCAAACTGGTGGTGGAGCAGTTTCATTTGCACTGCGGCTGTATTCTTCTGCGCAGCCATCTATTACCAAAGTACGCAAGCAAGATCAGAAGGAGAGACTGACATCCAGGTGCCCACAGAAACATCAGATACCCGCTTGCGTACATGGTTCTTGGACAGCTTGTCGCCATTTCGGTTGCCATCGCGTTGTTTATCACCGCCATGTACACACACGAACCGACCAGTGTGCGACCGAAGGCTGGGATCGTCCTGTGGTTCTGTCTGCTCGACGCGCTGCTGACAATGGTCGTCATGCCCATGTTCGCCAGCACGGAGAACTTCATGCCTGCTCTTCTCTCAATCCACCTGGCAGTCATCGTACCGCTTCTGTTTGTCCCGCGCAGCGGACAGGTGTTGCTCGGCATGTCGTGGAAGATCCTGATCCCTATCCTGGTGATTCTGGCAGGGGCCGTCGCCGCTGTCAACACAAGCGAGGTGCTCCGCGTGATTTCTGACAGCGAGAGCTTGGCGGAGTACCTCATCGAGAACGCGGCATCGCACCCAGCCAACTCGTCCGTGTCCTTCGATGTCGTGTGGTGTGTCATCGCCTTCGTCTCGTGGTACCTCCTCAAGGGAAGCACCGCTTCTGCGCTGCTGAAGTGTGGTGTGATGGTGGCCGGAGCGATCGCTGTTCTTATCCACCATGTCGGCATCAACTGGCTGCTTGTTGCGAGCGTTGTGCCGATATTCGCCCTGCTTGGTTTCGGCATCCTCCACCTGGCCCTGACCAGGCTGCGAGCTCGCAACGAGGTTCACCGTTCGGCTGTTCTGGGACGACTGGGCATCAAGGAGCACGGGATCGTCGCCGGTACAACCACTGTGCCCCCGCATATGGCGAAGCCTCGACTGGTTGTCGGCTTCTGGCACCCCTACTGGTAAGAGGTCGCAAATTCAGCTTTCGGTGCCTGCTTTCGTATGAGCTGACTAGCAGCAACGCTGGCGGCGGTGGTGAGCGTGTACTGTGGACCGCTATCCAGTGGATTCAGCGCGAGTTCCCGGGTGTCATCTCTCTCGTCTACTCCGGAGACTACCCGGAGGCGTCGAAGGAGGAGATTCTGACCAAGATCAATGACAGATTCTCTATCGAACTCAACCCTGCGACGCTCGCGTTCGTGCCACTTCCGGCTCGCCACCTAATCTCTGATGCGTACTGGAAGCGGTTCACCCTTCTGGGCCAGTCTCTCGGCAGTGTTTACCTCGCGTTCCAGGGTCTCTGCGGAGAGAACGGAGTATGGGGCGACATGTTCATCGACACGATGGGCTACGCGTTCACGCTTCCCTTCGTTCGACTGATCACGGGCGGGGACGTCGCGATCGGATCATACACGCACTACCCCACGGTCAGCGCCGATATGGTGAAGCGTGTGCGCGAGCGTGTCGCTGGAGTGGAGAACAACGGAGCTGCGAACAGCTCGCTCAGGACGTGGGCGAAGCTCGTGTACTACCGGATATTCACGACTCTGTACGCGAACGCGCTGTTGTTCTCCGAGTACACAATGACGAACTCGTCGTGGACCCAGGCACACATTCAGTCGCTACTGAGTACCGGGCGTCGATCGCTGCTCGCGAAATTCCTCTTGAATGACGGGAATGGCGCTGGCCCGCAGTCTGGGAACCAGCAGCCGGCGGGTCAGACCGAGCCCACGACCGCCTCCCAATGTGAAGTTGTGTACCCGCCGTGTGACACGACCGAGCTCGAGAAGCTGGGCAACTTGGAGTCGAGGGAGCGCGAGTTGGTCTCGCTCGCGCAGTTCAGGTACGTCCACTCCAGTGGCCCACTCCCATTCCTTGTGTTGTTAGTGTGGGAGCTGGCGCATGTACGCAAGCGGGGCACATGCTGACCTTCTTAGGCCCGAGAAGGACCACGCCAAACAGCTGCATGCGCTCGCCATCCTGTTCGAGAAGCACCCCGAGTACAAAACGGGGCCTGGCAAGGTCCACGTAACGCTGATGGGAGGCTCCCGGGGCCCAGGTGACGAGGCACGGCTGGCCTCGCTGCGCGAGCTGGCGTTAGAGTTAGGTTTGACAGTGAGTTTTCTGGACAATATGTTCGCATTAGCATGAGCTCGGTGCTGCGTACGCAAGACAGAGGACGATGAATAGTGCCCGTCCCGGTGAATGGGGAGGGAAGAGCTGACGGCAACAGGAGCATGTGACCTTCCTTGTGAACGCGCCCTACGGCGAGGTTGTGCGGCGGCTGGGCGAGGCGTCGATCGGCCTGAACACGATGCAGGACGAGCACTTTGGCATCAACGTTGTCGAGTTTATGGTAAGCGAGTGGGCCGTGTGAAGCTGACATGCAGGCTGCGGGCCTGATTCCCGTCGTGCACGCGTCGGCGGGTCCGCTGATGGACATTGTGGTGCCGTACGAGGGCCAGCGGACTGGTGAGTAGTTTGTCCTCGGGTGGAGGTCCAGGCGCCCGTTTATGGGAGCTGCCGTACTTGACACAATTCCAGGAACTCCACCCAGGATGGCCCAGGCACGCTGAAGGGCTCTGCCTGGTGAATCGTCCCGCTGCGGCATTCACTCCCTTCCTCGTCGCTTGCGCTGACACACAGGGTTCCATGCGACGGATGCGGCCTCGTTTGCGGACGCGATCCACGAGGCGCTGTCGCTGACGCCGGAGCAGCAGCTCGCGATGCGGCAGGCGGCGCGCCGGCTCGCGGCGGACAAGTTCTCCGAGGCGGCCTTCGAGCGCGGGTTTGCGAAGGGTTTCGAGCGCCTGTTCCGCCACGTGCAGGCCGTCGAGGCGCGGCAGGCGGAGGAGGCCGCGCAGCATGGCCAGCGGCACGAGTACCTGCCGGCCGAGCATGCCGCGCAACACTAGCTGGGCGATGGGCGAGCTGGCGACGCCTGCATTCCGGTCCAGCGTAGCCTGCGTAACCAGCGTAAACATCGGGGATCGGGCAGTCGTCGTACGTAGAGGATGCATGCCGGTGTGGTACACCGAGTGTCTGAGCCTGGTGCGACAGACGCAGCGACGCAGCGACGTCGCGCGCGCGAGTAGTGCGTATGCCTCTACCGAGCCGTCATTGCGTTCCCAGCATTAGCCGTGCCTATGCTGCTCCAATGTGCGTTCCAGAGTTGTGGAGTCGGGCTCGTCGCTGCACTGTCTGGGCGAGGAATGAATGCACGGGAAGCTCTGGCGATGGCCTGGACGGCGCGAGTGGAGCCGGGTCACGGTCTGTATAGTTTTGGGTGTGCATTCACGTTGAGTGTTGGTTCTCATTCATTGCGTGTTGGTTCTCACCGATAGGTCGGGCAGCGGCGCCCCATGTTTGGTCTGGGTACTTGCATGCTCAGGCGGCAGGGAAGGTTCGCACGATCGCACAAGCCGCGAGTGCAAGGTTGGGGGCGCTCTGCACATAGTGCGAAGGTCGGCGGCCTCGGTGACAGGCTCTGCTAGTTCTGGTTCTGCTAAACTCTGCATTGATTACTGACCACTCGCTCGATGCTATTGGACTGACAGCAACTAGCTTTCTGGGCTGGCAGGAGTCCGGCGGAGTCCAGCGGAACACATCGGAGTCTAGCGGAGCACACCCCCTCGCCGTGAGACAAGCGCTAATGAACGGGAGCGCCGGCGCCATGGATCCGGCCGGTGTGGGTGGCCTCCGCGCTGGTCCCCAGTGGACCCCGTGGACCCGTTGGACTGCCTTGGGCCCGGCTGACGCAAACGGAGAGACGGAGTGTGGAGCAGAGCACGGACAAGGTTGGCTCAGCAGAGGCTTTATGCAAAACAGCCTTGACGCGCCGACGGGGAGAGCATAGCGCGGCGCGGCGCCGGGGTGCCGTACATGGTGAGCTTGGCGCGATCCAGTGAACTGTCTGCGGCCCGGCAGCACTCTCGCGCCGCTCGCACCCGGCGCACCGCTCGCACCCCGCGCACCGCTCGTGCCGCTGCCGCTGGCCTCGATACGCCGCCGCCCGCAGCACTCGGTGCCCAGTGCCCGGAGCCAGGCTCCGCCCCGCCCAAGGGCAGCGGCGGACACGGAGCGGGGCACGGCAGCACGGCAGCGGCAGCTCCCACAGGGCGCGGCGCTTCCTTGTCCGCCAGTGTCCGCCAGAGGAGGGCAGCAGGGCCCAGGGGCGCGGAGCCGGATGTCTCACGCCCCGCCGCCCGCTGCCGTACTGCCCGCCTGCCGTGGTGCCGTGCGCCGCTGCCGTTGAGGACAGTGCTTGCCGCAGTGGGAAACTGGCGCCGCTAGAGTTCGCGCCGCCGAACTCTCCGAGCTGCTGGACCCCAGTTGCCGTCTGGTCAAGTTTTGGGGTTTCCCCGCCTCTATCCTGTTGTTCTGTTTTTCATGGAGTGGGACGGGCCTGCCAGTGGTGACGCCGGGCGTGCTCGCGCTGCGTACTCCCCCGTGCTTCGCGGTCCATTGGACGGCCGCGCGCTGGTGAGCGGACGCTGCTTGCGTCATGCCCGGCCCCGGGCGAGGAGCGCGTATGGAGACTTGGCGGGTAGAGTTTTGCTCGCTGCCCGAGAGCGCGGGCGTCGACGCCCCCAGATCGCAGAGCAGCCTGTCAGGCAGGCGCGCCGTTTCCAAGGCCTTTTCGTGCGCTCCTCGGGCAGGCACGCATGTGCACCTGGCTGATCGCTTGTGCTTCGATCTTTTCCAGACTTTTCGCTTTTAGCACGGGGGTCCTACCCACTGCTCATGCTTGTGCTGATCGAGATGCCTCCGGCGGTGGGTTGCGGCATGGCGAAAGTGATGTTGATGCTGATGACGCTGCAGCGGCAGCTGAAACGGCGCTATCTTTGCATCAGGAGGGGCTAGGCGGTGGCGCGCGGCTGCGCGGCTGGGGCTGGGGCTGGGGCCGAGTACGGAAGCAGCGAAGCTGCAGCAATTGTGTGTGTGTCGGGTCGCGCGGGCGCGCGCATTCAGTGCTTTGCCAGGGCTTGCCAGGGCCGCCCTCAGGGCCGCGAGCCAGAAGGGACCTCGACTGCCGGGACTACGGCATCCTCCTGACCTCGCCAGCACGCCAACACGGCGGCTCGGACGCTCCTCGATCAGAACATACGAAAAGGAATGCCCGGGAAGACCCCCGCGAGCCGCTGGCCCATGCACCAGCCCGCGCTCCCCGGCCATTGAGGCCAAGCGTCAGATGACGAATCGGCCGGCTGCCCGCTGCCTTCTGGCTGGTTCAAACATCAGCCCCTTGCGCCGTTGGAGCGGCCGTCCTGCGCCCTGCGGCCCTGCGGCCCTGCGCGCTCGCTGGCCGCTGCTGTACGCTGCTGTCCAGGCCGAGCCCTACTCTTGTTTGCATGGTGCCGCCGAGGTCTCTGCCAGCTCTACGGCCGATTGCTGATTCCGGCTCGGCTTGGCGGGGTGACGACTCTCGAGCCGCGAGATTGGATTCTGCAGCCCAGACGCACGAAGCGAGCCGGCTGGCCTGGGAGCACAAGAAGAGCCGTCCCCCCGCCGGGCGCGCCGGGCAACCCGTGAATGCACCTGTTACGTGAGACCCTCGCTGGCTGCCGTCAGCGGCTCGGACCCTAGCCCTCGCCAGCATTTACGGGTTCGAGTGCTGTCATGCTCAGGGCCGACCAGCTGCACACAGGCAAGCGGGCAGGCGGGCTCGTCACGTCCGCGGCGATGCATCATGTACAGCTCGCGCATACATGATCGCGGCTGTTCAGTCATTCATCGTTCTCAACTCCTTCACATCTTCACCTTTTCTTTTGTCGCACGCTCGCGCACAACCTTGTCGCTGCCGCCGCCGCATTCAGTCACCCGTATCGAACTGCAACAGCCAGACCGTCACCGTCTGAATTGCCGATAGCCTTTCCCCGCCAACTGACCTCGTCCCCTCCTTTCTCTTTCTTGCGACCTGTCAAACTCTCGCCCGCCCTTCAAAAGCCTCGTGCGACGCACTTCTCGATCCATTCCAGCACACACCTGTCACGGTCGCGACTGAAATCCAGCTTGGGACGATCATGCCCAGGACGCCACAGTGTACCTTGTCCTGAAATTGAATGCTCTGAATACTGCTAGTGAGTGCGCCTCCCGACCCACACCTTGTCCCTCCCTTCTGGCTCTTATCTGAGTGGGCGTCGGAGCTGGTCCCGCCGGTGCCAATGCAGGCATGCAGTGTGGGCTGCTGGCGATCGCCGCGGTGACATGTGCTCAGCGTCGGCGTCGGAGCGTAGCGGGGAGATCGTAGACGCAGGCCCACTGTGTCTGCTACAGGCCCAGGAATGAAGCGGGCAGCTGCAGAATGGGATCGGTGGGATCGGTGGGATGAGAGGAGTGTGTCATTAGTTCCAGGGCGACGGGACGGCAGGGGGCGATTGAGCATTGAGCGATCCAGTGTGATGCGCCGGCGCGGCGCTGCATGTGCAGGGGGCCGAGTCACTGTGGCGTCGGCTCTGACCCAGCCAGCGAACCGAGCGCCCGTTCGTCCCTGCTGGCCCTGCTGCTATGTCTGGACCGCTGGCGCTCACCGTCGATCCCGCCGGCGTTCAGCGTGTCAGACCAAATCGCCCGTGCTGCCATGCCCATCGTGCGCCGGCGCGACGGCGCAACGGCGCAACCGTGGTGGTGCTACGCGGCTGTCCCATACACACGACCCCTTCCCACCAGGTCAACTATTAATACCACCTGCTCGCTCGCCTCTTCCTCCGTGTTCTTGCACATAGTTTTTCCAGTGACTGACCGGCTCAGTTTGCCCATTACTTCTCTGTCTGCGACCACCCCGTGTTTGCTTCGCTTCGATTTTGTCTTCACCTGCCCCCTTTCTCCCCCTTCTCTCCCAACTTGACTCCGCGCCCGCCCTTCTCGGCCCATATCCCCTCGACATCCCCCGACGTCGAAAAGTTCACGCACCAGCGCACGCACGCACGCTCGTCAAGCTCAAGACACCAGCGTACCTGCTCTAACCGCGCTCTCTTCCTGGCACCTGGCACGGTATACGTACCTCAAGCTCTCGTACCTCAGCACCTTCCCCGAGTGCGCACACCCCACCCGGCGCACCCACCACGCGTGCAGCTCTTCTCCTCTGCCAAGACCCTGGCCCTGCAACCTTGACATCACACGTACCTCTGTACCACGAACCGGGGTTCTGTGTCTGAAACGCTAATTAGGGTTTCATTTTGGCTCTGGCTTTGGTTTTGCGTTGGCTCTCGCTTTCGCAGAAGTCCAGTCTCGTGCTTGTGCTTGTGCTTGCGCTTGCTTGCAGCTCGATCTGGGGTATCCACTCGGCCCTCTTCCTTAAGTGCACAGAGCTCGTCGAGTGTGCCCTCATCCTCACTCACCCTCGTTCATTCCTTCCTCACCACTTGCTCACTGCTCGCCTGATAAGACGCGGCCCCCGCTTCGCATCAGCCCTGCCCCGCCCACACCCATCGCGCTGTCTCACACGCCCGCGCCGCACACCGCACACCGCTCGCCGCACGCCGCACGCACGCACGCCCTTGCCCCCGTGCCCCGTCCCTCGTCCCTCTCGTCGTACTCGCTCGCGCACTCGTACTCCGCCGAGCGAACACTCCGACTGCGGCCTGGCAGCAAGTGCTTAAGCAGCCCGTCGTCAACTTCTTTTCCTTCTCAACACCCCTTCACGCTCGCCTGTCGAACTTCTTTATCTCCTTCGTGCCCATCTCTTCGAGCGCCACCGACGCCACCATCTTATCAGAACACTAGCCCAACCCACCCACACTCGTTTCACCCACACCAACACCCACCATGGACCAAGCCTTTGAGACGCTGTCCGCCTCGCGCGGAAGTCTGTCGCGCGCTGTCGAGTCGGTGAGTCCCCCTCTGCCACCTCAAGTCTTGCAGCATGTGCTAATACCAGATGCCGACACCAGTGCTGCTCATCCTGTTCTTCAGCTGCGTGATCGTGCTGCAGTGCCTCTCGAGCACGCCGGCCGAGGACCTGCTGCCGACGCACTCGCGGCTCGTGTCGCTGCCGGGCGTGCACAAGGCGCAGGCGCCGCGGCAGCACGTGTACCTCGACGTCGGGACGCGCCAGCTCGTCTTCTCCGAGAAGCGGCTCGACGCGTACGAGCGCCGCGAGGAGCGCCGCGAGCAGCGCAAGCTCCGCAAGTACTACCGTCTCCGCGAGGCGCTGCGCCAGTACCGCGCCGCGGGGCGCGATCGCGGCATCCCGGAGCTGCCCGAGGTTCCGGAGCGCGCAGAGGGACAGGTGGTCGAGGTCGTGTGAGGCTGTGAGCACGCAGCACCGCATACCGCACCTGAGACCACCCTTCGCACACGCCCCGCCCCCGCCCCCGCAGCCAGCCGGACGCACCAGCACACATCAGCATCCATCGCATTCATCGCGCACAGCGCACAGCATCGCATCGCACACCCCATCACACCGGACAATATACGCATCCCACAGCCCACAGCCACAGCCACAGCCTCCGGCGCACGCGCCTAGCCCTGTACATCCTAGGTCCGTAGCTCGGACATTCATGTATCCATACGAGGTCACTAGCGGCTGGGTGTTCCCGAGGGCCCGAGTGAGACTGACGCGACTGACAGACTGACGAGACACTTGGCTTCGAGTGATACGCCGGGGCGTCGGCGCGGCGCGGACGCGTGCAGGCTTCGTCGCTTGCCGGTTGTCGGCAGCGTGGAACGTGCGATATGCATCGCAGCGCGACCAGCGCATTGCCGGTCCAGAACACGGTTTCCGATTGACTCTTTGACGCTATTGACTTCGGCGCGCCGGCTCCACCGTGTTTCCGAGCTTGAAGCGCAGCCAGCATGCACTGTGCACGATGGACAGAGCAAGCTCCAGCACTGTTACATGTTGCTGGCAACGGAGCCCCCTGTCTTCCCCGCAGGACCGCAGGACGCGGGGGTGGAGGCGGCGGTGCTGAGCAAGTGGAGGGCAAGCTGAAACCTGGAAACGACATGTCGACACGTCTGGCGAAATCCTAATCCGGCCAGCGTTCTCGCCCGTCTCCATGTTTCCACTAGCGCATGGCTGGTCAGCTGCTCGCAGACTAGGACTCATGCATACTCGGTCCTTGCATACTTCCTCCGTGCCCTGCCTGCCCTGCCTGACGCTGGCTGGCTTTGGGCCGTCGCCAGCTGCCGGCGTTGCTGGAACGCGCGATTAGCTCACACCGGCCGGCATCGCGGGCTTCGAAACATGCGAAACTTGCGAGACACTCGCGACGAGGACTGGCTTCTCGGCACGGCGGACCGTTAAGCTCGCGGATCGCTTCCGCCGGTGATGGTGACCGACCCCACAGCCACTGCCGCCCGCCTGCCTGCCGGCGTGCAGCGGCGGCAGTCACCTGGGCCCGGCGTTTCCACTTCCAGCAGGCGACTCGGCTGCGCTCACCGATCTTCGCTGCGCTCAGCGGGCAGCTCTGCTTCGCTGCCCAGCTCCGGCATGCCCGCTGCGCTCAGCCCCAAGCTCGACCCCGCATCATGTGACATTTCTCTAGCATGCATGGAAACTCTATAGTGTTGGCGGTGTCTTACAACAACCCTGCAGCCTTGCAGCCCACCTGGAACGCGCAGAGCAGCTGGCAGCCCGCCTCGCCTCCGGCTCGGCTTGGCTACAGGCCCGACGGCCGCGCGACACTCGTGTCGTACGCGCGGATGAGGCGCGTCTGCTCCTGCGTCCCGCTCTGCTCCGTCTGCGAGAACGCAAAGCCGCGCTGCCGGCGCATGCGCTGCGTCGCGCGCACCTTCTTGATCGCCTTCTGGAACTGCTCCTGGCGCGGGCGGTAGTCGGACAGGTTGAACTTCTGGATCTCCTGCACAATCTGGTAGTCGGCCGGGTGGTACGTCCGCTTGTAGTACTTCCAGCAGTAGTCGCGCAGCAGGCACACGACCGGGAACAAGATCAGCACAAAGTAGAACGTTGCCTCGGACCACAGCCGGTGCACAATGTTCTTGTACGGCAGCGAGAAGCCGATGAGCGGCGCGATGAACGCGTACAACGGCAGCGCGATCATCGTGAAGATGAACGAACCCGGGATCGCCGCCAGCGTGTACTTGGTCCAGATGTCCGAGATGAGCGCCGCCTTGCCGAGCACAGTGAGCAGCACGGAGAGGTACAGCGTCGTGCCCCACACCCACAGGCCCGAGTTCTTGCCGTCCCACGCGATCAGGTCCGCCCAGAACACGAAGCAGCTGAACGCGAACAGCAGCACCGAGTGGTAGATCGCGTTGCCGACCCACGTGAAGAAGATCGCAGGCGTGAAGAAGTGGTTCGACTGACCCAGGTGGTACAGCTGCGGGTAGCGGTCCAGCATGCGCGCCGACACGAACTGGTCGAAGATACCGATGACGAGCGGGGGCAGAATTGTGAAGATGACGTTGTAGTACGACATGGACCAGCCCTCGAACGAGATCTGGCCACTGAAGTCGTTGAACCACGAGTACCAGAACAGACACAGCGCGAACGTGATGTTCTTGTAGAACGAGAACAAGATGAGCTTCGACAGACGCTGGTAACTCCACGAGCCGTGCACGAGCAGCAGCTTCCGCAGGTAACGGAACTGCGAGATCGAGACGTCGGCCGAGCGCGCGGCCTGCAGGCCCTCGACACCAGAGATACCGACACCGATGTGGGCAGCCTGGATCATGGACACGTCGTTGGCACCGTCACCAATGGCGAGCAGAGGCGCCGTCGTGGCCTTCTTCACGAGCTTGACAACGAGTGCCTTCTGCAGCGGCGAGACACGGCAACAGATGACAGCCTTGCACATGACCGCGAGCTCGAGCAGGACGTCGGAGCATTCCTTGTCCAGGGCGAACTCGAGACTGCGACCGTCGATGATCAGGGCAAGCTCCTCCGTGTCGCCTCCCATGCGCTGGTTCTTGATAGCAAACAGACGCTTTGTGAGCAGTTCCGCAGTCTCCGCCTGAGTCTCCGTGTTGATAATGACGAGGTTCATCGACTCAGAGATGAGGCGACACGACAGACCGATGTTGATCGCAGTCTCCTGGCGGTCACCCGTCAGGATCCAGATCTTGATACCGGCCTGCTGCAGCGTGTGGATCGTGTCGGGCACGCCGTCCTGCAGGCGGTCCTCGATAGCCGTCGCACCAAGGAGGTTGAGGTTCTGCTCAATGATCTCGGCGACTTTGTCGAGCTGCTCGCCACGGTTGTTCATCTGGGCTGCGGCGTTGTCGTACAGCGCAGCCCATTCACGGTATTCCTCCTCCGGGATGTCACGGTACGCGAGACAGAGCGTTCGGAGACCCTCTGTCGCGTAGTCCTCAAGGTGCACGAGAGTTGACTCTGTCAACTCCTTGTTCTTCTCGCCGAGGCGCTCGAGGATGACCGTGTCCGCTCCCTTGGTGAACAGCTTGATGCGTCCGTCGGGGCTGCGGACGACAACGGACATGCGCTTCCTGGACGAGTTGAACTCGCACACATTCAGGATCTGCCACTCCTCAGACTGGCCGTTGACATCGATGAAGATCGACTTGGGCTTGCGGGTGTGGAAGCGGTAACCGAGTAGTTCTGCGCCGGACACGAGGGCAGCCTCGTCCGGCGACGACGCTTGGTAGACCATCTTGCCGTCCTTGACCTCCGGAATAACAGTGTGGCAGACGGCCAGCAGCGACAGGAACTCCCTGATCGTTCGGCCCTCCCCGTTGTCTTCCAGAGCGCGCTGGCGGAGCACATCGAAGCTCTTCTGTCCCTGTTCCTTCTTGTTGTCGTCAACTTCCTGGGCGTACATCGTTCCGAAGATGGAGCATTCCCGGAACTCCATTTCGTTGCAGGTGAGGGTGCCGGTCTTGTCCGAGAATATGTAGGAGATCTGTCCCAGCTCCTCGACGAGCGAGGACGTGCGGCAAACGGCTGGGGTGTCGGTTTTGGCGTAGTACATGTCGAGGTCCGAGTTGATGAACTGGGCTTGCTGGAACTTGACAACCTCCATCGTCATGATCAGCGAAATCGGAATCAAGTTGTTGTACAGAATGATGAAGGTCAGAATGTTCTCAACGAACTGTCGTGCCTTGTTCGGCATGTTCGCCGGGTCCACATAGAGGTACCAGTCCTGGGCGGAGAAGAACCATGTTCGGATCGAGTTACCAATCGTGGAGATGAGCGAAAGCACCAGCAGGAGGACGAAGAGGAAGAAGATCTGGCGGTTGACCTGCCTCTCGACAGCAGTTCGCTTGACCGGCGGCTCAGTCGCGTTGCGCATGAGCTTGGTCTGGTGGCCGGCGTTGACGACGATGCCGTACACCCAGCCAGTGTTACGCAGCTGCGCGCCACGCAGCAGGATCTGGTTGGGGCCGATAGGGACCTTGTGGGGCGCAGCTCCGGGCTCCGGGGAGTTCAGGTAAATCGTACCGTCGTACGTGTACAGCGACGAGTTGGGCGCCTCAGAGAGGACGTGCCCGCGTAACATGGCGGCCGATTGAGGGTTCTGGATGGTGGCCGTGTCAGGGTGCGCCTGCTTGATCTTGAGGTTGGTCTCTCCGTCCAGGTTCGCAGTCTCGACGTAGGCCAGGCCCTCTGGCTCAGAGGAGCTGAGAAGCACCATGTCCGCGGGAATGAAGCTGTCCTGTTCGAGACGAACAATGTCTCCGACGCGGAGCCTCCTCCATGGGCGGGTGTGGAACTGGCCCTCGATGAGAACCTGAGCTGGTGTGTTGTTGAGGGCACGGTCCGAAGTATGGCGCTTGAAGTCTTCCTTGATCTCCTTGAAGCCGGACGCAATGATCACAACTGCGAGAGGAACAATGGTCGTGTAACGGCCAGTTGGAGACACGTTCGGAACTTGCTGAATGCACGCAGTGAACAAGAAGAACAAGTTGGCGGAGCGCGAGAACTCGGAGAACAAGAACTTTGGGAGGAAGGTGATCGGCCCGTACTTGGCGGTGCTGACCGAGTTGTTCTCGTATCCCTTGACCTTGTTTCCTTGAGGGTCGTTGATGAGGATTTCTCTCGGGGCGCCTTCGAACTTGTTCTTGCGGCCGAGCATCTTGTTCAGGCCGAATGTCCAATCGACATCGGTCAGGTAGTCCTCCTTGATACGCTGCCACCTTCCTCGCTTATGCCGGGCTGCGTACGGACCGTCCATAGGCGCTGTGAATTGGTAGGCATTGATACCCTCATCGTCGGCGAACGGGTCGTCGGCCTGAGGATAGCCTTTCGAACTCGACCCTCCAGCGTACGATTTGGAATCGGATGTTGAAGGACCACCTCCGCTCCAGCCTGCTGGCGAAGCTCCGGCTTGCGCGAACGGTCGGTCGGCATCGAACAATGACGGCTGCGAGGCACCGAAGTTGGGGTTGCTGACGTTCAGGTTGGACGACGACGGCATGTACCCCGATCCGCCCTGCATTGGTTGGCCGAAGTCGTCGTCACTGCGGGTCAGACCTCATTGATTGCAGACTACTCACTCATCGAAGAACGGGTCGAGGGCATAGCCAGGCTTGTCATCCTTGGACTTGCCGCTGGGGGTTGTCCCCTGGGTTGAACTGCCGATGCCAAGGAGATCGGGTTCCGAGTCGCCGAAGGGGTCGTTGCTGGTCCGAGCCTTTTGCGGCTGCGGGGCCAATATGTCATCGAAGGGATTGGACATGGCGAAGAAGGGTTATTGGGAAGCGAGCCCTACACGGGCGTTTTGTCGTGTTGGACCCCAGTAGCCGAAAGCTTAAGATGGAAGTGTGGGGTGATCACGGAGCGGGGTCGAGCGATGGGATCATGAAGTTGTGAGTGTCCATGGATGAGCGGTTCGCCTGCATCGTCGCCGCCACCGCGCGCTTGATGCTTGGCCGCACAGCGCGGACTGCGACGCGTGGTCCATGCCACCGTGGCAAAGTGAACGCGGGCCCAGGGGCGCAGGAATGGAGGCCGCACGCCGCACAGACGGAAGCAACCGTATCAGGTACAGTCTCGCCACGTGTGTTTGTTTTGATCTGGGGTCCGCTCGCGCCGGTCGCAGGCGTCAACAAAACAAACAACGAGACCGCCAGCCGTGTCTGGATGCCGACAGCCCTATCTCAAGCAGCGAGGGGCGTACTGACGACAGCAACAACAGCGCTCACAGGTCGACACCTTCTCTTGTCATCACTTTCTGCATCACGACCACTCCGACCTCTCACTGCCGCTCCTTTCCGTTCGTCCCCGCTTCTCCCACCCCCTTCCACCTCCCTCCACCACCGGCGACTGCTTTCCGGCATGTCCGACTCTGAGGGCTCCGACTTCCACATGGTGTCGGACGGCGAGTCCGATGGCTATGTCGAGGCCCCCGCTCCCCAGAAGGCTCCCGCTAAGAAGGCCGCCGCTGCTCCTAAAGCCAAGGTGAGTCGCCCGGCTTATCGTGTGCACTGACATCTCAGGCTGCTCCCAAGAAGGCGGCCGCCACCAAGAAGACCCCTCTCGCCACCAAGAAAAACCTTCCGAACGACTCGCTTTCAGAGGACGATGACTATAACATCTTCACGTCCCCGGCGAGGCCAAAGGTGAACGGAGCAGAAGACGACGATGCGCCTAAGAGCGCGAAGAAGAAGACTGCGTCCGAGATGTACCAGAAGGTGAGAGCCAAAGACGCCCTAATGCTGACGGTAGCTCTCGCAACTGGAGCACGTCCTGAAGCGTCCCGACACGTACATTGGCTCGGTTGAGCCTCACACCCAGCCCATGTGGGTGTTCGACCCCGAGTCCAAGTCCATGGTGAACCGGTACGTACATCGCCGTAGGCTGCCTCACCTGCTAACAGTCAGCACCATCACCTATGTGCCGGGTTTCTTCAAGATCTTCGACGAGATCTTGGTCAATGCTGCCGACAACAAGATCAACGACCCCACGATGGACACGATCAAGGTGAACATCGACCGTGAGAACAACTCCATCTCTGTCTGGAACAACGGAAAGGGAATCCCCGTCGAGATGCATTCCAAGGAGGGAATCATGATTCCTGAGCTTATCTTCGGAAACCTGTGGGTGCGATATCCGCATCGGTAGCTGACAAACAGTCTCACTTCGAGTAACTACGACGATGACCAGAAGAAGCTTACAGGTGGTCGTAACGGTTACGGTGCCAAGCTCGCCAACATCTACTCTTTGGAGTTCACCGTCGAGACCGCGGACAAGAGCAACATGAAGAAGTACAAGCAGGTCTTCTCCCAGAATATGGGTAAGAAGACGACGCCCAAGATCACCGAGAACAAGAAGGGCGAAGAGTGGACGCAAATTACATTCAAGCCGGATCTCGCTCGCTTCAGCATGACGAACATCGATGACGACACCTACGCCCTCCTCATGAAGCGTGTCTACGACGTAGCCGGTACCGTCCAGGGCATCAAGGTTAACCTGAACGGCGAGCGCCTCAAGATCAAGGGCTTCAAGCAGTATGTCGAGATGTACGTGGCTGCGAACAGTGCCGCCCATGCGGTCGAGGGTGCGGCGGTGACCAAGCCGTCCGTGGTCTATGAGAATGCTGGAAAGCGTTGGGAGGTGGCGTTTGCGCTGTCAGATGGCGAGTTCAACCAGGTCTCGTTCGCCAACTCCATCGCCACGACCAAGGGTGGTACGCACGTTGACATGATCGCTACTCAGCTCGCAAACAAGCTGTAAGTGTCGTGGACGACGGGTATAGCTGACCTGAAGGCAGGCGTTTATCACCAAAAAGAACAAGTCCGCCAAGGTCAAGCCGTTCCAGATCAAGAGCCACATGTGGATCTTCGTGAACGCGCTGATTGAGAACCCGTCTTTCGACTCCCAGACGAAGGAGACCCTTACTCTTAAGTCGTCTGCTTTCGGCTCCAAGTGCGAGCTGTCGGAGGAGTTTATCAAGAAGGTCGCCAAGTCCGGCATCGTCGAGAATGTCCTCGCTTTCGCCAAGTTCAAGCAGGACCAGGCCATGAAGAAGACCGACGGAGCGAAGCGTTCCCGTATCGGGGGAATCGCCAAGCTTGATGACGCAAACTGGGCGGGTGGCCGCAACGCGAGCCAATGCACTCTGATCCTGACGGAAGGAGACTCCGCCAAGTCGATGGCAGTGTCCGGCGTCGGTGCAATTCAAGGCCGTGACCGATTCGGCATCTTCCCGCTTCGTGGTAAGCTCCTCAACGTCCGTGAGGCAAGCCACGACCAGATCATGAAGAACCAGGAAATCCAGAACATCAAGCAGATTCTGGGTCTGAAGCACAACCACAACTACACGTCGACCGATTCCCTCCGATACGGTCACCTTATGATCATGACCGACCAGGATCACGACGGTTCGCATATCAAGGGTCTTATCATCAACTTCTTGGACCACTTCTACCCCTCTCTGCTGAAGATCCCGAATTTCCTGAACGAGTTCATCACTCCTATTGTCAAGGTGACCAAGGGCAAGCAGGAGCGCATGTTCTTCACCATGCCGGAGTATGAAGAGTGGAAGAAGGAGAACAAAAACGGCCACGGTTGGTTCGCCAAGTATCTCAAGGTAAGTGCAGCGACGAGATTGGCTCCCTCAGCAGCTAACATCCGTAGGGTTTGGGATCTTCGGAAACGCCGGACATCATCAAGTACTTCAACGACATTCAGCGCCACCGTCTCAAGTTCGGTACCCTTGAGGATGAGGACAAATCGCTCATCGACCTGGCGTTCAACAAGAAGAAGGCCGACGACCGTAAAGAGTGGCTGAGGCAGTTCAAGCCCGGAACCTTCCTCCAGACCGACGATATCGACGAGATTCCCATCTCCGACTTTGTCAACAAGGAGCTCATCCTCTTCTCGATGGCAGACAATATCCGTTCCATTCCGTCCGTGGCGGACGGTCTCAAGCCCGGTCAGCGTAAGGTCATCTTCGGCTGTTTCAAGAAGAAGATGAAGAACCAGATCAAGGTGCAGCAGATTGTTGGTTACGTGTTGGAGAACGCCGCCTACCACCACGGCGAGGCGTCTCTGTACTCGACGATCGTCGGCCTTGCCCAGAACTACGTGGGTAGCAATAACATCAACCTTCTCGATCCCAACGGTCAGTTCGGTACCCGTTTGCAGGGTGGTAAGGATGCGGCCAGCGCTCGTTACATTCACACGAATGTGTCGCGCATCACCCGCTCCATCTTCCACCCGGCGGATGAGCCCATCCTCAACACCCTGTTCGAGGATGGAATGCACATCGAGCCCGAGTACTACATGCCTGTTGTCCCCCTGGTTCTCATCAACGGTGCGGACGGTATCGGTACGGGTTGGAGCACCTCCATTCCGAACTACAACCCTAGGGATGTCGTCGAAAACATCCGTCGCATGATGCGAGGTGAGGAGCCCGAGCCCATGATCCCGTGGTTCCGCGGCTTCAAGGGAACAATTGAGCGCATGGACAAGGACAAGTTCAAGGTCAGCGGAATCGCTGAAAAGATCGACGACAAGACCATCGAGATCACCGAACTGCCCGTCCGCAAATGGACCCAGGACTTCAAGGAGATGATCGAGCAAATGACTAGTGGTAGCGAAAGCCCGAAGGTCGTCTCCGTTATCAAGGACTACGAGGAGAACCACACTGACACCACCGTCCACTTCAGGCTGCACATGAAGGACGAGGGCATGAAGAAGGCGGAGGCCGATGGTTTCGAAAAGTTCTTCAAGCTGTCCACCACGCTCAGTACCAGCAACATGGTCTGCTTCGACCTGGACGGTAAGATCCGGAAGTACACTTCGCCGGAGGAGATCCTTGGCGACTTCTACCCGAAGCGTCTCGAGTACTACGCTCTGCGCAAGCAGTACCTTGCCGATGATCTCAACAAGCAGTTCGACCGCCTTTCCAACCAGGCCCGCTTCGTGAACATGATCATCAAGAAGGAGCTCACCGTCTCGAACAAGAAGAAGAAGGTCATCGTCCAGGAGCTTCGCGACCTCGATTTCCGTCCCTTCCCGAAGGGTGGTCTCAAGCCCGTTACCGCCGGGGAGACTGCTCCCGCTCTCGACGAGGAAGAAGAGGAGGACCAGGGCTCGGACGGCGACTTTGACTACCTCCTTGGAATGGCTATCTGGAACCTTACCGAGGAGAAGGTCAAGAAGCTTCTTGAGCAGCGCGACGCCAAGGAGCAGGAGCTCATCGAGCTGCTGAAGTTGACTCCTCAGGACATCTGGAGCAAGGACCTTGATGAGTTCGTTGAGGAGTGGGAGAACTGCCTTGACGAGGATGACGCGATCCGTAGGGCCACCAAGCCGAAGACGGCGGCCGCCGTCAAGAAGGCTGTTAAGGCCCGCAAGCGTGCCAAGGGTGAGGACACCGACGACTCGGAGGACGACTTCAAGCCTACGAAGAAGGCGACCAAGCCACGTGCCCCCGCCAAACCCCGAGCCCAGAAGGCTGCCACTCCTCGTGCAGCTTCAGTTGCGTCTAGGAACGCGTCGCCCGCGAAGGCCTCTTCGTCAACCAACACATCACCGCAGAAGCGCGACAGCGCTGGTCTTTCTGATGATGAGGACATCAAGCCGCCCCCGAAGAAGGCGACAACCTCGAGAGCAAAGACTCCAGCGTCTGCCTCGATCGTAGAGCTGGACTCGGAGGAGGACGAGAAGCCCGTTGTGAAGAAGCCGGCGGCCAGGGCGAAGCCCAAGCCCAAGCCCAAGACGGTCGACATCGAGGACTCGGACGATGACAGTGAGTTGAAGTTGTGAAGACTAAGCTGACATCAGTGTACACGATTTCTGCGCCCAAGTCGGCATCGTCCTCCAAACCTCCGTCCACAGACAAGGCAAAGCCTGCGGCCAAGCCTGCGACGAAGAAGGCTCCGGCGAAGGCCGCCGCGAAGAAGGCTGCCGTCTCAGACTCGGATTCGGACGCCGAGGTCCTGCCCAAGCCCAAGGGCAAGGCGGCAGCGAAGGGGAAGAAGAAGGACGCGAGCGACTTTGAGAACAGCGAGGACGAGGTCGCCCCGCCGCCACCTCGGACGACTGCGCGTAGGGGGCGCGCGGCCGCTGTGAAGAAGCCGACGTATGTGGACCTGTCCGACTCGGACGAGTAGATTCTGTGGTTTAATAATTAGCTTGTTGTGTATACCCGCATGTCATGCAGCCATTGTGTTAATCTCTTCCAGCTTGCATCACAGCTCTAGCGAGGCATCTCCTTTGATCTCTCTAAACGAGTCAGAGGTCAGAACTCGGGGTCGGAGTCCGAATCCGTGTTCGAGTCATAGTCCAAGTCATCTCCCAACTTCCTCTTCATCTCCGCGGAAAAGTAGTGGTGCTCGCTGGTGTAATAGTCGTGCTGGCTGCCGTAGTGGTGGTGGTATACCTCGGGTCCGAGCCTCCAGAACTCCTTCCAGCGGGTGGTCTCCCTCTCCGAAAGGATGCCGTACGAACCCCCGGATTGAACCCAGTTCTGCATGGTGGAAAAGCCAAGCTGGTTGGTGCGGGTGGGAAGATCCTTCAGAGTCACGTCAGGGTTGTTTGCAAGGACGTCGAAGTGAGCCTTCCTCATCACCACATCGAGCTCGGCGTGCGGACTGTGCTCCGTGGACTCGCCGACGGAGGCGCCCCTCATCAGGTACGGTGGGACGTACTTCCTGCGGAGGGGAGGCGGGATGTCGCGGCCAGGCCTCCAGGTCTTGTTGAGGGAGAGGCACTCGAGGTTGACAAACTCGAAGCTGATGTGGGCGTACTCGGGCCTCGCGAGCTCGCGGGCGAGGTTGCCGAGGAGCTCCTCGGCCCACCACGCTCCGCGCCTGCCGCTGTGGTGACACCCCCTGTCCCACTTCATGCTAGGGTCCTTGGGCTTGAAGACAACGGTGACGCGTTTGAGCCTGCTGTTCTTGCGCGTGGGGATGATGCGGAGGAGGTCCCGGACCTTGTAGTCGACGACCTCGTTCGCGTGGTCACCGCACTGGCCGATGTCGTTGCAGTGCTCGCCGAGCTTGCAGCGGCCGGGGTACGTGAGCACCCAGGCCATCTCGGCGGCCTTGTGGTGGAGGCAGTCGTAGACGGCGTCGGACACCTCGCCGTGCATGAACGGCACGTTGTAGAGCACGAGCGTGCCGATCGTGCCGACCTGCTTGCCGACAATGTCGCTGAACCCGCAGTGCGTGAACTGCACCGTCAGGTCATCGGGGCGCACCGCCTCGACGCCGTCGGTGTACGGCTGGCGCGACGGCACGCCGATGCGCTCCCCGTGCGGATTCGCAATCTTGTACCCGTAGATGGGCTCGGGCTTGGCGAACGGCGTGCACTCGGGGTCGTCCTCGATGCGCCAGAAGTTTTCGAACAGCGGGCTGCCCTGCAGCGTGATCTTGAGCACGGGCAGGTGGGGCAGCAGCCCGCACTCGGCCCCCAGCTTCGGGGGCGGGCCGTCGACGTACGTCTTGTGGAAGTCCGCGCACTCCTCTGGGTGGTGCAGGCCGATGCTCACCTCCTTCACCGGTGGGTTCACAAACTGCGCAGGGTGGTTTGTATCCAGCCAGTACATGGTGGGCTGGCTGGGCTTAGGACGCCACAGACGTCGGGCTTGCAGACCGGCACTCGACGGGTCCCAGCGACGCTGCAGGGAGCGGCGGTTCAGGACCGCGAAGCCACGCAGATGCTCCATCGCCACGTCGTTCCACTGGCTCGAAACCAGACGGCACTTGTGCAGGTCGTCCAGGTGCAGCTCGTCCATGATACGGTGCAGGATCTCCACTGGAAGCGCTGGACACTTGGGCTCCTCCATGTTGACCTCCAGGCAGAGAGGCTTGGCGCCGAGGCTCATGGCCGGAGCCATGGTGTCGATGGCCATGATGGCGGCGTTCGAGTTTCTTGCTGGCGGAAAGACTTTGCGAGCCGGAGCACGAGGTCGTCGTCGAGAGCTGCGAGCGATGGTGCTTTCAATCTGCATGCAGCTGGATCTTATGTACTCTGACAGCTTGCATCATGAACATCTGCGCGGTGCTCTGAGATGCATGGTGATGCACAACAGCACAACACAACTCGCTGGAGAACAGCGACGAACTGCAGACTGCTTTCGCCACACATACCGGTACCAGCACCCAGAGTGGTACTCAATGCCGGCCATTGTCCTCATAAGCTGCACCGACCTGCCGGTGTGTTCTCTTGAATGAGTTGATGATGACGGCAAGTACAAAGCGGCTCGGCAGACCGCTACCAGCAACGGGGTGGGTGGCCCATTGTTCGACTCCGCGCGAGGCGGCTACATGGATTCCGGGCAGGGAGCAGTCCGTACCACGCACACCACGAGGGAACCAGCGCCATTCGGAGGGTTGTCATCGCATCGCTGTGGGCGGTCCACCATGCATCACTATGCATCGCAGGTTGGGCGACACATGTTCGTGGCGATTGTGCATCAATTTTCCTATTTTCGTCGAATTCGATGAGCCCGGCAGCTAAGCGACAATGCTCCACCGGAGCACCAGCAGGAACACGGCGGGCTCAGACAAGTGCTTTGCGAATGCCACAGCTGCCGAGAAGGGTGTGTGTCAAAGAATGATGCTCCGCTACAAGTCAGTCCAGATCTCTGGGTGGCTGCAGCCAAGGCTCACGGACCTCGAGCTCGGGAAAGCGCCCGCTTAACGTCGAAAAAGCGAGGGTGCGGGCGCTGACGCATGGGCCCGAAGTGACACCCCTCATGCCATCCTATTCACGCTTTGCGTGAAGTACACCTGCTCCATCTTCATCTGCTGCAGCGCGCTGGTCATGCGCTGGTTTTTCTGTCAACGTGTCGCTGCACGAGATCGAAGTCAAAGGTATTATTGATTGTCCTCTGGTTAACGGAGGTCCACCACGCTTTGACACGGTTTACCTGCCCTCAATTAGCCATCTAGAGTCAGGGCGTACAGGTTCCGCGACGGCAGTCGCAGTCCAGGCTCGTAGAGGTTAGTCACCCATCGTGCATTCGCATAGAAGCATGGTGTGAGACTTCATCCTCCAACCACTTCCACGACCACCAAGCATCCGACCCAGAGGCTGCTCCTCGTCTGCTGCTTGAGCAAACAAACTGGAGTCCACAACAGACCGGCTTATCATTCCTCGTCCTCGGTCCGTCTCTCGCGGCAGGGGTACTCGGGCAGCACGGGGTCGCTCCCCTGTCGCGTCGGCCTCTGTAATGGGTGCCTCGCTGCAGCTGTTTATCCGTTCAGACTGCTGCTCGTCTCACTCGCCCCCTTCAGGCTTCTGCACAGGACATACCTCAGACCTTACGAACCGTGGCAGGCGGCCCATGTGCGTGGCCCCGACCTTCCCCGCATTCGCCTCTGCGACCCCGTGTTCCCCATAGAAACGACTGTGCCGTCTGTGCGAGGTGTGTTTTCTGACGCCAGCCGCACCGAACGCCCCGGCGCACACACGCCAGGATACTGCCCGAGATGCCCGAGCATCCAGCCTCCCAATGGAGGAGAACTGCATGCCCCCGTGCCCAAGCCACGGGTTCTGATTTGACCGACGAAGGCAGGCGAGCGCAGGTGCCTGATGGACACAGACTGTTGCACAACGATGATGACGAGCGCTTCAGTCATGCACTCACCACCCCACCCGGCCTGCTAGACGCCCGCACGCTCGTCGCTGTCCGCCCTCCGCTCTCTGTTACCGCCTGGCCTTATCTCTGTCACTGGAGAAGTAGATCTGGCCGCGGCCCGAGCGGCAAGACGACAGTTTATAAGCTGCGTGGTCTGCCCCGATGTCCCCTCTCCTTCGCTCGCCCCAGACACAAACGACTACACGCACACGCAGGCCAAGCTTCCTGTCCCGTCTTACGCTCCCCATCAGCTCTCTCTGCAACGACTCTAACGACCCCAACGACCCGAACGATCCATCAGCAATGCCGTCCATGTCCGACTTCCCTGAGCTGCAGGCGCTCCTGTCCGCCAACGAGAGCTGGGCCAAGGACACCGCCGAGAACGACCCGGAGCTCCTCCCCAAGCTGGCCCTCGGCCAGAAGCCGGGCGTGCTCTGGATCGGGTGCGCCGACTCTCGCGTCCCCGAGACGAGCGTGCTCGGCCAGAAGCCGGGCGACGTCTTCGTTCATGTGAGTGCATTGTTCCAGCGATCAGGCTACTATACACCACGGTGGAATGTCGAGCAGCACTTCCGGCACCTGGCAACCTAGTGTTCGCGAAATCTGGTCTGCACGGCAGTCAGCACGGAGGACGAGAGTCGCGGAGTCGGCTTATCCCGTATCTGCATAGCGCGCGGACTGCCACCGCCGATAAGGCTGGGGGCTGCCGGGCGTGCGGCGGGGTCGACGGAGCGTGCGCTCGGTTCCTTGCGGATCAATTTCCGGCGACGAACAGGCCACTCTCGGACTCCGAGCTCCAGCGAGCGACGACGAGGCATGCGGCTGCGGTAGTGTTTGCACAAGCAGCACCCGTTCTCCCCCACTTTGTGGTCTGCGTCACCGCCAGCGCCGTGCCGCTTCCGCCACGCCCATCCGTGTGGCTGTCTCGTCCGGCTTTCTGCCCCATCTCTCCTGGCTGGATAAACGTGCTGACGATCCCAGCGCAACATCGCGAACCAGGTAAGTCTCCCGCCAAGCATCAGTATCAGCGTCAGTGAGGGGCGCCAGGGCGCGAGGGCCGGGCCGGCCGGGCGGAACACGCATGGAGCGCACAGCGCACAGACCCGTGTCCCGGGCCCCAGACTCGACAGTCCGAGCGCCCCGGATCTGGTACTGTGCACGCCCGATGTGTGCATCAAGCCGGACACGTTTGTGACCAGGAGTGTACCGGGGCAAGGGCCGCTCGGACTTTGACTGATCGAGAGGTTCGAGCGCTGGGATACTCCGGGCCGCCAAATCACGCAACGGTGGCGGCGAGCCCGTGCGTCGGCGTCGGCTCATTCCTCCGTCGCAGACTTTCCGGTGTGGATCGGGCGCTTGGACAGCGCTTGAGCACGGGCGCCCAGACATGGGTGATCCGGGGAGCGAAGGAGGCACCTAGCAGCGAGAGATGAGATATCCGGGGCCGCCGGGGGACGAGGTCTGAGCGCGGCCAGGTTGCCCGCTTTGTCTGCCAAGGAGCGTGCCCACTGCGCTCGAGGCTGAACCCCAAGGGTGAAGGGTGTTTGTCGATGTTGAGAGCGGAAGGGCGGGTGAAAGTAACGGGTGGTTCGACGTGGGACTACGCCGAGGACTCACTGACTCACAGTTCCACCCCGACGATGCGTCTGCGAACGCGCTGCTGAACTATGGCGTGCTGCACGTCGGCACGAAGCACGGTACGTTGCGCGGCGAGTGACTGTTCGTCGCCGTGACTCGTCACCACCACCTCACCCTCGGCAGAGACTGACCGCAGTCATCGTGACGGGGCACACGTCGTGCGGGGGGTGCATCGCTGCGCACTCGCTTCCGGCGGACACGGCGCCCAGCAACGCGCTGTTCGAGTTCCTCGGCCCGCTGATCCGGCTGCGCGCGAGCCTGGGCGCGGACGCGACGGTCGAGGACCTGATGGTCGCGAATGTGAAGCGGGGCGTCGAGAACGTGTGCAGCTCGGCGGTGAGTGCTCTTCGTGGGGAACGCTGACGCCAGACGATGCAGGAGGTGTGGGCCGCGGGCAAGGACGTCTTCGTGCACGGCTGGGTGTACGACCTGGCCAGCGGGCGCTGCCACGACCTGGGCGTGTCGCGGGGTCCGCCTGCCCCCTCTGCGAGCTCAGCCTCGTCGGACTCGGCGTAGATCAGTTGTAGCATCAGTACGTGACTAAGTTCAATGCCCGCTTGACGGGCGCACGCCCGGCGCGTCAGTTGGGCCGCCGGCATCGCTCGCTTGCGGTGGGTTCGTGATCTCGACCAGCTCGCCCAGGAGCGCTTATGAAGGAACACAAAAGTTGTCACTGCCGGCGCGTCGGCGTGCGTACGCGCGCCAACCGCCACGACATATCGAGCCGCCGTCGCGGCCAGGCCGGCCATGCCGGCCAGGCCCCGGACAGCCGGACGCCGGACGCCGGACGTGGGCGCCGGGGTAAGTTGGCGCAGGCCGAAATGTGCGCGCGAGCCCAAACTCCGGGTGTTACCAACCTTTCGTGCATTGAAGCTCCCTGGCTGGCTGTGATTCGCGGCCAGCCTGGCCGTCTTGCTTCCGAGTGCGTTTTGCGCCCTGCCCTGCGGCCGTGCGGCCCTGTGGCCAGCGGGTCCTGCGATCGCGCAGCGTCGACGCCCGAAACGTGCGCGCTGTCGGTTCGGCGAGCGTCGACGACCCAGGACTCGGAAAGGAGGAGGTATATGTACTCCTCCCCCCCTGCCTCGTTACCCCCTGTTGAGCCCCTTTGTGCGCTTCGCGAGCACGCGGCCACAGAGCACAGAGGAGGCACGCAGCGCGCAGGACTCGAAGCGCTCGGCGCATTGGGTTCAGTGGCTTGCGGATCAATGAAACGGCGTCCTGTCGGACGGGCGGCGCAGCTGCGTGCACGTGTCTGGGCCCAGAACGCACGCTGCGCGGGAAGCGCCAGAACACTGCTGCACGAAGCGCACCAGCGTCCCAGAGTCCTACCCGGCGATCCCGATCGTAACATGCGCGTAACAGGCTGCGTTAACTTGCTTGCGTGCGGCCGATGCTCCGGTGCGCCGGTGGGCTCAGCATGTCCGACACACAGCACGAGCAAGGAGAGTTTCGCCTGCGACACGCACTCAATGCGAGTGAGTGCACATGAGGGCGTCCGCTGGAAAGCTTGCTGCATGCAGGGGCCCATCGAGCCCACCCGCCCGTCTGCTCGGACAGCTGCGCACAGCTGGCCGTACGCCTCCGTACGAAGAGCGACCTCGGCAGGCTGCGGCTGTCTCCACCAGCCATGAGCTAGCTGTCCGACCCGACCCTCTTCGCTTCCTTCTGTCGCCGGTGTCGCACGCCCGCTGCACCACGACGCCGCACGTTCGCGGTGTTTGCCCGGCGTTCTTCCGCGCTTCCGCCGGCGAGGATGCCGCGCGCATATCCTGCGCGTGCGGCTACATCCAGAACAAAGTGAACATGGACTGGGCGATGACCTCAAGCCATGATGAAGCTTGTGCGATGATGCTCTGATGCTCTGGCAGGCCTGCCCCTGGGCCTTGGGATGATGCGCATATTCCGAGTGCCCGAAAGCGCAGCACAGGAACGGGTGGAGTGCTTGGCGTCAGCGGCGATCTGCTTCCGAGGGTCTGGTCTGGCGCCAAGAGCTCAGGTGTGTGACGTAACGAGTCGTTTGCTCGTTGCCAGGCTGCTTTGTGGCGTCTGCGATTGGCGGAGATGTGCGACGGCAGCGCTAGCAGCGCGACTGCTACTGGGCAGATCGGACGTGCGTGCGTGCCTGTGCGAGCGAGCGAGCGTCAAGCACGGCGACACCCCCGTACGCCTGGCCCACTACTCGAGTGCAGCCCACTGTGATTCAGCTTGACTCGAGGGCCGAGGGTGCACCCACAAGGCAGCAAGAGGGGGCCAGGTTTCATGCCGCGACGGCAATTGCCCGCCGTCATACGTCAAAGCTTCAAAGTCTAGTCAGAGCTGGCTCACCCACTGCTCGCTGCGCAGCACCCCCGATTCCTTTGCCTTGCCTCACAGGGGAAGAGCAGAGTGAACCCACATCTGGCGTCCACTTGACACAAGTTACTCGCTGCTCTCCTGCTCCCAAACACACTCAAGCTCACGCGCAACACACAGAGGTACGCAGGTGCCTTTGCGTGCCTCGTCCATGGTGGGCGGGGGCAAATGCTTCCGCCGTCGGTTCGGACGCTTCAGCTCGAGCTGAGCGTCAGCGCTGCAGCGCTGAGACGCCGGCTGAATGAATGCACAACGACATGTCTGGTAAGAGCGCGAGTAGAGTTCGAGTTCGTCACGCTGCCCCCGCCCTCGCCCCTGCCCCGTTCCCCTCGCCCGTCCTGGTCCTGGTCCTGTCCTGGTCCTTGCTGCTGGCTTCTAGCTCTGCGTCCGCTCCACCTCGACTTTTTTCAGAGCCAGCCAGCGGAAGCGGCCAGCGGCATGCGGCGCCTCGCTCGCGTCTTCGTCGACTAATGCGGGCCCTTTCGGCCCATGGTCATCGACACTATCATGAGCACAGGTCGTGGCAATCCCTTCCCGTTTGAGCGGCTCTCGTCAGCCTCGCGTCATGTCGTGCGCGCATGGCCGATGCATTCCTGCATTCCTGCAGACAGTGACGAGGGAGAGGGCGCCCGCGGCCCTCGGCCCTCGGCTCGTGTAGCTTGTCAGTTGCTGCTCGGCCTCCACTCCGTACTCTAGGCTGGTCGCTATGATTTCACTGGTCAGGAGAATCCGAGAGTATGTAATTCTCAGCGCGGCACGGCGGCAGCAGCAGCGGTCGCTCTGTCGCGCTGCTGGGCTGCTTGGCTGCTGGGCTGGTGGTGGCTGCAGTGATACCGGCACCCTGGGCCGGCGGGCCTGGCTGACTACGGAGGATCATCAATCTAAGGGTCCGCGACACAGATGCCTAAGGGTCCGCGCCGTCATGCGCTCGACCAGCGACCAGGCCTCGCGACGGCGGAGTGTCTTGCGCCAACCAACCAGTGACGCACCTGCTCCTGCATGCTCATCTGTTTGCCTCACCCTCGCCCAGCACCTCGAGCAGGGAGCAGGGGACCCAGTTTGGGTTGGAGCTTGAGCGTATTGCATTGCATCAGTCCAAAGCATGGACGACAGAGGCCTCGATCCCTGCCCTGGTGTCTCTCGGCCTCCCCTCCTCCTCCTCGCGCCTCCGCCTCCGCCTCGGCACTGCTGCTCGCTGCTCACCCGCGTGCTTCGCACTCACCCCAGATCCCAGAACTCCGACACGCCGTGATGCGCTAGCCCACACGCACCAGCGCTGCAGCTGCTGCTCTGCGCCGAGCCAGCCAGTGGGACCTGGACCAGACCCTGGGCCTCGATCAAGATCCCCCCCCTCCTGGCCTCCTGCTCTCGCGCTCCCAACCACCCCTTCCTCCGTCTCCACTGCCGCTGCTGCTGCGCTGCGCTGCCCCTCCCCCTCGCAAGCCCGCGCTCCCCCTCGCCTCGCTACCTAACATCGTGTTGTCTTTCTCTTCTCTTTTCTCTTCTCCATCATCTCTCACTCCCGACTCTCTTAAGTGCCTTTCTTCAGAGACTCTTCCCCCCTTCCTCCCTCTCATCTTCAACTACCTCCACACGCACACACACTCTTCACACACAAAATGAAGGTTGCTGCTCTCCTCGCTACCCTTCCCCTCCTCGCTGTCGCGACCGTGAGTAGTACTGGCGCACAGCCACCATTGTTCCACAGAAGCTGACGAGTAGTACGAGACCCCCCTCGAGATCCGCCAGGAGCGCACTGGCTGTCTCGCCGGATGCAACGGCGCCATCGGCTGTGACGCCCTCTGGGGCTGTGTTTGGGACCGCTGCAAGGTGAGTACCGAAGGCGCCGTGTGGCGATCACAGGCTGCGGAATGCGTGGCTGACGAGACCAGGGCGACGAGTGGGACGACGCCGTGAGGCAGATCGGCGACCGCTGCTCGAACAACGGCGGCGGCGGCGGCGGTGGCGGCGGCGGCAACAACAACCAGGGCGGTGGTGACAACAACAACAACGACAACAACAACAACGACGGCAACAACGGCCAGGACGGCCAGGACGGCCAGGGCGGCCAGGGTGGCCAGGGCGGCCAGGGCGGCCAGGGCGGCGGCGACGGCAACGACGGCAACAACAACCAGGGCGCCGAGGGCGACTCGAACAACCAGGGCAACCAGGGCCAGGGCGACCAGCAGAACCAGGGCCAGCAGGGCGGCGACCAGAACCAGGGCGGCGGCGGCGGCACCGGCGTCGGTGTCGTCGGCGGCGGCTCGACTGGCGGCGACAACTCGGGGCAGCAGGGCCAGCAGGGCCAGTCTGCCACCCCCTCGGGCTCTGACGCTGCCTCGCAGACCTCGTCCGGCGCCGGCGGCGCTGGCGGTGCTGGCGCTGCCGGCCAGTCTGGCTCGCAGTCTGGCTCGCAGTCCGGCTCGCAGACCGGCGGTGCCGGTGGTGCTGGCGCTGCCGGCCAGACCGGCTCTCAGTCTGGCTCGCAGCCCGGCTCGCAGACCAGCGGCGGTGCCGGCGGTGCTGGCGCTGCCGGCCAGACCGGCTCGCAGTCTGGCTCTCAGTCCGGCTCGCAGACCGGCGGCGCCGGCGGTGCCCAGCAGACCGGCTCGCAGTCTGGCTCTCAGTCCGGCTCGCAGTCCGGCTCGCAGACCAACGGCGCCGGCGGCGCTGGCGGTGCCGGCCAGACCGGCGCTGGCCAGTCGGGCGCCAACGCCCAGTCGGGCTCGCAGACCAACGGCGCCGGCGGCGCCCAGCAGACCGGCTCCCAGTCCGGCTCGGGCGCCCAGGGCGCGCAGGGCTCGCAGACCTCGTCGGCCGGCCGCGTCAACCAGCTCACCTCGTCTGCCGGCTCGGCCGCGGGCGCCGCCTCGTCGGCCGCTGGCAACGCCGGCGGCGACTCGTCCGCTGCCGCCCTCAAGGTCTCCGGCTTCGTCGCCGCCGTCGCGGGCGTCGCCGGCTTCCTCCTCGTTTAAGCCTAAGCGAGCAGAGGCAATACACCCCAGCGTGCATCCGAAGCTAGTTTTGTTAAGACCCCCGAGCAACCCCACATTAATATCTCTTTCTTCCTCTTCTTATCTAGACGAAAAACATGCTTTTTAGTAGTGCCCCCTTCTTCCTGGAGGGCGGCATCAATACACGTTGCCATATTATGAATGAAGTGAACATACCTGGCAGCAGGCGTGGGAGGAACGAGAATCACTGACCGATGTTCTGTCGAGACATCACCGACGCGACGGCGATCAGGAACACACGGCGGTTACGTTGGCCGCTCTCGTACGCGTCGAGTCGGCAGGCTTATGCGCGTTATGGCTAACCAGTGCCTCGGCCGGATGCAGTGATACATGGTGCTATGCTGTTCTACAATGGCGCCTGCCGCTTGTCGTCTGTCGTTCATTCCTCGGTCCCTACCTCGGCCTCTTGGCCCTTGCGCCGAGCCCGAGCCCGAGCCCGAGTCCAAGGGCCCGCGCTACTTGGCCGCGCCAGCAGCAGGCGGGTTGCGCTTCGCGTCGCGGTCGAGCGCGACCTTGACCGCGCCGAGCGTCGGGGCGAGCACGGCGCGGATGCGCTCCGGGTCGACGCGCTCGATCTCGCCGATGGTGACGATGGCGTTGATCTTGGCCTCTGTGCCGGCGAGATATTTCAGCATCTTGGCGGCCTTCTGCTGGCGCTGCTGGGGCGTCTGGCCGCCGAGCGCGCCCGGCGGCGGCGGGTGGATCGCGCCGTAGTACTGGCGGAGGAACTCTGTGGTTGCGTTGTGCAGCAGGCGCATCTCCTCGGTGATCGACGCGGGCAGGCGCGACAGCGGCTGCGACGCCGCATTCGAGGCCAGGTACAGGTCGCGCACGGTGCGCGTCGCGACGGCCTGCGCGTCGCGCTGGAACGTGAACGCCGCCGCGGCGGCGGGGCTCGGCTCGGCGTCCTGCGCCGGGTTGGCGGGATTGGGGAGGCACACGGCGGCAAAGTCGGGGCGCCACGCGGCCAGCTGCGCCGCCTCGCGCTCGACGAGCGCGCGCTTCTCCGCCCCGCTGCGCCCGGGGAGGAACACGGTCGCGGCCGGCGCGGCGACGTCCGGGCCGCGCACGTCGAGCGCGATCGGCGCCGCCGGCGCAGCCGCGTTCAGCTCGTCGAGCTCGATCTGCGCGCGCACGCCCTCGGGCGCCGCCGCGCCGCCCGCCTTGAGCAGCTTCTCCGAGTGGTCGTTGAAGCGCCGGATCAGCGGGAGCGACTCGCGCTGCTTGCCGGCCTGCATCGTGATGTCGCGCCGCAGCGTCGACTCGCCGTGGTCCTCCTCGGTCGCCGCCAGGTCCAGGAACGTCTCGACGCCCCCCGCCGCCTCGCGCCGCGGCGCAAGCTCCCAGTCCGGGTCCTCCAGGTACGCGTCGAAGATGTCGTCCTTCTTGCCGGCGCTCCCGTCCAGCGCCGTCTTGCGCGTGCTCGCGCGGTGCCGCTCCCACAGCGTCGACTCGAAGTAGCGCTTCCAGAACTCGGCCTCGGTCAGCGGCGGCACGTGCTTGGCGTACGCGTCCTGCACGACGGGAAACTCCTCGAAGATCTCCCGCGTCAGCTCCTTGGTGATGTTGAGCTTGAGCGGCCCGCTCTCGGCCTTCTTGACGCCGACGCCCGTCCCGCCCTTGAACGCCGGCTGCTGCTCGTTGAGCGCGAACCGGTCGTCGAGCAGGCGCGAGCTGCGCCCCGGCCGCTGCGAGTGCGCAATCTCCTCGGCGCGCAGCAGCGCCTCGCGCCCGCTCCAGAAGTCGTCCTCGCTGATCTGCTTGCCGAGCACGAGCGCCCGGTGCAGCTCCTTGAGCGTCGCGTCCCGCCGCAGCACGCGCTGCCGCAGGATGTTCGTCCGCTTCCGCGTCGCGTCGTCCTCGTGCTTCCGCTTCCGCACCAGCCCGCTCGGCGTCCCCGGCGTCCCGACCGGCGTCGACACGGCAGGCGACGCCGTGCCCGACCCCGGGCCAGAGCCGGACGCTCCCGAAGGGCCAGCCGTCGCGCCGGGCGTGCCCGCGCCAGCCGGCGCGCCGCCCCCAGCTCCGCCGCCGGCGGCTCCCGCGGCCCCGCCAGCCTCGGCGTTCTTGTTCGCGCTCACGAACGGGATCAGCAGGTCCTGCACCCGCTGTCGGTCCGCCTCCTTGGCCGCGCTCGTGAATGTGAACGTGAGCCCGCCCTTCGGCACGTCGTCCTTGAAGATGAGCTTGAGCGACGTCTTGGCCGCGCCCGCCTTCGAGGTCATCATCCCTGCGCCGTCAGCCGCCACCCTGCCGCCCAGCCGCCCAGCGCTCGCCGACTCACGGATCACCCGGTTCAGCGCCTGCTGCTGCCGGTCCATCTGCCCCGCCGTCGGCACCCACGCGAGCGTCGTCGACGTCAGCGTCAGCGTGCCCGCGACCCGGTTGAACACGGCGTCGAACTTGTGCACGTCCGACATCGCTGCGGCAGTCAGGAGGCAAGAGGATCTTGGAGCAACAATACCGGCGGCGGCACTGCTGATCTACGCTGGTCGAGTGATTGGGCTCGCCGCTCGAGGCGGACGGAAGCATTCCCACGCGGGCACTGTCATGACGCGGGTGGCAAAACCGTCAAGTGGTGCAACAACTTGGGTGTCCAAAAATACATTGAGGAGCAACACACTATTCCTATGCAAGAACTATGGCTGCACTAAAGGACCCAATAAACGAACAAGACCTTCTTGATATGGGCTATCGGTGTGCTGTGCTGATACAAGGGTGGTGGTGGTCGTGAACCGACTCGTAGTTGAGATGTGGAAGGCTTCTCCGTGAGAGCTGCTGGCGTTCTGCGTTCTGCGTTCTGTCTTCTGCTTCTGCGTGGCACGGCGGTCGATACAGTTTACAGTCGGACAAGCTTGCTCTGGCTAGGACTGAGAGACGACAATCACATGTTGTGCGGATGGTTGATGTAGAAAATGCAATAATGTTGTCTATGCGACGGATGCGATAAAATGTAACTTGAAATATGTTGCGGTTGGGGTCAGGGCGTAGCTGCGTGCGGAAAGTAGCATCGTTCGTTCAGAGATCGTCGATCACTCCATGCCAGCAGAATGGTTCGCTCCAGCCGCTGCACTGTCGCCTCTTGCGGGCCGGACAGGTACGCGCTCGCCACCGCTGCCCCGGCGTTTCTTAAAGCTGGGGCGCTTGGACAAACCGCTGCTGCTGTCCGACTCGAACCCCTGGTTCACGCGGAGACTTGATCGTAACCGGGCATCAGCCTCGGCCAGATCAGTAGCAGACGGCTTCCGCTTGAAGGTGGACTCGTCGTCCGTGGCTGGCAAGGAGGTCGCAGCTGTAGAAGTTGTCAATCCTCCTAATGACCGGGACAAACCTCCGCAAGAGCTGCCACTGCCGGTGTTGCCGCTCTCAGCACTGCCGCTGCGCACGTTGGCCGTGGCATTGGCACTCGCGCTGCCACTTGAGCTTCCAGAGGCCGATCCACTATCAGTGGACACAGGCTCGTTCTGGGCATCCGTAGTGTTGCTTGAGGGGAAGCCGGACATGGCTGCCTTCAGCGACTGTGTGTTTCGTTCGGCTTCCGTTTCCAGGCGAGCCTTCTTCACGTCGTCATCGTCAAGGCAAGACAGGTAATACGAGATGATCGCTCGGTGCACGAAGAGGTACTGCCGCAGGGACTGCACGAGGCTCATCCTCTGCACACGCATACCCTTCAGCACATCCAAGATTGGCTCTCGCATACTGCTGATGGACTTGGGCTGGCGGTGAGGGCGGTGGCTTTGCGTCACAGGCTGGGGCTGCTCCACATCGGGGCTGAAGATGTCAGGAATAAGGCGCACACAAACGCTAGGGAGGACGTACCTGCTCTTGGTGGAGGGCGAGCTACGGCGCGATCCCGTCTCCGATGGAAGGAACAGGGACGAAAAGTCCGTCTCGTCCTGGTCCATTTCAGATGAGCCGGTTTTCGACAGCTTGTCCAGGTCCATCTTCGACACGGGCGACTGCTCGCTCTGCTGTAAAGACTCGCTACTGCTCGAGAAAGGATCAACAAAGGACACCGACTTGCCCGACTCTGGGACGTTGCGGTCCGCAGAGCGCTTGCGGTGGGGATCGATCAGGTCTCTCTTGAGTGCCTCTGCGACAGCGTCGACAAGGATGAAGCTGCCAGTTCGACCGACTCCAGCTGAGCAGTGAACCAGAATGGGCGGCAGATGGCATGGGTCACCAACCCCAGTGCACATGTCTGAGACGGCCCCGTCCACGTCCTTCTTCAGGTTGAGGAGGACTTCGGGCGAGTCAGGCACGTCAAAGTCAGGCCATGTCGTGCACTGGATTTGAGTAATCTTGCGTGGACCCTCATCGTTGTGCCACAGATGGAAGACACGCTTGATGTTGCCAGCGGGTGCCGGGCTCTCCTCCGGAACATGGGTGCCGAAGTCAAAGCCGGAGACTCGGGACTGGTCGACGACATCCTTTCCCCCGCTCTCGGACACAAGCTGGAGGCGCAGGTGGCCGTAGGTTTGCTCCGACCAGTAATTGCCGCACTTGATTAAACCGCCCTCGAATTGCTTCGTCAGCCTGACAGTCAGCACATTATACGGAAAGCCAAACGTCATAGAGGTTGTAACTTACATCACGATCACGTGAACATTCTGCTCCCAGACAAGAGTCCAGAAGTCGCGGTACGTGGCGTCCAGAGGTCCCTGTGTGGCGATGTACCGCCGACTGGTTCCGCGGGGCTGAACGAAGGAGGCATTGATGTAATCCGACTCGTCCTCTGCGGGAGTGCCGAGTCGCACACGAGAAAAGTCGTACGGCCAGATGTTCTTGTAGCGGTTCTTCGTGCCTCGCTCGACGCCGGCAGTGATGGAGAACGGGTAGTACTTCTTGCCGCAGTCCGGAGCCATAAACTGCTCGACCTCGTCCGCGCTGCGCGCCGTCGTCGTAGCGTCGGGTTCGCAGCCGTTATTCCTGGACAGCGTCTGCATGACCGTTTGCAGGCGCTGCTGCTCGCCAAGCTCGATGCGATAAAACTGGTCGGCGAGCAGGTCCATACTGTCTTTCTCAGGCATCTGCACGAGCTCCCGCAGAAATGGCGGGAGTTCGTCTGCCCGCTCTACCACGGCGGGCGAAAGGGCCAAAGGGATGCGCTCCGTGATGCCGCCATGCGACAGTTCCAAATTCTGACGAATGTTGTCGAAGAACGGGTTCGCGGGCTGCAGTCGAGCTCGAGACGACTGCCCTTGCTGGATACGCTGGGGCCCACCCGCAGTGGTCTGCCCCATCAGAGTCTTGTCAATCTCAAACGGATTCGCGTGGACTTTCGCTGCCGTTGTGGCCGGGAGCTTCAAAAACGGTGACGTCGTGGATCCCTGCGTGAAGGCCAGCCTGGACAGTCGCCCGAGACCAAGTGGAGGCACTGTGTCACCTGTAGTAGGAGAATCTGGCTGATCATTCTCGTGCTTGTTGGACGACACGAGGTCCGAAAATGTGCTCGAGGCAATGGCGGCGTGACCGCCTTGAACGAACCAGATCTTGCCCGAGAACCCAGCTCCAACGAACTTCGTAGCCAGGGCTTGGATCAAGTTGCTGTCGGCGAGGCTGTTACTGTCCTGGTCCACGATGACAATGTCCGTCTTGTTAGGCCACTGCGAGACCGCTGCTTGCGACGCGGGGCTGAGCATCTGAGCAAGCTTGGGCAGTGCAAAGCCTGGTCTTCGCAGCAATGTCGAAGGCACCGAGATGGAGCACGCCCCCTGGATGTGCGATGCGTCATAGGACGAGGGAGGTCGGAGGTCCAGAACAAGAGATTGCGCTCCATCGCCGATCACGTTGTTGAGGGCGTCAACGGCAAGGGGTTTGACTGCGCTCGATGACGATGCCGATGATGAAAGAGGGGACGATGACGGGTTGGCCGTCGAGGGGGCGGTGGGGGATCCGGCGGATGGACCAGATGGACGTCGGCCGAGAGCCATGGGCGGTGGTCGGAAACCAGGGAAGCTGGTACGGCGCTGATCGAAGCTCGACAGGTTTCCCAGACCGCCAGCACTGACGGGCCCACTGGGCGCGCCGCTCTGGCCGTTGGCGTTGCCTGACGATGAGGGGCCCTGGTCAGGCGCAGGCGGCTCGGAAGCCCTTTGACTCAGATTCCGCTGGCTCCATGTCGACCCCAGGTTGAGTTGCTCGAAGGGGTCGCCGAGGACAGAGCTACGCAATGAGGACGAGGGCATTTCCAGCCCGGGCGTGGGAGCGCCGGACAGCGCCGCCAGAGTATGCCATGGGTTGCGTAGCGGTTTGGAGCTGGACGCTTCCATGAGCGGAGGCTGGGTCGCTGCCGCGAAGAAACCTGCTGAAGGGTCTGATGACAACGGCGGGGCGCTGGACCGCGGTGGTGTTGACGTCGGCGACGCGCGAAACGGAGACGACTCTGGGCCAGGTGAGTCTGAGGGGGACATTACAGGGGGGACGGGTGAACGCGCCTCCGTCGAACTCGGGAACCCACTGCCCACAACGCCTTGAGAGGATCCGCTAGCGATGCCAGAAGGATGGAGAGTGTTGCGCCCAGTAGGGCGAGGTGGTGTACTCAAACGGAACGGCGGAGGGTTGGCCTTCGCCGAGGCCAGCACCGAGGCTCCGGTGTTACGCTCATGCGTGGAATGAATCTGGGTGGTGGCGGTTCCGGATACCCCACCTACATGCTCACCCGGCAGTTGGCGAGGTATCGGACGGTCTTCCTCAGACTCGGAGATGTTCATCGGATGTCCAAGGGTGGTACGCTGCGGTCTGAACCGTGACAAAGCAAATCCACTTGAGGAGGACAGCGATGGTGGAGGCTCAATGGTTGTGGTAACGTGAGGGGAAAGTAATGTGGGGTTGAGAGTGTGGACTGCCTGTCCCTTTTCGGTCAATGTCAATCAAGAGACAATAACAGCCGTGCCAGTGCGAAACCAGGCGGCAGTCGTTGCAATTGATGCTGCGGACACCGACTTGACCAAGGGATGGTTGAGGGGAAGAGGAACTAACGAGTTCAGCACCCCCGCAAACACGGCGCACGAGCGAGTGAGGCGGGGGCGAACGATCGCTCTGGACGACAGAGGGGTGTAGGGACAACCGAGTTACAGTGTCCGGTTGCCGTCGACGAGAGAAGGGAAGCGAGCCAGCGTTCGGAGAGGTGTCGGGGACGGTAGACGGCGACGAGAGGTAGTGTGTCAGAAATGTCGAAGGGATAGCAGGACAGGGAGACGTTGTAGAGGAATGATGCGAGGCGAGGAGTGCGGGTGACAAAGCCCAAGCACGTCTGGCAGAGCGGCGGGGATGCAGCAGCAGCAGAGGTAACCTCCGAGGGTGGAGGAAGCGAGGGCACGGCAGGGAGTCTCTGCGGGGTGCTGATGCGGGCAGTGCGCAAGCTCAGCGGATGAGCGTTCCAGTTGCAGTGCGGGGAGGGCGGGGGGCTGGGCTGGGCCGGGCGCGAGACGCTGATGCGGGTGTCGGGGTTAAGGAGGTTGGACGGGTTGGAGGCCAGCGCCGTGTGCGGTGGTAGAGGGCGGGGGAGAAAAGCGAGGACGTAATAAAACGGCGATGGCGGTGTGTGTGCTCGGTGTCGTGTCGGGGTGGCGGCAAGTGCTCGAGAGGGTATGCGCGAGCTGGAACAGGGGCCGGAATGTATGCGAGCAGATGAGCAATACTTGTGGTAACGATAAGGAGGGAGAGTGCGGTGTGTGGTTGGAGTGGCCAGGCGGGAGGAACGCTGGTACGCTGGTACACTGGTAGGCTGGTACCGGGAGCGCGGGTGAGGCGCTTGTCAGAGTGACTTTTGGACCACTGGGACCTAGCTTGGGCTCTGGCTGACCTGGTCTCGGGAGGTTACTGGCGGCGGCGCTACGGGTGACGGGCTGATTGCTGACTGCTGGCGACATTGGCTGATGGCCATATGGCCCAGCGTGTTGGCGTGCTGGCGTGCTGGCGGCAGAGGCCAGGCGGCGCACCCACGCTCACGTCCCATGCAGCGCCAGCGCCGGATCCCGGAGCGAGACGTCAGACGTCAGACGTCAGACGATCAGGTCACAAAAAAGGTACGCAAGCGGTCCTGAGGATCCAGGAAGCGAACAACGCCCTGCATCAAGCTCTAGCTCTCCGATCTCCGACCCGTTACTAATCTCGCGTGCTAATCTTGCCGGTCCCCGCTAATGCCCCGCATGTCGTGCTAATCACCCTGCCTAATTGCCACCGGGTGCTGTGGGCACCGGGCGTATCACGCCGGGCTTTCGCGCGCTCGCTTTCGGTCTGTGAACAACGATTGCGTCAGGACTGGCTCGCCCGGCCCTGGCCGCCCTGGCCGTCCTGGTTCCTGACGTGGGCTCTCGCCTGTCAGCTTTTGGCGCCTGCGCTGCTCCTCGGGCCGCCCCCACTCTCGCGCTGGTGTCGGTCAGACCAGCGTACCAGCTCGTCAACATGCACCGAGCATGCACGCTTCTGAGCCGTCCACGCACCCTGAGACGCTTTCGCTTGCGTGCATCCTTCCTGCCTTATTAGTCCGGGACGCAGCCAGCCGTCCACCCGGCCGCGCTCGGTCGCCCGAAGTCGGCGTAAGCGCAAGCGACCCAACGGCCGTGTGGCTTGTGGCCATCGGCCAGCACCAGCATGCCTGCACGCTGCAGCCAACGATGGTCCGAGGATTACCTCGCTAGCTCGATTACTGATCGGACACTTGGACGCACGCTTCCTGCCGCGCTGAGCGCCAGCGGTCCGGTTCCGCAGCGCACGGCCAGCCTGGGCCTGTGGAGCTGGAATCGCTTCGCGCTGCGACAGCCGTGGCGCCGCTGTGCTCCCAAGCTCGTGAGTGCTGGACGCTCGAGCGGGCGCGGGCGTACGGAGCGGAGAGAGGGCCTGCAGCCTGCGGAGTCTGAGGCCTGCGGCATGCGACGTGACAGTAGCACCTAGCGCCTCGCTCGCCCTCGGCAGTCGTGACGCAGCCGCAAGGCAGATTCAGCCCACGGCGGGGATCTAGTTCAGTCGTGTCTCGCCGGCCGCGTCAGCGGCATCAGCTGCGTCAGCTGTACAGCATTACGTGCGGTTCGATCGGCGCAGCACCATCTTGATCGCGGCCTGGTGGCCTGGCGGCTTGCGGCACGATCGCGCGGCCTCGCGTCTCTCGACCCCGGGCCTGCAGGCTGTCACAATCCGGCTTTATGTGTGCGCGCGCTCCCCCACGGCACTGAGACATGGTGCGCACTCGGCGTGCATACCGCGCCGCACGCCCGCTCCCATTTGCTCGACCACAGGCGCTGTTCGGCCAAGTGCAGCAGCACGCGCTCGGCCAGCCACAGGCCTGTGCAGCAGCGCGCCGGCGCGCCGGACTAACGTGCAGCGGTGACCTCAGTGGCGCTCCCCAGAGACTGGACTTGGGGGCGCTCGCGGCGCTGGCGGCGCGGGCGCATTGGCTGCTGCCGGCCACTGGTTGGCGCACTGGCGCGCTGGCGTCCAAACAGGCCGCCTGGCGTGTCGCTGGCGTATCGCTGGCGCAGCTGGCGTTTTCTCCTGATATCCTCACATTTTTTGCTGTTTCCAGAGCCTCGAGCCCTCGCTTGGAAGCTTCGGGCTCGGGCAAGCTGACCGAGCTGCCCTCGTCCGTCCGAAACCGGGCCTGCCCGGACGGACAGGCCCTCATGACGACGGGCACATGTGGGGTCGCGCGCTGCACACGCTCGATGGTGACGGCCGCGCGGTGACTACCCTGGCCGCTTGGCCGAACGCTGGGCCTAAGCGATCTAAGCTTTTTTCCCGCCCAGGGCCGGGTACGCTTACCGAGGCTGTTGCGCCCTATGACGTCAATGGCGCGGTGACACACTGACGTCACTAAGCCGAAGCGGCGAACCTTATGGGGCACAACCGTGACGTCACGAGTCACGGCCGAGAAACTTCCTCCGATGGTCACGTGAGGAAATGCAGCACGTGGTCCACGTGGGCGTCGACGCTTTACACCTGTTTTTTCTGTCAGCCTCACCTGAATCTGATAATATTTTTGGTCAACACTTACGTAACACAACATCTGAAGAGGAACGCTCCCGGCTTCTCCGTATATGGACGGGCATCAGGGCCACCACCGCCAAGCACCAGCGGTTAACGGCCTCACCGCCGAGACTTCCGTTTCGAGACCTGAACGTGTTGGCCGCTGCTGTGTTCGGTAGCGCTCTCGACCCCGTTTCGCATTCTTGAGCATCGTGGTATCTGCACCTTGCATTCCGTCGTGCTCATCTGACCAGTGCATGACGCAAGCCTAGCCGTTCCAGGCCTTCGAGTCGTGCGCTTGGCGGAGATGGTTGGAAGGCCGAGTCATGATGGTGGTGGTGAGGCGCTCAGTTGGGTGGAATTGCAGCAAGTTGAATGGACGGAGACAGGTCTCTATATCTGGCTCTTCGGAATGGGACGACCCGTGCTCGCCATGGACTGCGGGAGCGGGAGGGCGGCGGAGACGGCGAGCGCGGCCTGAAGGGCGGCGGCAGCGCGGCAGCCGGCAGCCGGGACGGGTACGTGATTCCAGCACTTGGCACGGCCATTCTCAGATCCTCAGACATGCAACACCCGAGCTGCAGACGGACAGCACCCAGGTGGCCCGCCTGAGCCCCTGCAACAGGCTGGGTCAAATGTATCATCTCGCAAGCCCGACTGCGACCCGTCGGGGAAGACGCCACCCATTCATGCCCATTCACTCTCTCCCTCCCAACTCAAGCATAACAATCAGACACATGCAATCGCGCCACATTCATGAGTCTTGCACTAGGCGCACTGCGTGCTGCGTTCGTTACTGCGTCCGCAGCGGCAGCGCAAGACCGTACTGACCCTCGTCTGCATATCCTGACTCGCGACTCGGCGGTGCGCAAAGTTTTCACAAGGTAGAGCGTGCACTTCACCAGATCACAAAAGCATGTAGGGGAGCGAAATCGGACCCGGAGTGCAGGCTGCCTGCTGCTTGGGTTTCATGCCCAGTACAATTGGGTTGATCAGGTACGGTTTGGAGTATTCCTGGGCGGGAAGCAGGAAGCCTGGGCAGAAAGAGTTTAGTCGCGGAGGATCCAACTTTCTGGGCACACTCTGGCCTTCTCTCTGCGCTGCGAGGGAGCGTGCTGCCCCGTGTGTCCGTCTCCCTGCCCCTCGCCCGAAAGCAGTGAGGCAAGGCAGCTGCGACGCAGGGCTCGTGATGCAAAGGCTGGAGCACGCAAACGGGCAGTCAGCCCGCCGGTGTCGGCTTCCCTGCGTCTCCCATTTCGCCCCTGTGTCGGCGGTGCCGGCCTCCTTCCCCTCTCGTCAGTGTTACGAAACGTCGAAACCTGGCCGCACCATTGCAGGCTGCCCGCTGCCAAATCGTCGGGACCAGCCTCGCTGCCCGGCAGGCCCGTAGCCCACAGCCCACAGGCCCGGAGGCCCGGCAGGCCGGCAGGCGGCAGGCTTCGTACGCCCCGCATCGCGCACTCCCTGTTCCCCGCCCATTTGCAGAGGAAGCTCTGCGTGCGCCGCTGCTACCGAAGATTTCAGTAGTACGAGTGCCTCTTCAGCCAGCCTGCGCCTGCAGGCATGCACGCAGCGACCCCTAGCGCTTGAGGACAGGAGCCAGTCGGGCCTCTCGGGCCTCTCGGGCCACTCGGGCCAGCCGGCCTCGAGGCATGCGTTTGACCCACTCCCGCTAAGTTGCTGGCTTGCCGTGCTCCGCTCCTGCAGCTGCACGCTGTCGCAGTCACCACCGCAGCACTGCAAATGCATGCGCGTCCGGGTCTCCATTTCAGCATCTCACACTAACTCATTCATTGCCTCGCCTTCCTTTCAGCTCTCGGTGCTGCGGTGCGACCTGTCCGGCTCTCCGACCCCTCCGTCCCCCGATCTTCCCACGCCTCTCGCCCCCGCCAGCCTGCAACGTTACAGCCTTAGAGCGCGAAGATCAGCACCTAAAGGCGCGTCTGCATCTACTTTCTGTTCTGCTGTGCAACATCTCATATCCTTTGCCCTCACTCTTGAATCTGTCTCGACCACCTAAGACGCCAGAACTCTGTGCTCCTCACCACAATACCTACACCCATCGCCATGCTCGCCTCTCTTCTCCTCGCCCCATTACTGGCCCTCAACGCCGTGGCCTTTACGACGAACGAGGGCTCCATCTGCCTCGACGCGTGCGCCTCGTGGTCCACAACACTGGAACACTGCCGCAACACGTTCAGTGACAAGGGTGAGCTTCAGACCTGCGGCCTCAGCTGACAACGCAGAGGCTCTGCAGAAGGACTACTTCTACTCGAACCAGTTCCTCGCCTGCCTGTGCACAGGACAAAACCCGAACGGCGAGTTCGGGAACGAGACGATGAGCCAGTCTGCCAGCAACTGCGAGTCGTGCTCGACGACACCGGCGCTGATCAAGAAGGACCTGACGGTGAGTGTTTTCGCACACTGCATGCCGTGCACAGGGCTGGGAGTCGGCGCAGCTACCCTTGTTTCAAGTCGGCTGGGGTGTGCGCTAATGTGCGACCCTAGCCGCCGCCCCTGCGGACCTGCCTGCCATGGACAATTTGGCGGGCATGGCGGGCTGGCGGGTGACGGCGCACGGCGAGCGGCTTATGCTCGCGCCCCTCCTGCGCTCGGTGCTGTGCACGTGTGATGCGCCGCTGCAGCGCATCAGCGAGGTTCGTGACGAGGCAATGCGCTGACCATCAGTCGTTTATCCGCCTCTGCGCCGTCCAGGCCCAGAACGGATCAGCAGCGAATGCGACGTTTTTCGCCCCTGTTAGTTACAAGACGGGCGACGACCAGGCCATCAAGGAGTCGCTCGACAAGCACAGCGCCGCCCTCACTCTCGGCTGGAGCAGCGCTCTCCTCACCGCCGCGCTCGGCTCGGCAGCCCTTGCGGCCCTCTAAGCTTAACGCTCGATCGCCGCGTCACACTCGGCCCACCAGCCAGTCACATTCGACCGCCTCGGCCGCACTAGTCACACTCGAGCACACTCGAGCCTCGAGAGCGAGCGCGAGTGACACCCATCGGCGCACTCAGATTGCGACAGCCTCTCCGATCCCCGACGACACCCTACCGCCTGTACACCTCCATCTCCTCTGAATGACATCGACGAAAGTACGACTCGCAATTCGACCAGGTGCACGCGCCAGCGGGCCCGCTCGCCAACCTTGGCCGAATTGCACTGTAACTCTACTCGACACTGGGCCCTCTCCGATCCGCCCTGCGCACCCTTGACACAGCGAGCGGCGCCCCTCATCTCCTAAGCCAGCATACGCCCATAATGCACTAGACACCACGAGCATCTGTACATTCTGTGTACATCTCCATAGACGGACACCATAGACACTTCCGATGTAACATATCTCATGCCCACACCGTTGTCATGGTGACGGTGCCAGGCGGTGCCGTGCCAGGCCGGGCAGGACGCGTTTGGCCTCGAAGCCTAAACGGCGTCGGCTCCGATCGGCGGACACACGTTTGCGCGAAGACCGGGCGCGCCGAGCGATGAGCAGCCAGCGCCTCCACGGAGCGGTCTGACGGTCCCCCACGCCTCCCCGCTGACGATGACGCGTGAGAGACTCGGTGGTCGCTGCATCAGAAATTCAGGACACGGCCAAAAACCAGATACGCGAGCGAGTGAAAACGACGAGCTATGACGACCCCCGCCGGCCCCCAGCGCGGTACCTCGCATTCAGCTCTGAATTCGGGAAGCTTAACACTCCACTGTGTTGTGCCTTTTGCCTGAGCGCCATGTCAGCTGCTCAAGGCTATCAGATTGCGTAGCATGCGTTGCTCACCTTGCGCACTCCTTACCCGGCTCAAGTCGGTAAAGCGGGCGACAGAGCAATGTGTTACGTAACTAGGCCCTCTGGGTGGCAAAAGTGGAGGCCGCGTGCGGTTCGCGTGTCCGAAATGTCGAACTGTCGAGATTTCGAGCACGACTGAAAGTCAACCCGACACCCCAGCACTACGAAAACAATGCGGCCAGCACTCCTCCGGCGGGTTGCGCTTGCGTCCCAGCGGCGGCTGAAATCGACCGCTCCGAGCGCAGCGAGCGCGGCGACGGCGGCTAGCCCGGCAGACGCGGCAGACGCAGCGGCGCCTCGGACGGGCAAGGCCCTGCTGAGCGACTTTGACGTGATCCAGGCATCGACGCGCGCGAACCGGGAGATAGAGAGGAACCAAAAGGCCAAGAACAAGTCGGCGGTCAGGCGCAGGCGCAAGCAGGCGGACGCGGAGGCTGCGGAAGCCGCCCAGGCCCAGGCCGAGAAGACCAGCCGGCCAGAGATCAAGTACGAGACCAACGTCGCTGCCAAGAGCATGGAGCGCATGGCGTTCTTCGCCGGCGAGGAGGTCTTTGAGGGAGACGTCGAGGCGGCAGAGGACGTGCCGGGCATCGAGGTGGGCCGGGTCGTCGAGCTGAGGCGGTGAGTGCGGGCATGTTCAGCTGCGAGGAGGTGTAGGAGCTGGAGCTGACGGCAGATCGTACATGACGACTATCGGCGTCGTGCTCGCGACGATCATGCTGGACGGGAGGCGGCGCCTGCTCGTCATGCGCGCTACGGGCGAGATCTGGCCCGCCGTCGAGTCGGACGTGACGTTCGTCATGCCGCCGTCTCTGATCCCGGAGGAGGTGTCGGCGGGCTGCTGGTCGCCGGAGCTGCTGCAGCTCTGGGCGACGGGCCAGGAGGTGGGGATGGCGTCTGCGGGCGAGCAGTCGGCGCTGCTGGGGCAGGAGGCGGCTGCGGCGATGGCCGACGCGCGGCGGCAGGCGTCGGCCGTGCTGCGCAAGGTGCAGCGCGAGACGGAGCGGATGGAGACGCACCTGCTTGCGCGCGGCGTGGGCGGCGCCGAGGCGATCTGGGAGCGGTACGCGGACGACGTGGAGCGCACGAGCGTGTCGGCGCAGGAGGTGGCGATGCAGCTGCTGGGGCTGGAGCGGGCGCTGGGGCGCAACACGCTGCCGACGTTCGCGGCGCACTGCCTGCTGATGCGGCGGCCGGACTGCTTCGTCGCCGACGAGCGCGACGTGTGGGCGTCGGGGCGCTACCTGGTGCGGTCGCGGCGGGAGCGCGAGCTGCGGCAGCGAGTGCGCGACCGCGTGTTCGGCGACGCGCCCGAGATGCGCGCGTTCGCGCAGCGCGCCGAGGGCGTGAAAGCCGCGCTGGCGGGCGGCCGCCCCGTCGCCGAGTGGGCGCCGGCGGACCGCGAGTTCCTGCACGTCCTGACGCTGCCCATGGTCGAGACGCGCTCGACGCAGGCGCTGCCCGCCGGCCCCGTCGCCAACAGCACGCTCAAGTCGCTCGGCCCCGCCTTCCGCGAGCCCGGCAAGGAGGGGCAGGACGCAATCGACCAGGCAGACTACGCCGCGACGCTCGAGCAGGTAGGCGTCATCCCTGCCAGCGATAGCCTGCGCGCCAGCATCACGCGCGAGACGGCCGAGCGCGCCGCCGCCATCGACGGCATCAAGCTCCCCGTCAACCCGCCCGGGCGCGACGAGCCGACAGACGCGGACCGCCTCCTCGACGGCCTCAGGGAGGACATGTCCGCGCCCGCGTTCGTGATCGACGACGCGGGCGCGAAGGAGCTCGACGACGGCGTCGCGCTCGAGCGCGCAGGAGACGACTACTGGATCCACGTCCACGTCGCGGACCCGACGCGCTTCCTCGCCCGCGGCGACGCGCTCGCGACCCAGGCCGCCTACATGGGCTCGACGCTGTACCTCCCCGAGGGCACGGTGCCGCTCCTCCCGCACGCGATGGGGCGCGGCGCCATGTCGCTCGGCTCTGGAGACGGCTCGGGCCAGCCGACGCTCGTCATGAGCGCGCTCGTCAGCGCAGACGGCGATGTCAAGGACACAAAGGTGCGGCTGGGCTGGCTGCGCACGCCGCGCATCACGACGTACGCCGCGGTGAACGAGGTGCTCGGCGTGCGCCCGCCCGAGACGCGGTACCCGTTCGGGCGTAACGCTGCACTCGAGCGCGAGCCGGAGCGCGCGGTCGCGCCTCTGTCCGAGAGCGACGCGGACGACCTGCGCACGCTGCAGGCGCTCGCGGCCAAGCTGCGCGCGAAGCGAACAGCGACGGCGGGTCTGGAGTGGGACCAGCCGGGTGCGCAGTTCACGGTGCGCTCTGCGCCGCCGCTGGCGAACGTGTTCGACCCGGCGTCGATCCCCGCGCTGCCCGCCGCCCCGCCGCCGTTCGAGTACGAGTTCGCGGTCGGCGAGTTGGGCATGGCGCTGCCGAGCGCGCAGATGACGGTCGCCGAGCTCATGATCCTCGCGAACGGCATCGCGGCGTCCTTCCTGTCGGACCGGGGCGTGAGCGCGCTGTTCCGCGGCAGCGCGCCGCCGCGCGCGACGAGCCGCTCGCGCAGCTCCGTCGCCGACCTGCTCGCGCGCCGCGTGCCCGGCACGGCCGTGGTGCCGCCGGGCGCGGTCGAGCGCGCCGGCCTGCTCTGGGCGTCGGCCACGGTCACGCCCGACGCGCGCGAGGCGTGGCTCATGGGCCTGCCCGCGTATCTGCGCGCGACCTCGCCGTTGCGCCGGTACGACGACCTGTTCGCGCACTGGCAGATCAAGGGCGCGCTCGCGGCCGACGCCGGCATCGCCGACGCGGCGCTCAAGCCGCTTGACCGCGCCGACGTCGAGCGCGAGCTGTTCCGCGCCACGCACGCCGACCGCCGCGCCAAGCGCGCAAACACTGACGCAGTCGAGCACTGGCGCGCCCTCGCTGTGCGCAACGAACTCAGGGACCCCGCGCCCATGACGGACGACCCGGGCCGCGTCGACCTCACAAAGCCCGTGCGCGTGCGCATCCGCGACGGAGGCGGCATGACCCACGCCGCGGCCGTCTGCCCCGCCCTCGGCGGAAACGTCAGTGTCGCCACCGAGACGGCGCTCCCCATCGGAGAGGAGGTCGACGCCATCATCACCGGCGGCCTGACGTGGCCCAAGGCCGTCGTCACCGCCAAGCTCGCCTGAGCGACCACTCCTGTAGCTGTAGCACTTACTTTTACATCATTATGCATAGCATCACTCTAGAGTCTGATCTGCCCCGGCCTGCACGTCTAGCTAACTCGTTCTACGATCTACACTCGCCTCTCTCTGCGCGCCTAGAAGCCCATCCGCATCGGCGGCGGCGGAGGCGGCTGCTGCCCTCGCCCACCCCGGCCGCCCTGCTGCTGCCCGCCGTACTGCTGCCCCTGCTGCTGCGGTGGGTATCCCTGCTGCGGCTGAGCGTACTGCCCCTGCGCCTGCTGCTGGTAGCCGTTCGCGCCGTACTGCGCGTAGTACTGCTCGTACCCGGGGTATTGCTGGTACGCGGCGGGCGCGCCGGGCGGCGGCGGAGGAGCACCCGCCGGCGCACCGATCACGTTCGCCTGCGTGAAGCCTGCCGGGAGCGCGGGGGCGGTGGGGGCCGGTGCCGGCGCCGCGGCTGGTGGCGGCGGCGGGGGAACGTACGCCGGTGTCGTTGCTGGTCGTTAGCTGAGGGAATAGTTCGCCAGCTGGCACTGATTGAGCAACCGCCGGTTGCTCAACGCCCGCACTACACTCACATCCGAAGAACCCGCCCGACGTCTTCTTCGCCTGCGCGGCCAGCAGGCGCTCGGCGGTCGTGCCGTGGCGCTCGCCCTTGCCGTCCTTCTTGAACGCATACTGCACCGACACCTGCTTGCCGCCGAGGAACTGGTTGTTCATGTTCTCGATCGCCATGTCGCTCGCCTCAAAGTCGTGGAACGACACGAAGCCGTAGCCCTTGGACTCGCCCGTGGCCGGGTCGCGGGCGATCTGGTGTCAGTTAAATCCCATAAAGCAGCAGGTCGAAATCTGAAGGTACAGATGCAGAGGGAGAGAGGCGAGACTCACCTTCGGCTGCTCCGCGATCGCGCCAAACGTCGAGAACGTGTCGTACAGCGCCTGCTCGTCTGTCGACGGGTCCAGGTTGCCGATGAAGAGGTTGGCGCCGACGTCGAGCTGCTTCTTGTCGTAGCTTGCCTTGTTAACGCGGATCGGCTTGCCGAATAGCTTGATCTGGTTCATAATCTTGCACGCGTAGTCGGCGTCTTCCTCAGAAAGGAACTCGCAGAACCCGAAGCCCTGGTGCTGCATCGAGATGCGGTCTTTCGGGAGAAAGACGTTCGCTGGGGTTAGCTCAGCCGTCTTCTTTGAAGCTCATACGCACACACCGGCCCCGCTTGCCTGTCATCGTCAGCTTAGTACGGAAGAGGATAGCTCACAGCATCAGCTCCCAGATCAGCGCGTCCGTACACCGCTCGTCGAGGTTGCCCTGTCCGTCAGCTTCCGCAGGGCTACTAAAAGCTTACGAGGTACACGGTCGCCTCCTGGTTCCTGTCCTGCTCGGGCTTGTTCTGCATGGTGGGCGATGCAGTTTTGGTGGATGCTGAACCTCTGTTGTTGCTCAGCCGACCGCGACGTAAAGGACACTTTCAACCCCGGATCTGCCATGCGCGTCACGTGATGCGCCACGTGTGCGCTCATGTGCGTCGCGGTGGGTGGCAAAGACAACAACGCACCGCCAGGTCTGGCACGCACTGACTTTTCCCACTCGCCGCCGCCAGCATGACGACTCAGCAGCTGCAGCCGCGCGACCTGCTCGTGCTTATTTGGGTGCATGGGTGAGCTGAATTTTCGGGGACTAGCTAATGGCAGCTTCAAGGGCAACGACGTGACGTTCGAGGACTTCCCGGAGCGTGAGTAGTATCAGTTGTATGCCCGGTACTTTGCAACTGACTAGCAGGCATAGTGCGCATCCTGGAGGAGGCCCATCCGGCGCTGAACGTTGTTTCGCATGTATTCCCGGCGTACCAGACGCGCGGCGAGCTTGTAAGCTAGGGTGTGTCCTCCAAGCTGACGGCAGAACGCAGCCACCGAGGCCTTCGTCGAGTGGCTCACGGGCCAGGTCGTCACTCTCGAGAACGGCGGCGGGGCGGGACGGGGCGCAGGCAGCGCCAAGGTTGTGCTTATGGGGCACTCGTGAGCCTGGTCGGCCTGTTCCAAGCTGACATCAGTATGGGCGGGCTGCTGATCGCGGACGCCGTGACGCGGATCGTGCAGGGCACGCGGGAGAAGGACCCGCTGTGGCCGAACGTTGTCGCCACGATCGCGTACGATACACCTGTAAGCTTGAACTTGTCTGTTGACGCTGACGACAGTACCTCGGACTACACCCTGTACGCTATAATCATGACCGACGGCAGCTGACAACAGCACGTGTTCAAGCACCAGCTGAGCCAAGCGGCGTCGTACGCCGAGACGGCGCGGAGTGTCGCGGGCAACCTGGCAATGCTGTCTCCGCTAGCGCTTGGCTGGGGCTTCGGCAAGGCAAAGCAGGCCGAGGACCGCGCGGCCGAGGCGGACGCGGCGAAGGAGCGCTCGCCTGCCGCGGACCCGACCGCGCCGCCCGAGAAGGCGGGGTGGTGGAGCGCCAAGGCGGCGATGGGCATCGGCGCGCTCGCGATGGGCGCGGCTGCGGCCGCGGGCGCGTACTACCGCGAGGACCTGCAGAACACGTTTGCGACGGGCTGGCGCTGGGGCTTCGACCACATGACGTTCGTGCGCAACCTGTGGGACAACGAGGGCCTGCGGCGGCGCATGGCGAGCATCGAGGAGAACCGCGCGCGGCGGCACGTCGCGTTTGCCAAGTGAGTCTTTGCAAGCGAAGCGAGCGCAGCGAACGGATCGATCTTCGAACCGCTCGCTCAACGACAACTGAGCTGTCATACTCCCTCTACTTGCAGCTGACAGCAGCTTTTACACGTGCCTCCCGCCCAAGCCGCCGGCGCACCCGGACGAGCGGACGTTTGCGATCCTGCCGCCGGCGGCGGACCCGCTGCGGCCCTTCTGGCGTCCGCAGGTCAACGCCAAGGCCAAGGACGAGATCGGCGCGCACATGGGCATGTTCAACGCGGCGTCCAACGACGGCTTCTACGACCTCGGGCTGCAGGTCAGCCGCCTCATTGCGCGGCGCCTGCTCGACCCCGAGGCGGCCGATCTGCCGCGCACGCCCGCTGAGGAGGCGCCCCCGCAGCGGTCGCCGAAGGAGAGAAAGGAGAAGAGGAAGCAGGAGAGGCCCGCCGAGAAGGACATCATCGACCTCACGGGCGAAGACTAGGCTCTCCCACAGGGGCCAGCCCTTGTCGACACGGATACACCGACACCAACATAGATAGACCGATAGCCTAAGTTAGTAATGCACGCGCCACGCAAGGATCACTGCTGCTCAGCTTCATGTAAACTGCTCGCACCGCCGCGCGGCCAAACTAGAACTCGTACACTCGCATTTTGGTTTTGCAACTACATTCCATGCTCATCATGCACATGACAGTGGGAGGCTGGCGGAGCGGGCGCTCAGGGCCGGGAGAATGATCTGATAATTGTATGAGGAACGAGGGAGTTTGGGGGTCTTTGGCTTCTTGCGGGGTCTTGGTAAAAATGGAGAGAAAGAGAATGAGAGAGAAGAAAAGAATAAGAGGGGATATCAGAGGAAAGAAGAAGTGTCGTTTGGGAGGAGGCGGCGGCTAGTGCACAGGACGTCGGCGTCTACCCCGCTCCCCAGAGGCGCACGACACCGTCGGCGCCCGCGCTCGCAACGATCGGCAGCTCGGGGTGCGACGCGACGTACGTGACGCCCTCGTCTGAGCGCTGGCGGTGGCCCGTGAGGTCCTGAAGCGACGTCTTGCGCTGCAGGTCCCAGAGGCGGACGGAGCAGTCGACGCTGGCGCTGAGGATGCCCATGGGCGACAGGGGAGACAGGGCGAGGCTCGTGATCGGGGCGGGGTGGGCGAGCAGGCCCGGTGTGGGCGGCGCGCCCTCGGCAGCCTTCAGGTCGATGAAGTGCAGGTATCCGTCCTCGTGTCCCGTGACGACGAGGGGCATGGTCGGGTGGCTCACGATCGCGTTCACCTGCGCGCCCTCCTGGCCAAGCGTCTGCACCTCGCGGTCGTCCTGCACGCTGTACACCTTGACAAGGCCGTTCGAAAGTCCGATCATGACGCGCGAGTAGTCCTGGTTGTCGGGCGCGAGGCACGTCGGCGTCACACCCTCGCCAAAGTCCGAGTAGCTCGCCTGCAGCGTCCAGCGCCCGTTGCGCTCCTCCCAGACCTTTGCCGTGCCGTCGGCCGACACACTGACAAGCGTACTCTCCGCACGGCGCGCCGAGCCGTTCGGCGCCGTCGAACCACCGTTGCGTTCCGGGCGCGCAGGGAGGAGGCAAACGTCCCACACAACGTCCGTGTGCCCCTCCAGCGTCTGAATCGCGGCCGAGCTGTCGTACGGGGCGTACGGGTCGTGGTCGCGGGGCGGCAGCTTCCACACGCGGATCGTCGAGTCCATCGACCCTGAGATGACAACCCCCAGGCTGTCCGAAAGTGTCACGGTTGTCACCGGCATGGTGTGACCTCGGTAAGTAACGACCGGCTCAAGCTCCGATGAAGGGTGAGGCCTGCGCCATGTTAGCTCGGACGCGAAACCGGTTAGCCGATGTTTATTACTCACTTGGACGACATCACGCTTGGCGTGTCGAGCGCCCACACCTTGACGGTGCAGTCGTCGCCACCGCTGGCAAGGACGAGGTCCGGTCCCCGCGCGATCGCGACGCCGCGCACAATGTCGAGGTGACTCTTCAGTGTCCGCCTTGTCGTCCAAATGCGGTCCGATCCTCCATCCGCCTCGTTCTCTTCCTCGTCGATCAGCGTCAGCGTAGCTAACTGCTCCTCGTCACTGGCACGCCTTGGTGGCCAGGGCACCTTGCTGGCGGCCTCGTTCGCCGCGCGCAGCTGGTCGCGCCACGCAGCCTTGGACTCGGGCTTGTAAATGGCAGTCAGGACCTGTCGAGGCTCCTGCTGCTGCTGTTGCTGCTGCTGAGACCGAGACTGAGACTGGCCGGGCTCCTGCCTCCCCGAGGCGTCATCGCTCTCAGGCAGGTCTACTGTGCGAGGCGCTGGTGAGGGAGGGGCGTCTGATGTTCCTGCAGTAGAACTCCCAGCAGGCATGGGGTCGGCGGGTCGGGGAGCAGCCGGAGGGGGCGCCGACATCTCAGCTCCGGCTCCGTTGGGGACTGAAGCAAAGCTCTGCTGCTGGCTGCCTGATCCAGAGGGAGCGTTGTCCTCCTTTGGCGCGTCCTGAGACTGCTGCGTCACTGGGGGCGGAGCCTTGACGCTGAACATGGACGGCAGCGGCTGGTCAGGAAGCGTCTTCTTCGGACGGTCCAGGGCTCCAGGAGGCTCGCCGTTTGACGCAGCATTCTCGTCGACGGCAACAGGAGCTCGCGGGGGAAGAGGGTTCAGCGCTCCAGGCGATGTGAGATACGTGACCTCCTGGAGACATTGCTTCAGGTACTCGCGGCTGCGGGCGCGGGCCTTGGGATCCCGCTGGGGGCCGCTCAGATTCTTCCACCCGCTCGTATCCGGAGAGGGCCGATGAGAAGCAACTTTAGACAGGGCCGATCCGTTGGCTTTTGATTGCTGCGCGCGCTCTGTGCACGGATCAGCGGGCTGAACGGGCTTCCGGATGGTTTTCCGGACAACTCACCGATGTCATCGCCACCCTCACTGCTCCCGGGGCTGCCTTCCTTCTCGTCACGATTCGATGACGTCTCCTCATCCTTGAGCGCGACGAGGCGCGACGGGGGGATGGGCGGGGGCGTGCCGGACGAGACTGGGCGCGAGGTCGTTGATGCTTTTGTCCTGTTTATGTCAGTCCAGAGTTACCACTAGTTGCTGCTGCTGCGCGCGGGGCGGGTGTATGCGCACCTTTCCTGACGGAGAGCGAATTCAAGCATCTTGACGCGACGTAACAGATCGACCTTGAGGTTCTCGGCAGACCTGCGCTGCCCCTCGAGGAGGGCGATGCGCGCCTGTGATTGTCAGCTCTGTGTATGCCCGAATGTGACGGTTTCCTGCGCGTGCTTTGTTCGCTCGTCGCGAAATGCAGCGCAGGCTAATGACACGAACCCTCATCTCGGCGCGTTCAATCTCCCACTCGTTGCGGTCGCGCTCCCAGCGTCGCCACTCGCTCTGGAGGTAGTGCAGGACATTGGCGAGGTTCATCTCGGGGTTCTGGGCCGCCTGCGAGTTGCTTTGGCCGTCGGATGCAGAGTTCGGGCCCATGCCGCCGCCCGCGAGCTGCATGCTGTGGTTCTGCTGCATCTGCTGCGGACCTCCGGGACCACCGGCGAGGCCACCGCCGCCCATGCCGTTCATCTGCTGGGGGCCGCCGCCGCCCATGGGAGGGCCGTTCGGGCCGCCCATCTGGTTGTTGTAGATTTGCGGTGGGTAGCCTTGCGCGTAGTCCCTGCGCTGGGGGCGCATCATGGTGGGCCGAGAGGATAGGGTGGGTAATCTGGCGGCTGTGAGGACGCGTCAAGCCGGAGGCGATAAGCCTAGAGCACGACGTCGGTTCTCAGAGCAGCGAGCGGACGAGGTCGGACAAGGACAGTGGCGATTGGGTGTGATTCGTGCTCGTGCGTGGTGTCGTGTGGGTTGATGGCGACGGGGATGTCGAGAGGGACGACGGAGAGGACTGAGACTCTAGACAGGACGGTTGTGGTCTAGGAGCGGTTGGGTCCGTTGCGTCCGTCGCACGACACGGAAGGGGCAAGGGCAAATAGGCGGGAGGGAACGGTGTTGGGGACGTGTCGTGGCAATGCGGGGCCTTGGGTGCGGGGGCGCCGGCGTTGCTGGTGTCGTGAGAGGCCGGGGGACGGACAATGCTGGTGACGGAGAGATCTATACAGGGGTGGTGGCGGATGAGAGTCCTTGAGGAGGTTGTGCGGTGGTGAGGTGGATGCAGAGTGGCCGGGCTGCGTGCGGTGTGCGGCGTGCGCTGCTGCTGCCTGCCTATCGCTTGTGCGCTGCACCTGCGCGCAGGGCTGTGGGCGGCCAGGCGGGCTGGTTGACTGACGGCCTGCTCTGCGGTGAACACCTGTGACTGCACCAGGAACCGCGTCTGGCGGTGGAACCCCATTAGGGTTTGATTAGCCGCCGCCTTGTAATTCGCTCCTAATCCATTACTCAACGTGCCTCGGCGTTATCACCAAGTGGCACTCGCCGTGATGCCGTGTTTGGGCCCGGTGGTCACCGCTGCCCGCTCTCCTCTTGAGTCAGGTGGGTGCGCGCTGTTCTGGTGGGTAGGTAACTGTGCATCCTAGGTGCCGAGTCTATTGTCGAGACAACTTCAGAACAAGACGCACTCTACACGCCGTCCTTCCATGCAGCCTTCTCCGCCCGCGCGTTGCCCTCCATCTGCTTGCTCTGGTCTCCCGTCACCATACCCGCCACGCTCTCCAGCTTGCCCTTGACACCCTCGGCGCTCGGCAGGGGGACAGCCGCGACCCCGTCGCTGTTCGCCTGCTTGTACTTCCACTGAGCACCCTCAGCCTGTACGTTTCCCTCGTTCTGCATCTCCTGGTTGCCCGTAACGTAGCCAAAGGCACTGGGGTCAGCGTGAGAGGGGTGGTAAGAGTACTCACGACTTGGCCTTGCCCGCCGCCGAGTCAATGGTGGCGTCCTTCTTCGCCTCGATCTTGGCCTCCTCGACCTCGACCTGGCCGTCCTTCTGAAGCTGTTGGCCGGAAGCGATCCAGGCGTCACCCGTCGCGCCGGGGAGCACCGATCCGATCGCCTGCTCGGCAAGGCCCTGGAGGTTCTGCTGTCAGCGGGGGGAGCACCAGCGAGCCGAGCTGGCCGACGTGGCCGGGCCACCGAGGCCGACACACCTTGATCTGACCCGAGATCTGGCTCGGCTCCGTCTTCTGGGTGTTCTGGTCGGCCATGGTGATGTGTAAGTGCTGTGTAGCTGACGATGCGGCTCAGCTGTCAGAAAAGCGGGAGCCTGGAGAGAGTGACTGCCGATTCCATTGTCAGGAACAGTGACGTCAGTGTTGCATTCCGCACGACCAGTATGCCGATGCCCGAGCGAGCTCTCTGCGGCTAGCTAGCTACCTGCCTGCTCGTGACCTCGCCAGATCCAGTGCTGAGTAAACCCCGCTCGTCGACTGGCGCAGATATAACGCGCTTGCCCGCATCCTTCTTCGGGCAGAACTGATGCGAACGTCTCTCGCGCACCGAGCAGCCTACCGACTGCGATACCACCAGGGCCGCCTCTCGCCCAGCATGACCGACGCTCAACACCCTCTCAAACCGCCCGCATGGGCCAAGGACTTCCCGCCCTCGACCGCACAACCGAGCCATATCTTCAACTTCACCGGCACGACGGTGAAGGCAACCGAGACGGTGAGGAAGGTCCTCACCGAGAACGACCGGGGGTACGATATCTGGGAGAACCCCCCGAGGCGATGTGCGTATACCCTTCCAGCCTCCATCCCGTTGCTGCAAGTCGCTCGGATGGGGCCGTGGGCGCAGGGAAGACACTGACGACAGATGCACACAACCACTTCGCCCACTCGGCGCTGAGCCGGTACGCCCTCGGCGCAAGCGCGCCGCTGATCAACGCCGACTGGGAGTACGACCGGGTGCACATCGCGCCGCTGGACCCGATCGAGGGCGGGCGTGAGCGCGAGATCAAGTCGCTCGAGCTGCCCGATGCCCTCACCGTGGACGACTGGGCGGACAAACGGTGGTACCAGCACAAGGCGTGAGTCCGGAGGACAGCGAGCGGCGAGCGGCGAGTGAGCGGTGGACACACCACTGACAAACAGAGCGTACTCGCGGTACATCGCCTTCTTCCACAAGGAAGTCTCGCGTCTGGGTCGCGACGAGGCTGTGCAGCAGTACATCTTCGGGCCCGTGGGGAACGCGACATCGGGCACCTCTGTTGGTGGCGGCACGCCGCGCAACCTGCTCCTGCTGGTCGGCGGCGTGCTGCACCCAATGCTGCACGTCGGCTTCGGGCTCGAGTTCGGCGACGACGTGCTCGTCGCCGAGGGGCTGGCGCTGACGTGCATCCACGACCTGGGTGTGCTGCCGGAGCTCTTCCCGCCCAACTGGCCCGAGGGCGCGCCCCTCCCCAAGCCTGAAGGCGGGTACGCGCCGAGCCTGCTCGACATCTACTTCGAGTTCTGCCGGGACGGTGTGCTCGACCCCGGGCCGTACGACCCGGACGCGCTCATCTCGACGCGGCTGCGTACGACGGTCGCAACGCCCGAGAAGCAGGCGCGGCTGCGCGAGCTCGTCGCGAGCTGGGACCTCGACGACCTCTCCGCGGCGGGCCTGCAAAGGCTCCAGACCGAGCTCGGGTTCCTCGTCACGCTGCTGACGTCGGGCACGAGCCGGCCGGAGCGCAAGCCGCGCATCGACTTCTTCCTGATGCACCTGCTGACGTCTTCGCTGTTCGTGCCGTCGTACCTGCGCATCCTGGACGACGCGCAGAAGAAGGTCTTCCTCCAGGGCTACCTCCTCGCCGCGCTGCAGATGTGCATGTCGCGCGGCAAGCCGCGCCTCTACCCCCGCGTCATCATGGGCTACACCGAGTACCCCGCGGGACCCGCGCCGCTCGCGGCTGACAAGGCCGAGGACGCCGATAAGCTGCACGCGGTGGGAAACCCGAAGGACAGGAAGGAGGGCAACCCCTGGCTCCGGATCGTGGAGAACGCGCTCGTGGCGCACGACTCGCACGTCCCGAAGAGCATCCGCTCGATGCTGTACTACGCACAGCACGCCGGCGAGACGCCCCGCGGCGGATACCCCGGCGCCAAGACCGAGAAGGAGATCCAGGCCATGAAGGGCCTGACAGACGAGGAGCGGCAGTGGTGGAGGGACATCGCCGAGGTCGACGGCACCGTGTTTGTGCGCGGCGCCGGCGCGCTCATGGACGTCCTCGGGTGGACCAAGGAGGGCACGAAGCAGGGCGAGTGGGACCGCTCGGCGCTCGGCTGGGACGGCGCGTGGGAGGGCGAAGCGGTCACCGACCACTGGCACCGGGCTGATGACTAGTGACTGAGCTCTGTATGTAGGATTAGTCCGATGAACGAAAGCTGGATCAGCACACTGGACGCAACTGTATCACATTACATCCCCATGCTAGTATAGGATAAGTGTCTACTCGGCCTTCTTCTCCTCGGCCTTGTCGTCGGCCTTGCTGGTCTGTCAGTTACCAAGTCCACAGGTACATTAACTCACGCGTCCTCCTTGGCCTCCTCCTTGGCGTCCTCCTTCTTCTCCTCAGCGGGGGCGGCGTCGTCCTTCTTCTCCTCGGCGGCGGGCGCGGACTTCTCGACCTTCTCGCCCTTGTGGAGCTTGACGTTCTTCTCGCGCGCGTCCTCGAACGCCTTCTTGAACAGGTTGGCGTCTGATGTCAGCTAGAAACCCCAGATACCAAGAAGCTGAGACTCACTCTCCGAGTTGGCGAAGCGGATGGCGAGGAGCTCCTCGTTGGGCTCGCCGTCGGCGTAGTCGGCGGCGACGTTCCAGACCCACGAGCGGTCCGAGCCGACGTTGGGCTCGAGCGTCATCTCCTGCGCGACTGAGGTTAGCGCGGGCGGGGCGGGGCGGGGCGGGCTCACTGATGTGGTTGGCGCAGACCTTCAGAGTCTTATCCCGGCGCATGACGAGGCGGGCCTTGCCCGTCTCCTTGTGCTCGAGGATGCGCACGTCGCCGGTGCCACGCTCCTTCCACTCGGAGTCGGCCTTGACGAAGCGGAAGAGCTTGGCGCGCCTGGGGAGGTCAGCGAAGATCGCGGGGCATCGGTGCGCTGCGAGGTGTGAGGTGTGGGGCCGCGAAGGAACGGTGCGCATATGGACCGCGAGCGCAGAGCACAGTGCAGAGCGCAGAGCGCACGCGGACGTATGGGCCGTCCGACGTCTGAGCGCACGCTCTGGGCCCTTGTGTCCTGGCGCTGCTGGACCTGGTCCCTTCGCCTCCGTGTTCCTCGGTGGCGTCACCGGTGCAGCATCAACAAACGCACATCTTGAAGAGGACCTCCTCGTCCTCCTCGTTGGTCTTGGTCTCGACCGTCTCGGTGAGGCGGATGACGGGCTCGAACTGGGGGTCGTTCTCGTTCTCGCCGGTCTGGGGGGAGTCAGCACCGCTAGTGACCAAAATATCCCGCGCGATCGAATCGCCGCCTGAAAGTCCTTCACTTGCAACTTCAGGCCGCGGAAACTCTGCCAGTACTGACGGTCTTGGGGTCGGTGTCGGCCATGGTTGCGGGTGTCTCTTTTGTCTGCGCCGGTCAGCGGGGTGCACAGCGGGCGCGGACGCATACGCACGGAAAGCGGGGGAGGCAAAGGGGACGGGTTGGTGTAGAAGAAAGTGCCAGAGTGGAATCTCGCCCAGGCCAGGCAGTCGCGAGCGCCGTCCTGTCCTGCGGGCAGCGCAGGCCAATTCGCCCAATTCAGGTGTCGTGCGCACCGTTTGGCGCGCCTACGCTGAACACGACACGCCTAGACCCCTCAGCCCAAAGGACCGCCCACGCGACCCCCATCACGTGATGGCCCGGCAATGGACGCCGCGTGCCACGCATCACCGGACGCGCTCATGACGGTTCCAGCAGCAACAGCGAACAGCAACAAGGTTGTCCGCGATCCGCTCCTTATCTAACGTCTCACGCCTGACGACCCCTAACGCCCAAAACCCTAGCACACCTAGGTATCTGTCACCATGATCCAGCTCCTCGTCGCCGTCCTGGCGTTCCTGTCCTTCTCACTCGCACACCGCATCGACATCGAGCCGGGCGTCAAGGCGTGCTTCTATGAGACCTTGAACCCGGAGGACCGCGTAAGCTAATAGTCCGCTTCCTTCAGCTAACGGCAGATGACCGTCACGTACGAGGTCGGCCACGGTGGCCAGATGGACATTGACTTCTACGTGAGTTGCGTCGAGCTGCGGGGCGGTGAGGAACTCAGTCTCCGCTGCCCGGCTCTAGCTTCCTCAGTCCAGCTCTGCCTTTCGTACGTGTAGCTGACAGCCAGGTCACGGGCCCCAACGGCAACCGGATTGCGACGCAGACCAAGCAGGCGCAGGGCACGTTCTCGACGACGGCGACCAACACGGGCCGGTACACGTACTGCTTCTCGAACGAGATGAGCTCGTACGCGACCAAGACGGTGTCGTTCAACGTCCACGGCGTCCTCTACTCGGACACGGACGAGATGGGCCCCGTCGAGGAGGAGATCCGCGACCTCGCCTCGGGCCTCCAGCTCGTCAAGGACGAGCAGGCGTACCTCGTCGTGCGCGAGCGCGTGCACCGCAACACGTGCGAGTCGACTGTGAGTAGTCCGTGGCCAGAAGCCGAAGGCTGCGCCGATGCGTCAGCCTAAGTGCGACTGAGCTTTGCAGCTGGGAAAGAGAAGTATTTTTGAGCTGACTCCGCAGAACTCCCGCGTCAAGTGGTGGGCCGTCGCGCAGATCGGCCTCCTCCTCGCCATGTGCGCGTGGAACGTGCACTACCTCAAGAGCTGGTTCGAGGTCAAGCGTGTGCTCTAGGCGCGCGCAGATGTATACAGATTAGCATAGAGGCGGCTGCGGCATGTGGCTGCAGAGTTTGTGGCTACGGAGGTTATCGGAGATGTTTACATGAGGAGCGGGCGGGAGCCGGACGCAATCCCCTTCGTGATCTGGACGACCTTGAGCCGCTCGAGGAGCGCGACGACCTCGGCGCTCTGCCCGCGCACGACGTCGTCGTTGTCGACGGCAGCGACGTAGCGCAGGATGCTGACCGCGCGGTCGATGGTGCGCGGGCTGATTGCGCCGGCGTCGACCTTGCGCTGGCTCTGGGCCTTGGTGCTGGTCCCGATCTCGGCCTGGCCGGGGAGGCGCATCTTGAACTCTGTCTCTGGCGCTGGCTCCTCCTGCGCCGCCTCGATCAGGGCGGCGACCAGCAGGCCGAGGAGGTACACAGCTGCGCGGCGGAGCGCAGGGTGCTTCGAGTCGTGCGCTTTCGTCGGCTCGGCATCCACGATGCGCGGCTTCTCGTCCTTTGGCTTGTCCTCCTCCACCGGCTCGTCGTCGATAAGCTGGATTTTCGGGTTCAGCTTTTCGCGCAGCGTCGTCGTCTTCATCTCTTCCTGAGGCTCCTCTGCAGCACCGGACGCGCCACCTGAGACAGACTCGAGCTGCACAAGGTCCAGGCAGCCACTGACCAACTCGTCCATCCACGGCAGCAGCGCGAGGTGGCTGCTCTCCACCGCCGTGGACAGGAGACTCAGCGCCGACGCGCGGAGTACAGTCGGTAGCCGCTCGTCGGGGTACATGCGCAGGAGGCGAGGTACAATCGCGTCGGCTGTGTGTCAGCTTTCCCCATCCATTCTTCCAGGTTGACGTACCGTTGGCAGCAAACGCCTTGCCGCTGCGCTCGATGACCATGCCGAGCGCCTCGCCCACGCGCAGCGCCTTGTCGAGCCGGTCTCCACTGAGCTCCCCGGAGGGACAGTAGGCAGCCACAAGCGTGCGGAAGATCGGCGCCCCGAGGTTCGAGCACATCGCCGTCAGGCCCTGCACAGCGTGCAGGTAGATGTACGAGTCCGGGTCCTGGATCGCGCCCATGAATGCGTCCAGCACGCCCGGCGTCAGCGCCGCGTCGTAGTCGGGCGCCTTGGTCAGGTCCGCCAGCAGCTGCAAGCCGTGCGCGCGGACCGGCACGATCGAATCGGCGAGCAGACCAAGCGCGCGCTGGTACGTCACGCGCACGCCTGAGGAAGCCTGTTTCTGACCATCGCCCTCTGCAGCCGCGCTCTTCGAGGTGTCGGCGACTTCACCGCCGCTGACGGACAGAGCCTGGCTCCGCCGCAGGAGCAGCAACAGTAGCGCCTCGCGCGCGAGGCGTCGCACGCTCGATGACGGCGATGACTCAGACAGTACTTCGAGGTGATCGTTGATCGGGTGCAGGATGCGCGCGGTTGCGTGGTTCAGCTTTTCGTCCTTCTCGAGCGCGGCAATCAGGAGCGAAATGCTGGTCTCGACGAGGCCGAGCTGCGCCACACCCTCCTCGGTGAGATCCGGCAGCTCGTCGTCGCCCTCCATCGCGGCGTCTCCGTCGACCTCCTGAATGAGAGGCCCCTTCGGCTTGCCTTCGCTGTCACCGGCAGCGGGCTTCTTGACAGCGCGTGCCTCGTCGCCGAGCACCGCCTCGACGAAGGCGAGCACGCTGCCCGCATCCTGCATGAGCTTGTCAGGGCCAAGCGTCTCAATCATCTCGAGCGTGAGCTTCAGGAACAGCAGGCTCTCGAGCGGGTCCGTTTGCGCCGCGTACCGCACACGCCAGGCGTTCAGCACCTTGAGCAGAATCGCGGACGAGAGATCGCGCCGGTCGAGGCGCTTCAGGAATTGCGCGAAGCGGGCGGGATTAGGCGCAAGCTGAAGCTGGCTCAGCAGCGCGTCCTCTCCCGCCTCGTCGGCCGTCCGGATCGACGGCTCATCCACGTCCATTCCACTCTCTAGCTCGGCAGGATACCCTCGAACAAGAGCGGCCGAGTCGCCCTCCGGCCGCCACGCTAGCTGCGTCCCGTCCTCGGAGGCGGGCCAGCCACGGCCACCAGTCACGATGGACCATAGCCCGGCCACACCGTCCGCTTCGCTCGCCAGCTTTCCCCAACTCGTCAGTAGCGTGCTGACGTCGCCGAGCAGACCACTCGTTTTCGCCTTTTCGATGCTGGCGCTGCTGGGTGAGAGCGCATCGTACAGCGCAAACAGCGGGGGCAGGATTGGGCGCATAACGAAGTCGGTGAACTCAGCAGATGGCGGGGCGTGCAGTATTAGCTGGCCCAGGGCCTGGACGTTGCGCGCGACCTGGTTCGGCGGAATCAGCACCCCATCACCAGGCCCGGGGACGAGGAAGGGGTCATGCAGGTGGTGGTCGAGCCAGCTCTTCGCAATGGCGTTTGTGTACCACAGCCTGTAGACGATGTATGCGGCAGCATGCGTGAAGACAACAGGATGAGTCGAGCTCTCCGGCGCGACGAGCTCCATCAGCCGCTCCATCAGCGAGGGGATGTACTGCTCTTCGGGCACACCGCGAGGAGCACGAGCAAGAAGGCCGACGACCTGGTCGAGCTTCTGCGCGTCGACGGCCTCGGGACCCGCCATGTTCCCTGCCTCTCCGAGAACATTTTCGATGATTCCCCGCACACCACCAGGGCGCTGAAGCTGCGCGCTCATAAGGCTCGAGAGCGCGCCCTCGACGTACGCCGGATAGCGCCTAACCCACGCCTTGGGCGGCCGGCTCTTGCCCGCTTGCACAAACTTGAGCGCCGTTCCGAGCGCCCCGAGAGCTTGAGTCGGCGAGAGCTCTGCCATCACAGCGAGCAGCTGACTTCGCACAGCGGCGTACGTCGGTGGAGGTACCGTCGGCGTCCACGCTAGCGTCACCGTGGCAAGCACAATTGGCGTCAAATGCACGCTGATCAGCGTCGAGGTGATGGTTGTCGGCGGAGTAGACGCGGAGCTCGAGCTTGCTCCTGGTGGCGGTTTCACAACCAGCAGACCCAAAAGCGTCTGCACGGCGTCGGGGAAGGCAGGGTTCGTCGGCGCCCGCTGCGGCAGACCGGTAATGTACTCTGTCGTGAGGGAGAGAAGGTAGCTCGCTACGGCGTGCGCAAGGAGGAGACGCAGCAGTCTGAGGTCCGCCGTTCCAAGAAGAACTTGCTGTCAGTTTGAGAGTTCGCCGCGGAAACTCACACTCCTTTGCGTCCAGTCCACCTCGTGCATCTAACGGCCAGAACTCCTTTTCGAGCCACTCCTGCATGCCGACGACGATATCGAGGCTCCGCTTCCCGACAAGCTGGACGAGGGCGTCACGGCGTGCCTTGCGCTTGTCTTTGTCTGTATCGTCATCGTCGCCGATCTCGTCCAGCTCGTCATCTTCCCCCCATCCCGGCTTACTGCGCCAGGACGGGAGCAGCTCGGAGCTGGCGCGGAGGCGCTCGAGCAGAGCGGGCGGAGACGACGGGAGCGGCTGCGGTGGGCGCAGAAGCTCTTTGGCGGCCGTCAGCAGCGTCTTGAGGTTCACTGCGTCCGACATGTCATGGGTGTGTTGTTGACAGCTCGGAAACACCAGACACAGCGATGACCGACGCGAAATGACGTCTTCCGAGCAGATCGGCCAACTTCTGGTAGCCACTATCGGTGATCACGTGATGGGCATGCGACGGCTCAGCGTTGGGTGAGAGCGGGGGTATTTCTGGCATCTAGGGCCACTGGCTGGGCACTGGGCACATGCCTGGGGGTCTGGGTGGCCTGGGTGGACACCTCCGACTGCTGGCCTGCTGGGCAGCGCCAGCCTGTGAGCGTAGAGCTAGGGCCCGGTTCTCGCGCTCACGTTAACCGACAACTGTCTTGTTCGCGGTCATCCTCCGCCCACTTGACATTCTTCACGATACCACCTCCATCCCCTCCTTCCGGCCCCTCCGCTCCTTTTCTTGCTTCCTCCTCCTCTCCCTCCTCCTCGCGCCCCGCCCCTTCTTCTTCCCACTCGGACACTCCCTCCCTCAACAACCGCTCGCGCCGCAACACCCGGTCCCCGCGCCCCGTCCCGACCCCGCTCCCACTCACAGCCTCAACAGCGTCTGCGTCAGCGTCCGCCCCGGACGCACTCGCCCTTTCGCCCCCTTCACCGCTCACGCCAGCCAGCCTCCGCGGCCCGCGCACGTGGGGCACGCTGGCGATCAGCTTCCCCGCTATGACTCCTCCGCGGGCGCAGGTGCGCTCGCCTCCGAAACTGGACCAGTATGAGCTGCTTTACAACTCCGCCGTGCAGAGTTTCGTGCGCCGTGACCACGTCAAGACGCAGGCGACGCTTGCGCGGCTGCTGGACCTGACACGGGCGCTCCCGCGCACGTCTTCACCATGGTACGACGTTGCGAGCACGGCGGCGCCGCAGCCGGGCGACGAGTGGATGACCAAGACGCTCAAGCTCGCCATCTCGGCCAACGCTAGTCTCTACTCGGACCCGCCGCGACAGCCCGGTGCGCTCGCCCCGGACGTCGCGGACCGCCTCCCGCCTGCGTCGCCCCGCCAAATGCTCAGCTACATCCTCGACCTCTGCGTGAGCACGTACGGGTCGTCGCTCCTGCCCCCGGCGCTGGTCAGCACGTTCCTGCTGGCGTCGCTCAAGCTGCAGCCGCTGGCTGACTCGCTCGAGTTTGCGCACCAGCTGGTGGAGGACTGGCTCGCGAATCTGCCGGACGAGTTCGTGCTCGCGATCGCGGCGGATCCGCATACGCCGCGGTCGTCGTCGGGCGGCGCGGCGCGCAAGAAGCGCCTTGAGAATGCGCGCGAGGGCTACCTCAAGGTGGTCGAGATCTTCATCGGCGAGGTGCTGAGCCGCGAGGGCGAGTGGGAGATGGCGCGCGGCATGCTCGAGGGCGAGATGGTGATGGGCAGCAAGAAGAAGGAGGCGCTGTACCGGCACCTGCGCAACGTGCAGGCCAAGCCTGTGAGCCAGGCGCCGAGCCCGGCCTCCTCTGGGCTCCTGCCGCCGCAGGCGATCCGGAGCACGGAGAGCGAGGCGAGCAGCGAGGCGACGGCGCGCCCGATCGCGCAGCACGCGTCCGAGGAGAGCACAGCGCGCGCAAGCGAGGCGAGCGACTCGACTGTGCCCGCGGCGCCGCGGCCGCACTCGCGCGACCGGCGGGATCGCGAGCACTCCAGCGAGCGCGAGCGCGAGCGCGACGTCGGCCGCCCCCAGCCGACCGGCTGGCTCACGGCCGTGCTCAGCCCGTACCTCGTCGAGAAGATCAACGCGGCTGGCGGACTGCATGTCGTGCTCGGCGTGCCGGCGGCGGCCGTCGTCGCCGTGCTCCTCATCCTGCGCCGCGTGCGCGCGCGCGCCGGCCGCCTCGCCACAAACAGCAACGACGTCCGCGAGAAGCTCCGCCGTGTGCGCTCCACCGGCCTGCTCGCGTTCGTGCAGTGGGCGCTCAGGTGGTGGGCCGAGAAGATCGCCGGCGTGTGGAAGCTCGGCACAACCATCACGTATATGTGAGCCGTCCTCGGTCCCACCCAGCACCCAGCACGGCCGCGGCCCCCGGCAGACCCCGGGCGCCACCCTTCACCAGCCCAGCTCGACAATTCATCTTGTCCCCTTTTCTCCATTCTTCCTCATCGGTATCACCCTTCAGTTAGAGCGGCGCGGCCGCAGCACCCAGACAGCAGTGCACTAGCCGACAGCAGAGCGTAGTACAGCGACAGACAGCAGAGTAGACAGCAGGCAGGCAGCAGGTATCAGACGAAATGCATGAGATTCCAACACGGTAGCGTTCGAGCCCGGCCGTGGGCGGGCGGGCAGGAGGCGAGATATAAAAAGTTTGGTACAAGGGGTTGAAGTGGAGCCGGAGATGGATTGACGTTTCAGATTAGATCAGAAGCAGTGCGAGTGCGGGGAGATGGGGGGTTGGGGGGTGGAGCTATGAAGGTGGTGTTGGTGGTGAGACGCAAGCAACGATGAGACAGACGAAAAGTGACCGGAGAGAGACGGAAGCAGCTTAGCGCACTACGTATACGGGCACGAGTACGGGGTATCGGGGGGGGGGGGGGGGGGGGGGGGGGGGCGCCGGCGCGGGGGGGGGGGGGGGGGGGGGGGGGCGCGGACGGGAGTGTTGATGGGGCTGGAGCTGCGCGAGGGGGCAGGGGTCGAGTGCACGGAGATAACTTCGTCGTAAGGGCCGGGGCGCGCGCCTGCCGTGGCCGTCGCGATCGTTTTGGCTGACATTTTGGCTGGCATTAGAGGGGAAACGGCGGGGGACGGAGAGGCCGAAGATGGAGGAGGAAGGCGGAGAGGCGGGAGCGGAGAGGAGGGGGGTGGAGCGGCGGAGAGGGTACTCACTTCTTTTGCGAGGTCGCATTGTGCTGAGTTGATGGGCAGATGTCGACGAGGGGCGGCCTATATGTATGTTGCCGGGGTACTCCACCCTTGGCCGCCGGCCGCTGGCCGCTGCCCGCTGCCCCTGCTGCCTGGCCGCTTGGCTCAATGGGCATGTGGTCGGACTGCGCGGAGCAGCGTGGGTCAAGATCCGTCCAGCCACTAGCTAACCGTCCGAGGCGTCAGACTTGGCCGGACGCGGTGTCCTAGAACCCACTTGACGCGCCACGACGTGCCGCAGCGTTCTAGCGGCAAATGCCCGCGATGCAGACCGACCACACATTTCGTGCGAGAGCCCGGAACCCACTAGCGCGAAGGCTGTCCGCCCCGAGTGATGAGCGAGCCCGTCTCGACAGCACGAGGGCGTCGACCTCGATGAGCGGTGCGAGGCCATGCGTCGACAGGAGCCGCATGCAACGCAGGAACGCGTGAGAACTGGCCGATCGATACATTAGCGGGGACCGGCGGGGTGAGACCTGGAGCCGTAGAGGAGGCCCGAGTGAAGCATGCGCCGTCGCCCCGTCGCCATGCCTTCACTCCAGACGCACCTCGGGTCCCAGTTGCTGCGGTGTACGCTGATGCGAGACTGTGCCCAACTCCCACTTGAAGCGTCCCGGACGACTTCATGCTCACACCCTGGTCGGCAGATGGGCCTTGCGCTCAAAAGACATGCGACGCTCTCGCGGCCGCAATCCGAGGAAGGCCGCTCTCGCGAGGCCAGCAGGAGACGCCAAGCCGCTAGTCGGTCTAAAGCCTACCTGGCGTCGGTGCCTGAAGGGCTTATCTCGGGTCGCCTCAGGGTATCGCCAGTGCTTCTAATACGAACGGCGGGCGTCCGTCGGCCGGGACGTAGCGAATCGAAGGATCCCCTTTGCAGTAGCGAGCGCAGCCTTGATGCCCGGGTCAGACTCGTTGGCGTGCGTTGCCACCGCGACCGCCTCCGAGAGCGCCGCGGCGGCGTCCGACTGCGCGCGCTGGGTGTCCCGGACGTCGGCTACAGCTCGTGTGAGCCGCAGCTCGAGCGTCGCGGGCGAAGGGGCTGACGGGGAGGGCACCGAGTTGTAGCCGTTTAGAAGCGCCTTGGCTTCCTTTGCACTTCTGTGTTGGGTGGCAAACGGAGGTCGTGTGCGCATCCCGCTACTGCGGGAGACAACGAAGCGAGCAAAGACTTTCTCTGGATCTCAGGACTTGCGCGGGACTCCACACTAGTGCCACGCTACCTGCACCGCACGCGGTAGCACCGATCTGCTGCTGATCCGCGGCTGTTTCAATTCGCATCACATGCATCGCAGTCACTTACAGGGAACACGGTCCAGGCCATGACGTTAGCTTCCCGCAGTTCGCTGACAGGCGTCGCCGCCGGGCGGACGAGTTAGCAAAAGAACAGTCAGCAGTCAAGGTCAGTACAGAGTCAGCCGGACTCTGGAGCGAGTCTGCCGGACCCGGGAGTCTGCCGGACTCAGCCCCTTGGGGGCAAGAATCTTGCGAGATAGCATCGGAAACGCGTGTTTCGGACATGTACAGCCGGTACAGTCTGTAGCGTGGTACAGTTTTGGTTTCTGCGGTTGGGTTGGCCGAGGCATTATATGGGGATGAGGAGAGCTATGGTTGAGACAGTGGTGAGGGACAATCAGAACACAGAGACACGTTACAACGGCGCAGGGCAGCGATTCGAGTCCGGTTAGAGACTCGCCTTGCCCCGCGACTCGAAGGGGAGGATGAGGGCGATGAGGCCCGCGGCAATGAACATGGCGCCCGCGGCGTAGACGGGGACCCAGGTGCCGGCCTTGGCGTAGATGCCAATGACGGGGGCCATGACGCCCATGACTCGGTTGCAGGACGCCGTCAGGGCGTTGCCGGTGCCGCGTGAGAAAGTCGGGAAGACCTCGGGCGTGTACGCGTACAGAATGGCGTAGCAGATGGTCGAGAAGAAGTTGTACGCGCAGTTCCAACCCAGCTGGGCGTTCGGGTTCGTGCGCGCCGTCGTGTTGCAGAGAAGGAACACGCCCGTCAACGCGGTACTCAGCGAGAGCACACCCTTGCGGCCCATGAAGCGCCACTCGGAGAGGACCGCGCCGATGATCGCACCCGGGACACCGAGGACCGCAATGATGAGCATGTTGCGGTACGTGATGTAAGTGCTGGTGCTGGAGTTGGAGACGAGGAGCGGCAGGAAGCCGTTGTACAGCGGGTACGCCAGACCGATGATGAGCCAGATGAGCATGATCAAGCTTGTGCTGAAGGCGATGCGCGGCGTGCTGAACAGCGAGCGGACGTGCGAGAGGTTGACCCGCTTCAGGTTGCGGCGCAGCGCCTCCGTCGCGTCCGTGCGACCCACATAACCCTCAGGCTCGCACGCCTTCAGGTCGTCGACTGTCAGATTCACCGTCTTGCCGTTCCGGCGCGCGACCTCGTGCACTACCCTGACTGCCTCCTCATCCTTGCCCTTGCCCATAAGGAACTTGGGCGACTCGTAGATGTGGAAAAAGACGAAACGGGTGATGAACATGAGGAGCAGGATGCCGCCCATCGTAATTACGAACCACCTCCAGCCCATGTTCGCTGACCGAGTGCACGTCGCCGCGTCGGCACAAGTGAGCGTGCCGAGCAACGGCCAAGCGATCAGGGTGGCGACGACTTGAGCGAGCGCCCAGTCGACCGACAGCACGGTGAGGAGGTACTGGTGGGAGGCTGGGAGGAACTCGAGGAAGATGGCCGAGTCGATCGGGAGGTTTCCGCCGACACCGAACGACCAGAGGGCGTCGAACACGGCGAGAGCGGCAAAGTTCGGTGAGCTTGCGGCGACCATCGCGAACACGGCCGTGATGCCCAGGGTGAGGTTGAACCCGATCTTGCGGCCAATGACGTCCGCGCCGAGGCCCCAGAACACGGCGCCCGCGAGCAGGCCGAGGTTCTGCGCGAGCGGGAGGAACTCCTTGTGCACGGGGTTGAACTCCTCGGAGATGACCGGGAGGATGAGCGAGGTGACGATGGGCATCATGTTGTCCGACGCCCAGCCAAAGCCAATGACGACAAAGAGCTGCCACTGGTAGCGCCCCATGCCGATGTCCTGGATCGCGCGGTTCAGCACGCGCGCCTTCGCCTCGTACACCGGGTCGAACGTGCCCTCGAGCACCGTGTGGCCCTTCTCGTCGATGACTGCGCCGTAGTCGGAGCGCTCGTCGCGGAAGCCGTGGTCGAGCGAGCCTACACGCGCGTCAAAGTCGTCCTTCGTCTCCTTCTCGGGGTCGCGCATGGTGCTATGCGGGGCAGACATGCTGCGGGAGTCAGTCGTGATCGGTCGATCAGAGATAAGGTGGAGAGAGGAGTGGATGAATGAAAAACACGTATCGCGATCGCCTGGTTACTAGCCTGGCATGCCTGGCACTGGTGAGATAGGAGGTCGCAGCGCGCGCGCGCTAAGCGTGCACTGGCGGTAAAGTTCGATGTTGTCATCGTGCTCGAGCGTTGCGTGACGATTGGACCGAGCTTGAGCCGTGAAACCCCTGATTCCTCATGTGTCCTCTGCTCCAGAGCGCGGGGTCCTTTGCGGCGTCAGCACCCAACGGCGCTCCGCAGCTGGCAGCCGGGGGACGAGAGCGGCGGATCCGGCGTCGCTGCGTTAATTGCCTGAGCCTGGAATAAGTTGCTCCAGACCTCGTACTGTGGGCACCGTGTGAGTCGAGTCTGGGTCGCCAGAGTTAACGTGCAGCTGACCCAAGGCCCTGCGGTGAGACGTCTGGTGCGCGTGCACATGGATCGACGGCGGAATAGTGGGACCAGCGACCGATAATAACCCAAAGCGGCATGCGGCGTCTCCATTCGTCGGACGACCAGGCGTCCCATCTCTCGTCAGCCGCCCACGCCTCATTTACAGTTTCACGCCCCGTCGTGTCCCCCGCCCGCAGAACCATCACGTGCGACCGCCTTTCGGCGTGTGGGCCGCGCAACACGAGCATGGGGCAGCGACATCGATATATTCTAGCCAAGCGCTTCTCTGTTCCTCGCTACCCCCCTCAACGTCCACGAATCATCCTGTCTCGTTGCGCCGCTCTCGGAGCCGTGTCACCACCTCGCCGGCCCCACGCCAGACTGAACAGAACTTGGATTGCCCGCTCACAACAGACTACAGTGCAGAATGCTACTTAGTGCCCGCGAATGAGCCTGTCCGACATCCGCTTCGCCCTGAGGAGGGCGTCGAGGTGGTGGTGGTGGTGGTTCTTCAGCTCCTTCTGTTCCAGGAGGCTGTCCGTGTCGTCTCGGCTCGGCACCCTGCTCGTGCGCACAGACATGATCGAGGGCGCCGGGGTGGGTGGCGGCGGCGCGGGCGGCGGCGGGGCAGACAGGCTGCGCGCAATCCCCTCGGCCAGCGCGAAAGGGTGCGGGTGCTCGAGCTCGAGCCGCTCGTGCACCTTGGGCTCGCCGCGCGGGTCGGGCACCGCGAAGGGGTGCAGGTACTTTGGCTTCGCGGCGGCGAGGACAGAGGACGACGTCGGCGCCTCGCTCGGCGTGCTTCCTGAGCTCGCCTCGGCGAAGCTGACGTGGTGGCTCGACGGGCTGCGCTGCGTCCCATCCGAAATCGCAGAGCGCGAGCGTGCCGACAGGTCCGAGTCGCTGCCTTGCCCGAGCGAGGCGGCGGCAGCGGCGGCCTCCTCGGGCTCGATGCCGGAGCTCTTCCGCGACGCCGTGTAGTCGACGGATGCGCGGAACTGAAGTCAGCGACCGGCACGTCGTGGCTCACCTTCAGCATGTCGTAGAGCGCGAACTCGCCCTCGAACGGGTTCAGCGACCCCTGCCATTCTCCTGGCGTCTTCACCGGGTGGTCTCTCATGGCGGCTTTGAGGTCTGGCTAGGGATGGGTGGCGACAGCACAGTTTAAGTATGTCTCCATCAGCGGTACCGACTGCGAAGAGGGTGGGCAGGCGAGTGCTGCGCGGGCGCCCCTCATAGCGCCTCCAACAACGGCCGCCATGTCGTAGCCCGGCGGCCCTGTCAAGTGCGGCAGACTGATGCAGAGACACCCATGCATAGGTCATCGAGCTCATCACAAGCGATCACCACTGCCAGCAATGCACAAGGGCTACGTAGTGGTCGTCGCCGCAATCCACCCTGTCCCCAGCGAGCTGGCACTCGCCCTGCTGCTTTCCGTCGCCATTGCTCTCAAACAGATTAAACGTATCGCCGCTTGCGCGCCAGAGGTCGATCCACGCCGCATCCGCCATACGCACCTGCATCCAGCGCCAGCGGGCAACGTCTTTCGGGTTGTTGCCCGACGTGCGCAGCTGCTGCGCCCAGCCGCACCGCGACTCGTCGCACCAGTTGCCCGACCCGGAGCACACCTGCACGTTGTACGCGGGGATCGTCTCCGTCGCGCGCCCCTTGACGTGGAAGGAGACGGAGAAGTCGTGGGGCCAGCCCCAGAGCGCCGCCTGGGCTGGGCAAAAGAGAAGGGCGACGAGCGAAAGCATCGTCTGGCACACGCTCCTGCCGGGACAGTGTCAGCTCACTTGGTCATTGGACTACAGGCAGCCTTGGACTCAAGGTGCGCGCCACGGTGAGACAGGTGCGCGTACTCACAATGGAGGGAGGGGGCGACCCCCACCTGTTCCAGGCCGCCCAGCAGCTATAAGTCGAAGCGTCCTGCAGGTTGCGCCTGATGTTTGCACATGAACGGAGTACGCAAGTAGCCGACGACTCACCCATGCCAGGATTAGACGGACTAGCCTGTAGTGCACCCCAGTTGTCACTAGCGCACGGACGACACCGAGGCCTACACTAGCCGCATCCACTCGAGCTGTAGAGGAACCGCGGCCCCTCGCCGTATGCACACCTACCCTCCCGATCCCCTGCTATCGACGATGATAACGGCGTCGCCTGTGCTTCGGCATTGTATAGGCGGCACGTGCGCTGCGGTGAAGATCAGGCGTCAGCAGCGCCCGTCGGCAATATGCATTCTCCTCTTTGTTTTGTGGCTGCCTGCTAGCGTTAGCCGGGACGAGGCGCAACCGTGGATGCGATGCGGCGACATGCCTCGTGAAGAGTGGGGTTGCTGGACGAACGGAGGTGGCGAGTTCATTATCTTATCCAGATCGCCGATCTCTTGTATCGGATCCGTTCATGTGCCCAATCGTTCCGCGAAACTGGTACAGCGGCCCTGGGACTGCCCACAATACTGGAGCAGCCAATTGCAATACTCGGCACGCGACTTTACACGCCTCTGACCAGCCCGCGGAGGAGGAAGCTTGCTGTATCAGCGAGCGGATCTAAGACGTCACGCTCGTACAGCACTGCGATCGGCGTTCGGAAACATGTCGCCCCGACGTCGGCTGGCTTCAGTTTCTGTCACGGTGCCTGTCATGACATACTGCAAGGAGCATTCATGACGATGCCAAGGAGGACGGCCCAGCCGGGCGGTTGACTGCGCACTGTGCAGTCTAGGTGGAGCTGTGCACGAGCTGTGCTTCTCTGCGGAGTCGCATTGGCTTTGTTGCCACTTGCCGTTGGAGCACGGCACTACCGTTTCACAATGCATACTGTAGCTGGACTCCAACGAGATAAGCATGCTGCACCGCTTTCGGCTGCTCCATCAGCAGTTTATCCAAGCGATAAAGGTAGCATGACCGTGCCTGGGTGCGGTGTTTTGTCAATGGCCGCGGTGTCGCGCTCCCCATCGCTGCAGTCTGCCCTCTGCGCCAACTTCGCTTCGTCCACGACTCTAGTGCGCGGCCAACGCCAGGTCCTCCCTGGTGCCAGTGCCTCCGTGCCTCGATCCTCAACATGGGCGTGTGCACAGCCCTGCCAGTGGCGTCCTGGCGCCCACACCCACATAGATAAGAACCCCGACTCCAGCCGTAGTCCTCGTCACATACTCTCACCTCATCACTCTCACCCTCGTACGCATACTCCAGACAACCACCATGGGTCTCTTCACAGCCGACGCCCCCATTGCCCTGCAGCCCGTGCACCCGCCGCTCGGCATCAACATGAACTACACGAACCACCCCGTCGTGACCCTCGTCCTGCAGGAGAAGGTCTTCAGCTGGACTGGCGTGCGTCTCACTCTCCCCAACGCAGACGAGCTGACCCCAGGATGACTTCACCGTCACGGACACGGCCGGACAGCCCGTCGTCAAGTGCTCCGCCAAGTTCATGTCGTTCCGCGGACGCAAAACGATCATTGACCCGTGGGGCAACTACTTGTTTGGCCTGCGCAAGAGGATGCTGGCGTTCCGCTCGACGTTTATCGGCGAGGACCAGAACGGCAACGAGCTGTTCGAGCTCAAGAACCGCATGAGCTGTGAGTCAGCCTCACCAACTTTTCTCCTCCACTAGCCCCATTCTTCTCAGAGGGGCTGTGCGCGAGGCGCTCATGAGGACCAGGGCCGCCGCCTTAGTCGCCGCCGCCGCCCCCACCCTACTCTGAGTGCAGCGCTAACATACAGTCGGATCGAAGATGACGGTCACGTTCAAGAACGCTTCGACAGGGCAGCCGGTAACGCTCGTGCTGACGGGCGACATGTTCGGGCGGAGTGCGACGATCGTCGTCGAGAACGGCCCGCCAGTCGCTCAGATCAAGCGCAAGAGCCTCAACGTCAGCAACCTCTTCTTCGACAAGCAGACGTACTTTGTGGACGTCGCGCCCGGCGTCGACCTTGCGCTCATCGCGGCCGTGTGCATCTGTCTCGACGAGATCGAGAACGACCAGGGCGACAATTCGTAAGCACGCCTTGACGCGACCGACTGTCACGCTCCGCAAAGACCACCCCGCCAGGCAGCCCAGCCTTGTGTCATAGACCTATAGACGCTTCAATGCAGTGTACCATATGTGTATCAGGAACCCAGGAATGCCCCCCGAAGAGTCTGCATGACAGAAATCAGCAAACACGTCCCAAACATTCCATTCAGTTCAGGGATATCTTATCATTATCACTTACGATCTTGGTCGCTCGTCGGCGTCGCTATGTGCTCGGCAGACGCGTCGTGCCGGTGCTTTCCCATGCCCGTCGCGTTGTTTGCTGACCGGTCCCACTCCACACTGAATGCAATTCACAGGCGTTGTTTGCTGTGTTTGTTGTTTGCGTGTTTGTTCCCAGAGTCATCCCGTCATTATAAAGATACATATGATGCAGTGTTGAACCTGTCCGTCTACTTCTCCGTGATGCCCGTGCCGCGTTCTATGCGAGTCTACTGCTTCCACAGCCCGTCGATGGGCTTGCGTGCCTTCTTGCCCGAGCCGTTGGATTTGCGGCCGAAGCTGACGTTCTTGACCTCGAAGGGAGCGGGCTCGTCTGTGCTCCTGCGGTCGCGCTCGACGTCCATTGAGCGGTTGCGCCCCGGCTGCATGCTCTGCAGCGTGTTCAGGTCGTACGGCGAGAGGTAGGGGATAAGGCTGGCGGTGGTGGACTCGGTGCCCTCGCGGCGCATGCGCTTGTCGCGGAGCGAGCTCAGCGTGTCCTTGAGCGCGACGGCGCGGGACGGCGGGCTCGAGCTGATGCCCGGCGGCGGCGGGAGCGGCGACGTCGGCACGCCGTTGAGCGCGGGCACGCCGGCGGACAGCGTCGGGTTGACGCTCGACTTGCCGACGGACGTGTCGGGCGTCTCGTGGCTGTGCTTCTCGCGCGGCACCTCGCGCGACACGCGCTCCGTCGTCGTCTCGTAGCGCTGCGGCGCGGCGTCGCGCTGCAGCAGCGCCCACAGCGCCGCGCCGAACACGAGCACCCACGCAACGAACAGCACGTCGCTCAGCACAAGCACGGCGATCGCAATGCTGAAGGTTAGCTCTTAGCTCGGGCACCCGAGACATTAATGCAGGATGAAACTCGTCCTCGGCCGGGGCCGTCCACCGGCCCCGGCCCCCGGAAACTGGCCGCCGATTCCGCACGCACGCACGACGCGCAGCGGATAGCGCACAGCTGAGACATCCCAAGTATTCCCAACCATCCCAAAGCAGAAGCACTCACCGACAGAAGTTGTGCGCGCAGTCCCGGATGCCCGTGTGCGTCCACAGCGCACCGGTGCCGATGCCGAAGCCCGCCATGGCGGCCGCAGACACGAGCACGGCGATGTAATGCGCCCGCCGCTTTGGTCGCGCCGAGATGGCCATGCTGTCCGTCAGTCCGTCGCCGAGGGGAGACACTCACCAAGCACACGCCAGCAGCACACTGCACCCGGACCAGATCACGCCGCCGAAGCCGCCCCAGTACGGCGGCGTCGCGCGCGGCGGGCCCGAAGGCAGCCACGGGCCCCAGAGCTTGAGCACGGTCGCGATCAGCACGCCGACGGCGAGCGCGCCCGTCAGCGCGAGCGCGGCGAGGAGCGCGCGCGGTCGTTTCAGCATCGTCGCTGTCGGAGCCAGTCCTGGATCGAAGCTGCGTCGAAACCGCGACGAAGAGGCGAAACCGGAGGACGAGGTCGAGGCGAGGTCGGGGCTAGGGCCGGTGCCAGACGGGTTTCGTGGTGGTGCTTTTACGTAGCCGCGAACGAGAGAGAACGATGATGGAGACGATGCAAAGCTGATGCAAAGCTGAACATGCTGCATATGGGGACGGCCATCAGAGGGGACGGCGCACCCCGCTTGGCGACAACCCCAAGAGAGGCTGAGGCTGAGCCAGGCAGGCTGAAGCGCTCAAGCTGCGAGGGCAGGAGGCGAGACACGAGGAGGCTGTTTGGGCAGGCGCACGCAGCCTCCCTCCTCGGATCCCTCGGAGCTGCCAGGACGCAGGTCGCAGGTCGCAGGTCGCAATCAGGTACGCATATTGCTCGCGTCCCCTTGCCATAATGCGAGCTTAGTGCTGGCCAGAACCCCGCGAAGGGCCGCCGAAGCAGCATGGCAAAGCTTAGAGCGCTGCAGAAGGGCCCACGACGGTTAGGAGGGACCCAGAGGGACCCAGGAATCGCACAGGAATCCTGTCCTGGGGGAACAGGACACGACAGGACACAATAGGAGCACTAAGGACCCAGCATTAAGATTCAGTACCTTAACCAGACAGCATGGCACCGGGTGCGCCGGGACTCTTAACTTGTTCTCAGGCTGGCGCGGCGCACGCACTCTTGCGAAACGTGGACGCGCGACCCAAACAGCGACGAGGCGTCACGCTTTACGCTCACACCCTGCCCCGCTTTCAGCCCGTTTGTCACCGCCGCCGGGCTCGCGAGGCCGCTGCTATTCTGCGCGGCACGCCGCCAAGCCTGCCTTTGCGTCTGCGTCTGCGCGCTGGGTGCTAGTGGAGTGCGTGTACGGCTGCGCGCAGGAAGAGGAATGCGCCAATGCGATGCAGGCGGGGCGACGATCGAGACATCAAGATACGAGGACGAGGGCCGGGGCATGTCCGTCCAGGTGTGTTTCATGGCACGAAAAGTCCCTCCTCTGCCCTGCGGCTCCCTGGCGATTCCATTCTGCGTGACGGCTCTGGGCACGGCGGCAGTCTCGTGCTGGATATACATAGCACTCTCCTCGCCCACCCTCGGCCCACCACGATATGCATGCGGAGATTTTGCACGGCCACGGCCGGAGCACGCCACGCGCTCTGCCTCTCGAATCTGCAGCCTGCGCCGCGCCGAGAGAAGGCGACAAGCGCAGCCCCCAACCTAGACAGCCACGCTTCCGGGGTTCCTGGGCCTGGCGTGCTCGTACCGTGCTCGTAGCGCACCGCGTGGCTCCGAGGCTGAGCCGAGCGCTCGGCGAGCAGGCTTGCGCACGCCTCCTCCTCAGCCGGCCATTCGCTACCACTCGTCCAGCACGCCGCTGGAACTGGAAAGAACGCGGTGCCGCCGTGACAAGGCTCGTGACAGGGCGGCGCACGCATTGGAATCGGAGCATTGCGCACTGGTGTCGGTGCTTCAGAATGAATGAGACGAGGAGGAGCGAGGATAACACAGGGGAAGGGATCGCTGGAACGAGCCTATGGCAGTCTTCGGGGTCGGGCTGGGCCCACGGGACAGGAAACCGAGCACCGCTGCCATAAGGCGGCATGCTGTCTCACGTCGCCTGCATCGTACTTCCGTGCTTGCCGTGCAAGGTTGCTCGACAGCCGGCGGGCTATTCACGGGCTCGGGCACTGGCGGGCCAGCGGGTTTTTGCACGATGCACATTACGGCTTCGGTGTCGCTGGCACCCGCATCTGTCGCTAGACCAGGCCGGGCCCAGGAGAACGGCCGTCGCATCTGCGTCGCAGCTGTCGGGCCGAGCGACAGTAGGAACGGAACGAGGAGGCAGCGATCACTCATGGGGAACATGATAATTAATGAGCGCCGTGTGCCCCATGCCTCCCAGCTTGCCGTCCCGTTGGTTCTCTAAGAGCGAGAACAGGGGAGGGCTGGGCGCCCACGTCTGGCTCGGGGAGAAGACAAGGGACGCAGGCCACGCCTAGCCTGGTCTCGAAACCTAAAACGGACGACGACGGGCATGGCATGCGCGCATCGGATCCTTTCGCGCGCCTCGATTGGCGGACGCGCCAGGATCGCAGGGCTAGGCAGATCCAGCATGCCAGCAGCGCTCTGGGCATGCATGACCGACGCGCCGGTTCTGGGACGGGCCCAGGGTCCCGCGCTCCACCGAGCCTCCTGGCGTCCTTGCCGTCGGCGTGCTCGGCGACGTCTGCGCCCTCGCTCCGGCCTGACGGACACCGGGCCCAGGGACTCAGACGCGGCACGGCGCTAGAGACAGCTGAAACTGTCCGCACTCTGCCAGCTGCGAGGAGGAGACAGCAGGAGACAATTGTGAGAACACTCGGGGCCATGGCGAGCAGTCCTGAGTACGTAATGTCCGCGAGCGTTACTGACCCCCGCGTGATTGGACCAGGCGAGGATGTCGGTTGCGGTGACTTGCGCAGAGGCCCTGGTGGCTTCGCGGCGTCCTCGTTTCAGAGAGACGCACAGACGTGCACGAGCGCGACAAGCTGCCTGAGCCGTCGTGCACAGACGGGCACTAAGCCCATTAAAGACATGTACGCAGGCCTGTTATCCGATCGCTGCTCACCTAGTGACGCACGCATGCCAACAACGTACTACATTACAAGACAACGGTCCGCGGTACAAATACACTAGCTCATGATATGTATGATCGTAGCAAGGTTAGGTTGAGATTGAGATTGTGTTGCGGCTAGATGTAGTCCCACGATTTTGAGCGCGTGTGTGTGCTCTCGGTGCGGCTGAGGCGGAGCGCGGCCGCGGCCTCGTTCGCCTGGCTGAGCGAGCGCTGGTGGCTCGCGCGCCGCGTCGGCGGCGTCACCGGGCGCGTATAGTGGTCCTGCACGAAGCGGGTCGGCGAGCGCACGCCGCGTCCCGCCTGTCCGTCCGGTACGTACCCCGACGCACGGTCGACAGGGACTCTACCCGGACGCGCGGCAGCGACGCGCTCCGCGTCGAGCACCGGCATGTCTTGCGCGACGTACTCGGGAGGACACACCATCATCGGGCCCTCGTGCATGGGGGACGCCAGTACCTCCTCGCCGCTGAGCGCATTCGGCACCTCGCCCGGCACCGCGGCCGGGTTCGCATTCGGCGCTCCCCACTGCAAAGTGTTGACGGTGCCGTACTCGCCCGCGTCGCTGCCGCTTGCAGAGCCCTTCGTCGACGCCTCGCTTCCGCTCCGAGACGCCTTGGGCACCTGCAACCGCCCCTCCTCGAGCGCAGCGAGCTTCTCCCGCAGCTCTGCCGGCGCGCTTGCCGCCTCCATCGTTCCCTTCGTGTCCTTCTCGCGCTTCTTGCGCTGCGGCGGCGAACGTGTACCTGCCGCCCCGCGGGGTGCTGCAAGCCGCGAAAAGTCGTGCAGCTTACGCCGCGGCGCCTCGAGGCGGTGGAAAGACGTGCGCAGCGCTTTTCTGCCCTTCCCATGGCGCGAGACGGCAAGGGCCTCGAGGAACGCGCCGATCAGACACGCGCCCGAAAGGATCCACCCGAGCACGATCGTCGTGATCGCCAGGCTTATGTCAGCGCCTTTCCTCATAGCGCTGCGGAACAGAACCACACTCACTTGCAGATTGCAAGCGCCTCGAGTTTGAATGTTCGGTGACAGTACGAGTAGGCGCTCCACTTGTACGCCATTGTCCACGCTAGAATCCCACAGCCTGCCAGTCCCAGGAGGAGCAGCATTGCGATGTCGACGCCGCTCCGGAGCAACCGGCTCGAGAACCGCCCCATGTACAGGAGGATGACCGCTGTGACGAAGTACAGCGCGCATACGCCCGACCACGCCGCGAGCGCGATCTGGTCTGAATTCGAAAGGATTGCGGTATGGGCGATCGCCCACTGCGCGGTCCGCTGCGTTCCACCGACGTAAAGCGCCCACTCCCATCCGCCTGAGCAGTCAGCGCGACTTTCCATGTTCAGCGACGAGGACACTTACGGTTGTATGTTGCCTGGCCGCACACCAAACCCAGCGCGCAGCCGACCACAACGATGCTGAGGATACACACGAGAAAGTACGAGCGACGGTGGGCGTGCGAGAAGTCACGGCGAGGCGCACATGCTCGCTCCACCTCTGCGTGCTTCACATGCTTCACATGCTTCGTCGGCGACGGCTTCGAGGTCGGTCGCGACGACATGGCGGGTATGCCTGGTGGCGCGCCGGTACGTATGAGATGAGACGCGTAACCAAAGTTGATGTAAGGAGAGCCGAGAAGCGTGAAGCGTGTTGCACGACGGCGGGAAGGTGAAACGTGAGAACACGCGCGCCAGATGGCTGAGCGTATGCGCGTATGCGATGCCGACCGAGAAGATCAAGAGATAACGAGGATGGTGCAATGCGATGGCGAGTGAGGATGCAGATAGCGAGCTATCGCGCTAGGCTAGCATCCCACAGGTGCAGCGGTTATTTTCTCACGAGGGCAGGCCGCACGCCACGCACCCGCGTTTACACAGCAAGCATTAGCTCTGGTCGCTACGGTGCGCGGTGCGCGGTTCCCAGCGGCGGCCTTGGCGACTGCATGTGACCTCATTGAAGCTTGTGAACGGAGCCCTGAGAATGGCATGCACGCTGCGGTGAGACGGGGCTTGAGCTTGCGGGCGAGTGGGCCCGTTCTGCAGTGCAACTCTCCTGAAAGCGAGGCCCACCAGCCAGTGCATGGCCGTGCACCAACTGTACCTGCGCACCTGCGCATCTGGCCAGCCAACCTGTAGTCTGGAGCCACCCGGGCACGAAAGCTTGATCACCCGCGGAACATCATCATCCAGAGTTTCGGTTACGGCACCCTATCCCCGGGGTAGGTCTCATGTCTGATGGCTGGCAGCGTACGTACCGAGCAAGCTCTGGAACGTTTGTTTACACCGTTGCAACGCGTGCTTGCACCATGGCATCGATGCTTGTCAGTGTGACATCCGTCGTTACCAGTGTTGACAGACTGATAAAGGCAGGGTGCAAGGGTCGATGATCGGCGTTCATGAGCTCGAGCTGCTGGCAGTGCTCGATGAAAAGCGGGGCGATGCCAGGACTCCACAGCCGCCGAGCACGGGACATCTAATCAGTGCGCACCCATCAATTCATGCCCTGCGGCGCTCCAAGTTTCGCATTCACGGCGAGCTACGAGTTTTGCCTTCTGTGCTCAAACACGCCAGAACCCTATGCGACCGCGCGGGCCCCAGCCGACCGCTGTAGTGCTGCACCAGTCCTCGGCGCTCCTCGGCGCCGAGGATGATATCAGCCCGCCAGCCTGGCATGACGATGCTCGCGGCACACCGAGCAGCAGCATGTGCACATCAGAAGCGCACAGGGTTGGTTCCTAGACAGTGGGAGGAATGGGACGACTTGGGAGCCCAGCTCGCGCAAGCCCCAGGCCAGGATGGCAATATAGTGGGTGAGAACTCCGCGCGTAGCCGCTCGGTGTACCTGCTCGTCGTGCCGCGATCCTGCTGGTTGGAGCAAGTACGCGACTGATTTTACGTTTTCTCCTTACCCAACGGTCCCTGTAAAACCTATGCAACAGCTCGCATTCACACCCCTCATTGGTCGCATAGTCGCCTGCCCAGACCCTCGCTATGCCATCATCATGTCATCCGCCGTAGCTGCGTACTACTGCTTTCCGATTGCTTAAAAGCTACACCGGGCATGCACTCTTCCAGCACAAACACACCCCTCCCACCTTGTCTCGATTGTTTACTTGACCACCGTCTGAGCAACGCATCGCAGAGAGCAGAGTAACGCAGGATGAGGAACTCTGCATTCGTCGCTCAGATCTGGTTTCTCTCGGCCGAGCTCATTCTCAGCATCCTCCTCCTCGGCGCTACCGGGACATACATCGCCTTCCGTCCACAGCTATGGTCCCCGTTTAACGGCCTCGCAGCGTATGCGGGTCTGACGGTTCTCTACACAGCTACATAGTGAGCGACGATTCCTCGATGGCGCTGACAGCAAGCTTGACAATCCTCTGTGTGACGCAGATCTCGTGGTTCACGAGCATGGTGGCCGACGCCATGTTCCAGGGCATCTTGTGCGCTGGTGGGCCCGTGTGCCTAGGCTTCGCCATCAACATCACCCTTGAGGGGATGGAGACCCTGGACAAGGTCGACATCAACGCCGCCGTGGTCATCTTCCTGGGACTGGCATTGGCGTTGATCCAGTGGTTCCACCTGTGGATCAAGGTCATCCTCGTGCTCGCCAGGTGCGGTGGCAGCTGGACTGTTTGGAAGCAGTCGTTCTGCAACCTGATGGACCGCCACCAGCCCCGCGACATCATGGACGACTTCATGATTGTGAATCCGCTCGAAGACAGTCTCAGGGGAAAGCGGCTGTCGGAGACGGAGCCGATCTATGGCGACGCATTCGAGGGGGGTATCGATACCCCACCGCGAATCAGCACGTCCACGGTCGTTGGTGAGAAGGACTGGCTCCGGAGCAAGTACAGCATCAACGAGAAGTCACCCGCGAGCACAGCACCGGTCCCGACGCTGCCGTACGACCCGTTCCCCTGCACGACGATGGATTTTGACGTGCCTGTCGTCGATGATGACAAGCCCGGCTCCCCGATCTACACGCTGCCTGCCTCATTCGCGAGCCACCGGTACTCGAACGAGAACCTGACGACTCTGCCGTCGGATGAGGATCTGCCGAGTGCGCGGTATGCGCCGGACTCGCGGCGCCAGAGCATGGCGTCCTTCAACTCTCGCATCTCGGGTGAGTACACCCGCCCGAGCTTTGACATCTACAGGTCCAATTCGGGCAACAGCTATCGCCTCGTGGACGCGAGCCGGCCTCCGTCGCTCGACGTGCACCGCGTCGATTCCGGTGTGCCCAGTCCGGTGCGTCCAGTGCGCACCCCGTCGCAGCACGCGCAGCGACCCGCTTTCGACCTTTACCAGGAGTACCAGGAGCAGGAGGACGGCTCCGACGTCTCTCACGACCCTTCCTCGACTCTTCACGACCACCGCTCCACGCTTTACGACCCCGCTCCCGTTACAAACTACAACCAGGCGTCCTACAGCCAGACGGCGGCGAGCCACGAGCCTTACGACCCGACGCAGTCATCGCGTTACGCCGAGCCGCCCTCGTCGGCCTATGATTACAGTACGCCCTACGACTATTCTACGCCCTACGACTACTCCACGCCGCAGGCCTACTCCACGACGCACGACCACCCCGTGCGCGAACCCCCGGTGCGATACGACCCGTCGGCACAGTACGGGGTGCCCGCCGCTCCGCGTGTTTCGCGTGGCTCACGCAGCGCGCACGGCCATGGCAGCCGTCCGCGCTCGTCACAGTCGCAGTCGGCAGCGCGGCCCAAGTCGTACCATGGTCACTCGCATCCGCCCGTCGCCCGTTCCAAGTCCTACGTCGGCAGTGCATATGACAACCCGCCCCCACCGGCGCGCTCCAAGTCGTACGGCCATGGGCGCGGACCTGAGCCGCAAGCACCGCGTCCCGTCCGCCGGTACTCGCAGGACGACGGCTCCAGCCGCCGCTGGTCACAGTCGTCGTACACGAGCCTGCCCCGCGTTCCCAGCATGCTCCGCCACAGCGAGGTGTCGGACAGTGCCGTCGAGTAGTATCCCTTGCATCAGTTGTAGATTTAACATGAGCTATGAATCGATCTTGCATTGCGCTAGTGGTTACATTTTACATGGGTTGATCAGTGCTTGGCGCAGGTTACCACTGCCAGCAGTGAAGGGCGACCACAGAGAGATGCGCGTTGTCCCCGTTAGGGCAGTCGCCGCCCCTGCGAATCGCCTCGCACTGCCCATGGACGTGGCCGTCCTTGTTGCTCTCGAAGAGGTTCCACTTGCCACCGTCGGCCTTCCACAGGTCGATCCACGCCGAGTTCTTCTTGCGCATCGTGCCCCAGTTGAAATCGTGGTTCCAGAACCACGAGCCGTCGCGGTCGCCTCGGAACTCCTGCAGGACACGGCACTTGTCCCACCCGGTCGCTGTCGGGCAGTAGTTGCCCGAGCCCTCACACGCGACGTAACCCTTCGACGTCTGCGAGATGGTCCACTCCTTCGGCCAGCCCCAGAGCCAAGCGTGGGCTGTCGGGGCCAGGAGAGCGAACCACCCGGCCAAGATGAGAAGAGCTGATTTCGGGAAGAGCATTGTGATCCGAGGGAGTTGCGCTATCACGTCAGCCACGCTCAGGCCACCTCCGACCCCGGACTCGACGCCTCCACCCATCTCGCCCGTCTTCACAGCTCCACTCACGAGTTTGGAGAAGAGATCACAACCGTTCTTGCGTTGGCACATCGCAACCTCGTCCACAGCCTCGCTTTTATAGTCGTCGCGATCACCCTGTCAATCCCCAACGTTCCCATCAGGATACTGACCACACCTTCCCGTTCTTGGCTCTCGGTCCAGCCGCTCCCTCTCGCTCACAGCCTTTGATCCTCTCGGTTTCGCACCTCTGGCTCGTTCTCGGCCCCTCTCTTCACCATCTCCCAGCGTTCGACCTTGTCCCGACACTTCCATGAACCCACCGAGATGTCACCCTCGACCTGGCCCGCTTCAAGCTTTCCGCTGGCTCCCAACGGCCCACGGACACTGAGAGTCGAGATTCAAGGCACCCATGACGATCAGCGAGGAACAAACGCATGTGCGTACTCGCAGACGAGGCATCATCTGACGTCGTCGCAGACCATTCCGGGGCCCTTCTGTGACGGTAGGGAGCAACGGGGCGCGCTCGGCTTGGAATCTGAACTGGGCATTAGGGACACTTGGACAAGAGAAGTAAGTGATTATCTGAAGGAGTGAGCGGACGTAAGTTGACTTGATGGACGAGGAGGACGGGAGCGTTGCTATGCGGATCATCGCCCGGTGCTCCCCATGTCCTCTCGGCCGGCGGCAGTAGGCAGGCTGGTTGACTCCGGCGTTTCAGCACCTCTGCTCGCTCAAGCGCCGGCACGCCGATCCAGCGCACAGGCGCCGTTTCATATTCCTCGGCGCTCACTGTCGCTCTAGTGGTGTTTCGTCTCTGAGCTCTGACGACCACTGAACCCAATCACTCGGAGCCCCCGGCGGGGAGAGCTAATCGCCACGGGGGCGTCCCAGAACTGCTCGCGCAGCTGGTAGTCGCTGGCGCTGCTGGCGGCCCCTCGCGTCTCCGCTCCCACCTCCAGTGCCTCTCAGTGCCTCGCAGGTGGGCCGGTGGGGCGGTGGGACGCTCGCCAGCGACGGGGCGGCGCAGCTCCTCTGGCCCTCGGTGTATGGTGGGGTCGGTAGGTCTTGGGTCGGTTCGGGTTGCTGTGTACGTTAACCCACGTTGCGCAGGCGCAGACAGTGCACCGAGGGGAGGTTTGGGAACGCCTCGGGGACTGGGACGGGTTTTCGGGTCTTGAACCCCGCAACAATCCGAGCGAATCGGTTCCTCGCGGGGCAGGCGGTTTCGTCATCTCGTGACTGGGCCTGCACGCTGGCACCTCGCCACGCACCCGATAACGATAACGCTCGCTTCGATAACGCAACCTGGGCGTGTTTCAGAGTTTACGGGTACTTTTCATTCAACCCATGTCGTTCCCTCCGCCCAGCACTCGAGCCGCGCCTTGTACCTGCATATGTACTCGGCTGCTGCTGGTCAGGTCTATCATATCCCATTTCAGCGGTGCTGCAAGCGTGACAAACCGCCGAGCCAACAAACAGTTTACCAATGCCAGAGCTTAAGTCCGAGACTCTTCCACTTGAGAGTGTGGACTCACCTCGTTTCGAAAGCTTCCTCGCGCACCCGCAGCACTCGCTCCGCTCACTTCGCACCGTTGGTGGTCACGACCGCGGCCATGCTCGTCGATGACCGCTGTTCATCGGCGGCGCAGATGCATACATAATCAGCGCCGGAGAGCGATATCTGCCTCACCTCAGCTAACAGCGACCGGGCGAGCTCTAACGACCTCCTCCAACAGTGAGTCTCTAGGTGATACCTGAGGGCTCCGCTGACGTCCTAAGTTATCGGCATCCTACCTACAATACAAAGACATGGTCTCGGTTTCGACCCTGCTTCTGCTTACCGGCGGACTTGCAGCCCACGCCAATGCCAAGCTCTGGGGCTGGCCCGACGACTACGCGGTCGTGCGTCAAAGCAAGTGGCACAAAGGTATCTGGTTGAGCAAGGCGCAGGTCTGTGAGCCCTGGGGCAACTGGTGCGACCAGTCGAGGTGTCAGGACCTCGAGCAGCTGCAGGTGGCCCCGGGCGGGCTCGAGTCCATTACGCCCGAGAACTGGTCGTGGGCCAACATGCGCAAGGGCGGCTCTGCCTGGGTCGATGCCTGGCGCGGCGATGGAGACACGTTCACCTTATATGAGCAGAACGGAGACGGCAACGCCCAGGGCCAGTGTCAGGTTGCCGACGAGTTCAAGCATTGGACGGAAACCGAGTGCGGTGGTGGTGTCAGGGTCGTCCCGTACATGCACTGCTGGCAATGGTAGACTGCGCTGCTCTGCGCATCGCAGTCTGGCTAGTCTGCTGTACCGTAGCTCATGAGGATGCATCCATCCCTGGTATGCCCAATACGCACCTGGAACGGACAGGCATAGACTACCCTTCGTACGCAACAGGAACCCTCCTGATGGGTGAGATGGGTGAGACTGGTACTCAGGGGCCCACGGTACATTCGTCTGAGCTCGCCTGAACCCGAGGGCATTCGCTACTGTCCTCTCCGCTGCACGGCTTCCAACTGGTTCTTGCGCCGAAATCCCACCACATCATAGCAGGTCACCAACCAGAACGGATGTCGTTCCGGGCCATCATGAGACACCAACTCAGGTCGACGTCTTCCCGACCGGCGGTGATAGCATCGATGGCCGCAGGTTCGCATAACAAGGCAGAGGTTTCGCTTAAGGGCCGGCGACCTGCAAACAATGTATAAATCGTCCTCGCAAACGTGAAAGCCATCACCACGATCGACACCGAAAGACTCAGCACATTGCCATCACGGTTAGTGGTCGAGGCATCAGCACGTTGATCCGCTGGAGTATCCGGCTTACAGACAGTCCGACCTGCTCTCAACGATGACTCCTGCGACGACTTTGATCCTGTTCGCAAGCTGCCTCGCTGGCAGCGCCAGCGCCAGACTGAACGGATGGCCGAACGATTGGGCGCTGGTGAGAGACGGCATCGACGGCAACCCGTACGCCGTATGGAAGGTGTGCGACGGCTGGGGAGAGTTCTGTGACGACTCCCGCTGCCAGTACCTCGAGCACTTCCAGAGCACCCCGGACGGCTTAGAGGCATCCTTCAGCATGAACTGGTTGCGGGTCAGCATGCGCAAGGGCGGCGCGGCGTGGGTCGACGCTTATCGCTTGAACGACGGCAGCGACACGTTCGAGATCTTTGAGACGAACGGAGACGGCAAGCCTCAGGGCCAGTGCCAGCTGGACTACGGTTCATCAGTCGACTGCAAAAACGGCCGCAAGTCCTTGCCCAAGCTCCACTGTTGGCAGTGGTGATCGGTCTCTGTTGGGTCACCTGATGACATTATAGAACGATGGAGATCAATGAGCCACATCTGGAACTGATAGTTCCTCGGGAGTGCCCCGAAGCCAGTGCAACTCGAAGCGAGGTCTAGGACTCACTGGTAACCGTACGCTTTTGACCCATGCGCCTGCTCACTTGAGGTGCGACCTCAACCCTGACGGCCTTCACCCTCCATTGGCCCGGAGCCGTCCCTTGTTGGCGAAAGATATAACCTTCCCCAATCTGCCGAACCCAGGACAAGCCACATGCATGACTGGCGCCTCTTGACCATCTTGTTACGAGGTACAAGCCCCGGCACAGTCGAGTGGATAGGCATGAGCTTAAGCCTGGAAACCTTGACACACTTAAGCTCAAGATGGATCAGGTTGGAGAGGGGACACTCGCACTCTCTCCGACCCTACGAAGAGCGGCTGACCAGCCAAGCCATAAGCTGATGAGAGATATAAGTGCTCGCCAGCTCATGTTGTCCGCCCTCATTCTCACTTCGATCCTCAATCATTCTCACCTCGACCCTCAATCACAGCCAAGTGAGCTTCAGTTACGCTACACGTTCTATTATACGAACTAACAGTGCTCCAGGTATCGACGTTATGCTGCTGTCCTCTGCTGTTCTTCTCTTCGCCCCCGCAGCCGCAACCGCCAAGCTCTGGGGCTGGCCTGACTCCTTCACGGTGTCAGCCGAGTCCAACAATGGCGGAATGAATATGCAGATTTGTTCCGGTTGGGGCAACTGGTGCGGCCAATGCGATAATGTGAACCACATCGACGACGGCTCCAACCAAGTCGCTTCCTACTTATTCCCGAAAAATTGGCACTGGCTCAACCTCCGGAAGGATAACTCGGCTTGGGTCGACTTCTGGCGCCAGGGCGACTCGGACACATTCAACATGTACGAGAGCAACCAGGACGGCAGTGTGCACGGTCAGTGCCAAATTGTCGACTTCAACCAAAAGACGCAGAGGTGCAGCGAGCACCGGGACACCAGGGTGCTGCTCAACTGCTGGCAGTGGTAGAACACCAGCAATGGGACCAACTGCAATGACAATTACTGTAGGCCGAGCGCACATCTCCTATCGTAGTATCAGCCTTGGAGCCACATGTATGCATGCGCAATAGGCTGCATTTTGGCATCTCCTCGAATTTGACGAGGCTTTGCAGGGGAAACGCTCTGAGACGGCACATTGAAGCGAGGCAGGAGTCAAGATGCCGAAATCATGGTGGAAAATCACCGAAATCAGCCGCGCGCATGTCAGGCACGGCGGGACCTGCCACTGCCGATCCGCAGGCGTGCGTACCGTCAGGCGCGGCGCACCGCAAGCAGGAGCGCCAGCAGCATGCATGGAGTATGCATGTCTGCAGCCGCCAATACCGGGCCTGGCGGGGAGCGTCGCTGGGCGGAAGCTCGCCGTTTTGGCGTTTGCGTTTCGGCTCGCCGTGCGTGCGGTTCAGCGCGGCGTCGGCGTCACGGACCGGCGCAGGAGTTGCGCTGGACAGGCGCAAACCCAAAGCGGCGCACGCCTGATCGGGGAGAGCTAGCTGCCGGGCGGCCCCCGCAGCGCGCTCTGGTTGGCCGGGATGTACCCCGGAGCGCGTGTGGGCGCGGAATGTCGCCGTAACGTGGGTCCAGCAATCTGCGTGCGGTGCGTCGTTGGGCAGCGCAGACCCGATCAGCCAACCCGAAGCATGCTGGCAGCCACCCCGAAACCGGCCGTGACCAGCATACCGCAGCGACCCGAGGTTTCACTGCGGCACTGCACGAGAGGCGGGCTCGTCCCGAGCGTACGGTAAGTGCCATGCATAACGCTGCCCCGTCCCTCGTAACTGAGCGCACAGCCCACAGGCACGGCGTTGCGGAGCGAGGGGTATGCGACGTCTCTTGTCGGCGGCATGTTGACAACACAGTTGACGCCGGTCCGCTCGTGGCTGCCTAGCGCCGATCATCCTCATGTCGCTTACTAGTCCACAACATCTGCATTACACTTCTTTCACACTGTTCTAGTCTATGTCCCGTCTCGAGCCCGAACGCTCAGGCCTAGACGGCGCGGAGCGTAAACCCGAACTGGATCGGCGCGTCCGCCTTGATGTAATACTTCTCCTGGGGCCCGGGGCCGCAACTGGCGCTCCCGAGGCCACTGTGCTTGTAATCGACGTTGACCCATACCTTGCCGTCATCGGGAATGTCGGGCGTGTGCGTCGCGTCGCCAAGCTGCTTGCTCGTGCACCGGCGCACCGTGAGGTTGCACCCCGTGCCCCAGATGTCCTCGTCGTCCTTGTTCTGCGGTGGGTCGGCGACAACCTCGAGCCCGCCCTTGTGCCCGCCAAACCAGGACTCGGTTGTGAGCGCGGCCGCGCTCGCCGTGCTGATCAGCGCGCGGCGCACGCCCATGCGGTTCCCGTTCTCCTGCGGGCGGACGTAAGGCGTCGCCCAGTCGTCGATGTCAAGCGCATGCTCGCCGACGTGCACATGCGCCTGCGAGTCAGGGTACGCCTCGCCCGGCCCAAGGCCGTACCACTTGACGCCCTTGTGCGCCTTGTCCAGCGCAAAGGAGACGCCGACGCGCGGCAGCGTCCACAGGCCGGACAGCCAGCCAAACGGCGCCAGACGCACGAGCACGTGCAGGCTCTTGTCCTTTGTGTCACTCGGCGCGGCGTACGTGTACGTGACACGGTAGCCTTTGTTTGTCGCTGCCGGCGCGAGCAGAGTGCTGACTGTGATGTGCGAGCTGCGCACGTCGATACCGTCGACGCGCTCGTGCAGCCGGTCCAGCCCGTACTGCAGCCAGTATTTTGCGAGCCAGCCGCGGTCATTGTCGGTCGGCGCGCGCCAGAGCTGCGCGAACACCGGCGCCAAGAACTTGATACCGCCGAGGGAGAGGAGGTGTCCACGCGCAGAGAAAACTGCTGCCCCGAGCTTGATATTGTCGCCGAGCTCGGCCGTCGCCAGCTCGCCGGAAAGGATGTCGACGTGCTTGGCTGGTGCGACCCGCGCCTGCGTCCATGCCACGACGTGCCCCTTCTTCGCCCACTTCGTGTTCTTCTTGAGCACAGCGCTGACCGTGACCCACGTCTCGCCACCGGGGCCCTGCAGCGCCTCGCTCGGTAGCGGGACGGTGACGTGCGAGCGCGCCGCGACGGGCTCCACGTCGAGCTCGCCATTGTCCTTGGATTTGCCCTCCGCTTGCAGCTCCCACGTGAAGGCGAGGTGGCTCGTGTCGACGAAGTCATAGCGCGACTCGACCTTGAGGTGGCCATCGCTGACGCTCAGGCGCAGCGGCTCGATAACCTTCTTGAGCTCGAGAAGACCCGGGCTCGGCTCACGGTTAGGGAATAGCAGGCCGTCAATGCAGAAGTTGCCGTCCGTGATCTCCTCGCCAAAGTCGCCGCCGTACACATAGTACGTCTTGCCGTCCTTCGTCTTGCGCGGGAAGCCGTGGTCAATCCACTCCCAGATGAACCCGCCCGCGAGCCGCTCGTACCGCTGGAACAGGTCCTGGTACTCCGTCAGCCCGCCGGGGCCGTTGCCCATCGCGTGCCCGTACTCGCATAGCAGGAAGGGCAGGCCGCGGCGGTGCGCATCCTGCTTCCCGTCCGGCAGCTTCTCCTCCTCGCGCTTACCGGCGGCGGCAACCTCGGAGTGCGAGGCGTACATGCGCGAGTACACATCGACATACTTGCACTCCGAGTCGCCCTCGTAGTGAATCGGCCGCTCATCGCGCTGCCGCAGCCACCACGCCATGCGTGCGTGGTTGACGCCGATGCCCGCCTCGTTGCCGAGGCTCCACATCACGACGCACGTGTGGTTCTTGTCCCGGTTCCACATACGCTGTACACGGTTCATCAGAGCGGGAGTCCACCGCTCGCTGTCGCTCGGGTTGTTCTCCCACCCGACCTCGCTGAAGCCATGCGTTTCGTAGTCACACTCGTCGATCACGTACAGCCCGTACTCGTCGCAGAGATCCAGCCATGCCCGGTTCGGGGGGTAGTGCGAGGTGCGCACCGCGTTCACATTGTGCGCCTTCATGAGCCGCACGTCCTGCTCCATGCTCTCGTAGGAGACCGCGCGTCCCAGATCCGGGTGGAACTCGTGTCGGTTCACACCGTTCAGCTTGACCGGGCGGCCGTTCACGCGGAACACGCCGCCTGTCGTCGTCACGGTGCGGAAGCCGATCTTGAGCGTGATTTCCTCGCTACCGTTCTTGCTCTTCAGAACGGCATTGTACAGCCGCGGGCTCTCAGCGCTCCACGGCTCGACATCGACAGTCATTTTGTCTCCCGGCGTCTTGATGCCCAGCTCAGGGACGCTCAGCACACAGCCCTCCGAGTCGTGCCAGACTGTTCCCTTGCCGCTCTTGTGGTCGTATTCGGTCCGGATGAAGTAGTCCTTCACGCACCCATGCGGTCGGTGCAGTAGTGTCACGTCACGGAAGATGCCAGGAAGCCACCACTCGTCCTGGTCCTCAAGATAGCTCCCTGCGCTCCACTGGTGTACGCGCACAGCGATAACGTTCTTCCCCTTGCGCAGGACATCCGTCACGTCAAACTCGGTGGGCAGGCGCGACCCCGTGCTGCTCCCGACGAACTGGCCATTCACCCACACCTTGTACCAGCTCTCGACGCCGTCAAACCTTAGGAGTGTCTGCCCACGTCAGCTATGCCAAGGACGTGCCAGCTCACCATTCCGCGCTCCTTATGCGCGTCCCACTTCGGCGTGAAGGTGTGCCTGTACCAGCCGGTCGGGTTCTGGTCGGGAACGTACGGCGCGTCAATCGGGAACGGGTACTTGATGTTCTGGTACTGCGGCGCGCCGTACCCGTTCAGCACCCAGTGCGCGGGAACCGGCATGCTGGCCCACTTCTTGTCGCTGTACCCGGGGTCTGCGAACGCATCACCCTCGCCGTCCGGGGCCTCGACCGTCTCTGTGTACCGGAAGCGCCAGGTGCCGTTGAGCGACTGCGACGCGGCGTCGGTCTCGTGCGGCGCCGGGGACGCGATCGGCGGCAGGGTGCCGCGCTGTGGCCGCGGATCCTCGTGCTCGCGCGGGTGGAATATGGTGCTCATCGCTGCTCTTCGGGTCGGAGGTGGATGAGGCGATGGGAAGAATGGAGACCGCACCGGATCGATATTTCGGCGGCGACGACGGTGCGCCCGCCCCCGCAGCCATGTGACATCATTACCGCAAGCGGGTGGCGTTACTCCTCGGTCTCGTCCGATCCCCGCGACTACTCGGGACGATCGTTGTGCATCTCTCTCGGCCTCATCACCGTCCGCGAACTTGTGATACTGACGGTTGCTTGATAGCTATAGCCTCTGACTGCTCGGGTGACTCGCAATGATCGATACCCCACGTCACCTCACACTGACTGCACCGGTAGTAACACGACATGAGGCTAACAGCAGAAGCAGCCACGTGCGTTCTGGGAACTTGTCCATTGCAGCTCTGCGGCCCGCGCAAGCTCTATTAGTACTGGTAGCAGGCGAGGCAAACTATGGTCTCGGCGTTGTCACAGTTCTTGCGCGGCGGTAGGTCGTTACCGGGGTTTGACACGGGCTCGCAGAACCCGTGCGGGTGATCGCCTTTTTCGTTCTCGTACATGTCGAAGCGGCCGTCGTTGCGGCGCCAGAGGTCGATCCACGCGCCCTCTTTGCGCTGGATGCGCGCCCAGTCGAAGTGCACGTGTGTGACTCCGTCTTCCCACCAGCGCTCCTTGCCCTTGTCCACCTTGCCGAGGTCGATGTCGAACTTCTCCAGCCCGGTGCACTTTGACTTGTCGCACCAGTTGCCCCAGCCCTCGCACACGTCCGGCTTCCAGATCTGGAACGGGTCCTTGAAGCGCATCCGCGCGACTATCGTAAACTCGTTGCCCCAGCCCCAGAGCTTGGCGGAGACGCCGCTCGCCAGGAACAGCCATGGTGTGATGAGCATGGTGATAAGTGTACGCGCTAACTGGATCAGCATAACTACCGAGCAAGACGCACGGTGGTGTATAAGCCGGGGCGATCAATTTGATTGGAATGTGAGACGCACAACAAGCAGAAGGGTGCTCGTGGCCATATATACGGCGCTCTGATAGCTGACGCGAACAAAGGGAGTCTGGTTGCACCCAAAAACGGAGACCGGTTCTCTCGAGCATTCTGCGAATAACTACTCCTCCGCCGCCAGCGGAGTTGCGCGGGCGTACCTTGACAACGATGAAGGCTACCCCGAATACCAGCGGCCCTGGTGTTAGTGGAAGACTGCGCGGACTGAGAATGCCACAGCGCGACGCTTGGAGAAAGCACGGGAATGAAGTGCCCGCTGCAAAGTTTGACAATGCGAGTTCCGGCTGGATCACACTAGCTGATGCCGGGGACTGACGCGTATACAATGACTCGGACATGGGAGGAGCGAACTGAGCTCCGCCGAACTCGGCGTCGGGCCTTACCATCCACGGCACCGTTTCATCAGAGGCTTCATTGTTCGTTTCAGCAGCATTAATTGCCACCAACACTGAACATTAGCCGGGCGGTAGCTCCCCTGATGTTTGCCACTGAGCGCAGGTGCTGACATGCGTTGCCTGTTCGGCACGGCAAACACTTGCAGCTACGCCAAGGCTCAGGCTCCGTGAGTGCCGGGTGTTAGAGTGGCACCTGATCCTCGTGTCTCATTCGATGTGGGCATGAAGTGACGAAGCCGACCGGTGCCTCTTATATCAGCTCGCGGCCGAGCTCCTCGGGTGTCTACAATAGCACGAACATCGACGACGGCGACGGGGGCCACACCTCGGTCTCGCCGTGTCGGCCGTCGGCATGCCGACCTGTCCCGGCCAGGCCTCTATTGTTCCCACCTCGCTGCCGCCTGGTGCCGCACCTCGGCCAATGCGCCTCGCGTCGCCACCGTCCCAAAAGCAGCAGCCTAGGGGCGCAGGTACATAAGCCTCCTGCTGTGGCGAGACGAGGGCCTCATTCCAATCAAACCAGACCTCACCCCGGGAACAGCGTTCTTGGGCATCTTCGTTTTGATCGCTCGACACCTGGACGTGCACCATCACTCTACATCACTCAGTTCTTGACAACCAACTCCGAGGCCAGACCTAAAGTGAGTACGATCTCGGAATTGTGCGATCTGCAGGATCGTTGAAAACCGATGTCTCAACTGCTATGCGCAGACTTTGCGGCGGCCCGACACGGTGCAATGCAGTCCGTCAGCCCCACGCTTCGCTCATCGCTGACGGCAGCGCAATGGTCTCGTTCAAATCCGCACTCCTCATCTTCGCGGCAGCGACGCCTGCGACGGCCGAGCTGTGGGGCTGGCCGCAGGCGTGGGTGATGAAGACGGACGCGACCAAGGACCTGTGGGGCACGCCGGTGTGGCAGGTGTGCGACGGGTTCGACGACTACTGCGGGGGCAAGTGCACGGGCGTCGAGGAGTTCAGCAGCAACGGGTGGAAGGACATGCGCAACTTCAGCTGGGCGTTCCTGCGGCGCAAGAAGAGCGCGTGGCTCGACATGTGGCAGGTCAACGCCGTCACGTATCACCTGTACGAGAACGGCAAGGGCCACCTCGGGCCGCAGGGGCAGTGCGAGGTCGCCGACGCCGTGTGGTGGAAGCGCAAGTGCGGCGACAAGCGCGTCACCATCAAGATGAAGTGCTGGCAGTGGTAGCAGTAGCTGTTGTAGACCCTTTCTGTTCCCTCTAATGAAGGCTGTTCGTACGGCGCCATTAGCACGTCTGTCTCGGTCGACTGTGCTGCCAAGTGCACCCGGGCTCGGTAATCAATGCGATCGTCCGGCCCTCGGATTCCGGAATCGCAGGTCCCAGTTCCCCACTATCGTACCCACTTGGATGTCGAAACCCCTGCGCTGCCACTGGTACCGAAATCCCGATGCATGTCTAAATGAGGGCTACTGACTAAACTTCTACTCTTTACAACAGCCTTACAGCCTGGCGTGGGTCTGCTTGATGAGCGCGCCGAGGTCGCCGAGGGTGTCGGCCATAGTGATGCCGGCGTTCTGCATGAACTTCTTCTTGGCGAGGGTGCGCTCCTCGGGCTCCCACCAGACGGCGCCGGCGTGGCCGTACATGAGGCCGCGCTTGGTGGCCTCGCCGGCGACGAAGCCGACGGCGGGCTTGGGCGTCTGGCCGGCGGGGAGGTTGCGGACGTACTCGGCGTAGACCTGGGCGGCCTCCTCCTCCATCTGGCCGCCGCACTCGCCGACGATGCAGATGACCTTGGTCTTGGGGTCCTCGATCATGAGCTGGGTGGCCTCCCACGTGCGCGTGCACGGGAAGGGGTCGCCGCCGAGGCCGTAGACGGCGCTCTGGCCGAGGCCGAGCGCCGACGTCTGCGCCGCGAGGTCGTAGCTGATCGTGCCCGAGCGCGAGACGATGCCGATGTCGCCGGGCGAGTGCACGGGCAGCGGCTGGATGCCGAGCTTGACGCGCTCGTGCGGGAAGATGACGCCGGGGCAGTTGGCGCCGACGACGCGCGACTTGTTCTGGCTGCGGAGCGCGGCCTGCACGCGAAGCTGGTCGCGCGTCGGGATGCCCTCGGCGTACGCGACGATGAGCGGGATCTCGGCCTCAATCGCGTCGATCATGGCGTCAGCCGCGGCGTGCACAGGCACGAACAGCGACGCGATGCGCGGCTTGAGCTCGGTGATCGCCTCGCCCATCGAGCCAAACACGGGCTTGCCGAGGAACTCCTGCCCGCCCTTGTTGGGCGCGGCGAAGCCGACAATGTTGGTGCCGTAGTCGCTCGCGATCTTGGCGTTGAGCTTGGCCGCGCCGCCGAGGCCGAGCATCAGCACCGGGTCCCCGTTCTTGACCTTGAGGTTGCCCAGCGTCTGCTCGTACTGCCCGTCGCGCGAGAAGGTGACGGGCGCGTCGCGCACAGCGACGGGGGCGCGCTCGGCGGCCGACGGCTTGGGCAGCTCGGTGCCGTTCTTCTCGGCCTCGCGCGCGGCGATGCGCACCGCCGCCTCGGCCGCCTCCTTCAGGTCCGGGATGACGGTGATGACCTCGCTGAGGTCGGTCGCGTCCTTGAGAATCTGGGCCGCGCTCTCCTCGCCCGTGCCGCGCAGGCGCGCGACGATGGGCACAAGGCGCCCGCCGGCGTCGCGCCGCTCGCGCAGGAACTTGACCATGCCCTCGGCGATCAGGTCCATCTTGGTCAGTCCGCCGAACGAGTTGATGAAGATGACGTCCGCGTCCGGGTCGGCCGTGATGACGCCCATGGCCGCGCGCACGTTGGCCTCGGTCGCGCCGCCGCCGCCGTCGAGGAAGTTGGCCGCCTTGCCGCCCGCGCCGAGCAGCGCGTCCATCGTGCTCATCGCAATCCCCGCACCGTATCCGTAGCACGCAATGTTGCCGCCCTCGCGCGACTTGTGGTAGAACAGCCGCCCCGCCTCCGCCTGCGTCTCGAGCGGGTGCACCTTGGCCGCGTCCGCCAGCTCCTTCAGGTTCGACCGGTACAGCCCAAAGTCGTCCGCGACGACGTGCAGGTCCGCCAGCTTGCCCGACCCGACGTCCAGCTTGCCCGTGATCCGCAGCAGGTCGTTGTCCCGCCACGTCTTCCACAGGCCCTGCACCACGTCCTTGGCGCCCTTTGGGTTGCCGCCGAGCTTGGCGAAGAAGGCGTCCGCGTCCGCCGGCAGCGTGTCCTTGGACACGTCGAGCGCGAGCTGGATCGGGCCCTCAGACGTCTCGGCCTCGAGCACCGGCTTGTGCGAGACGCGCGACGCGATCAGCTTGAACGGGATACCCGAGCCGGACGTCGACGTCGGGGTCATGAACGGGGGGAGGTTCTGAGGTCAGCGGAAGCTCAGTTACGCGGGCGGTGTCGGTGGAGCCGGGGAGGAGACGATCCGGCGTAGCACCGGCGTCACGACAGCGAGGGACACGAAACTTTGCCAGCTGGCTCAGAGATGCACTCCGAGCCACCGCAACAAGCTAGAGGAATACATCGCCCGAACTCGGCGAGGACGGGCCAAAGTCGGCGCTGCCCACCGAGCGGAGTGGGGCCGATCAACGAGGCGTTCGCTCGTCTGATCGCCGCCACTGTCCTTCTCGTTGCTCGCTCCCCTTGCCCTCTGTCCTCTTCATACCGCTGTCCCAAGCTCGGAGCCACTCACCTTGCCGAGCAGTCCCTCGGCGCCGTCGGCGCGCAGGTGGAGCTGGCGGGCGAAGCGCGCCGCGGGTCTCGTCGATCGGAGCGTGTTGCGGAGCATGTCGGTGTCTGTTCTCTCCTTGCCAGGTGTCAAGAATCCAAGAAGAGATGTTGCAGTCGTAAGAGTCTGCGCTTCCAGCCGGGCCGTAGGTTATATTGGGTCGGTCACTGGCGCTTGCTGCTGATGGGCCGGAAGATGGCGCGTGGTGGGCCGAGCAGCGTCGGGGTTCGGCTCGCTCAACATTCGCGCGAGGCCGGCCGCTGGGCGGATGGCGAGTTTCCCGGATTCTCGGGATACGCGAATTCCGAGCGCGTCGGACATGTCCGCCATAGGCTGGCCAGGCGGCCAGGCGGCCAGGCTGGGTGCGCGGTGCATGCGCGGCGCGCGCGGGGCCAACCACACGCTCCTGGGACGGGCATGCATGCGTGTACCGTGCACGCTTGCAGAGTCGCAGATCGCAGAGGGGACGGTCGGAGTTCCCGATCCTGCTCGCGCTCTCGCACAGATTGGCGAGCGCCCAGCGCAGAGTGACTACCCCCGCCCATGTGGTCAGCCTCGGACCTCGGAAGTGCAATCCCAGTATCTAATCTACCAGCGCTCCGCGCTCGCCTCGGCATACTCAGCCCCTCGGCATATGCATGGCTCACATGGCGCACGGCATGCGGGGCTTCACGCTTTACGGATCTCACATGTGCGGCGCAGCGAGATCTGGCCTGCCTGGGTTTCGGCGTTGACTGCAGGCATCAACGCCTTCAGACCCCGACATGGCGCAGGTGGCGCGTGCTGGGATCATGTGTCAACACTCTGGCCACGTTCGTAGGCAGCCATGGTCACAAGTGTTCATATAGGGTCTACAACTCGGTCCTCGGTCTGCTGTACAACTTCACCGCCCGCCTGCTGACCGCTTGTCCTCTCGCAGCGTCGACACTCGTTTAAGACAACCTCACATCCCACCCCTCCGACGAGAGGAACGCGAACGGGTCCTCGGTGCCGACGTTGCTCTCGCCGAGCAGGTCGGCGAGGGCCTGCTGCGAGAACGCGTCGTTGAAGAGGAGCGGCGCGTTCGCGTCGCTCATGGGCAGGTCGGCGAGGTTGAACGTGCGCGGCGGCTCGAGCTCGGTCGTGTAGCTGCCCTCAAAGTGCTGGAACGGGTACTGGACGCTGCTCTGTCCCTCGGCCTGCTGCCCGTACGGCTCGTAGCGGAGGGAGGACTCTGCGAAGGCTGCGCGGCGGTCGCTGCTGGCGGGCGGCTGCGGCGCGGCGCCGTCGCGCTCGCGCTGCGCCTCGGAGCGCTCGCGCTGCTGGATCGCGGCCTGCAGCTGCGTCGCGATGATGCCGATGCCGCGCCGGATGCCGGGTCCCTGCCCCGACGCCTTTTCGAGGATCTGCAGGCCGACCTGGATGCGCCGCAGCGCGTCCTCGCGCTCGCGCGCGTCCGCGATCCGCAGCAAGATCACGTCCACGCCCGCCGCGACAAAGACGCAGTACATGATCAGGTACACCATGTTGACGTGCCCGAATGTGCGCGCCCACAGCGCGACGATCGAGTGGATGTCGATCGACGCGTTGCGGCACACATCGAGCGACGACGCCGTCACGCCCGTCGCCTGCCCGCGCACGGTCAGTAGCGGGCGGTACAGCAGGATGCGCATCGTATGGTACAGGAGGCTGCGCGTTAGCATAGAGCGGAGATGGCCCAGCGGGAGGACTCACTTGAGCACGCTGATGTTTGTCGGCGGACAGAACTCGGGCATCTTGCCGCGCTCGATTTTGATCGCCGCAGGCAGGTCGGCGTACCACTTGAGCAGGCTCTCGTCCGTCTTGCGGATGAACGAGACGCTGCGCGCATTCGGCCGCGTCGGGCTGTACATGTTCACGAGGATGGTTTCCAGGATCAGGTTCAGCCCGATCGTGCGTCGCAGCGTGAAGCTCGTCATCGACGTGCGGCGCGGGTACCGTCTGGATGTCAGCGGACTTCTGAAAGAATACGCACAGGATGAGGTCGATCTTGTCGCCTGCAGGGAAGTACGGCTTCCAGTCCCAGTCGTCGGCCTTCTCGTCAATGTTGATCTCGGGCACGGCATCCGGCCGGCAGCACATTGTCGGCTCGCGGCCCATGCCGAGCGCAAGCGTCTTGTCCCATATGTAGGCTGCATGTCAGTTACTGGTGCGTGCCTTGCGGGTGCCTCGGGCTAGTAACCAAGCTCGGGCTCCACTCGTACGTACCACTCCAGTAGAGGCGCACACGCATCTCGCGGATCTCCTGCGGGTGGTGCGCATCAAGTGTCGGGTTGTCGATGGCAAGATGGATGCCCATCTGGGGTCAGCGGCCTCCCGGGCTCGACTCACGTCCTGAATCATGCGGATGCCCATGCCTGCGAGCATCCACGCCAGCGTCTGGTCGCCGACCGCACTCCGCGTCCCGCTCAAGCTCAGGAGCGCCTGGGCGGTGACAATACTGCTGGGCTTCTGGAGCTCCTCGGCGATCAGACTCATGATGATGCTCATGTACCGCTCTCCCTTCGCCTTGCGCTCTGCGGCATCGATGTTTGGGCTGAAGCGCAGTCCGGACACGTAGATCACAAGCAGGAGCAGGTCCGAGAAGAAGGGCCCGTTGACGGCCATGTCACGCAGGAAGATGCTGCGGTTGACGACGGCGATGCTCGGGCTCGCCCAGCAGAAGTATGCGTCGATGAATGCCTCTCCCTCGTCTGCCGTCGCGTACTTGTGCCTGAGGCGGGTGAGGGCGCGGATGTCCTCTGGGGTCCAGGCGGCGTCGAGCTGTGGCCCGCTGGGCCCGCCCGAGTCGGGGTGGTTGCTGGCCTTGGGGCTGGGGTCTGTTGCGTCGTCGTGCATGCTCGTCTCACCGTGGAAGACGGTGAGGTCGGACCCGCCGAGCTTGAAGCGTGGGGGCTCCATCTCCTCCTCGCTCTCGCTGTCGTCGCCCTCGCCGTCGAGCGGCGGCAGGCGCAGCGCGGCCTCGATGCGCCGCAGCCGCGCCTCGAGCGCCTGCTGCTGGTCGCCGGCGCTGTTGGCCGGCGCCGGGTTGCGCTTCCGCCGCACGCTGCGCTCGGGGAACTCGCACGCGATCCGCGACACGCGGCACGCCTTGCATGGCGGCTTGTCTGCGTCTACGCACCGTACCTTGCGCGACTTGCACGCCTGCTGTCAGCGATACCACGGGTCTGCACGCACGAGACACGCCTGCGCATACGGCCGCTTCTTGTACTGGTACGTGCGCAACTCGGTGCTCGGGCCGGCGGCTCCGGACTGGTTCTGGGTCTGCTGGCTCTGGGTGTTGGACGAGGCATGCGTGCTGGAGGTTGGCGAGTGGCCGACGTCGGGCTTTGGTGGAGGTGATTGCGGCATGGTCGGTGACTTGGGTGAGTCGGTGACGGCGTGGTGGATGAAGAGAAAGGATGAATGGTCTTGTGGCAGAGATCTTTTGGCCAGACGTCGGCGGATCGCTGGAGCACACGCTCTGGGTTCTGGGTTCTGGGTTCTGATGTAGTGTAGATAGATGATACGCGCTGCGCTAGCGCAAGAGTTAGCACCGGTTAACAAAGTCGAGCGGCGCCAGGCTCCTGAACGGCGACCCCAAAGTACTGGGCGCCACGTGCAATCGAGGTATTTAGGTATTTCGGTCGCCGAACAAGGTATGCTATGCATCAATCATGTGCACTACGTTGCTCCGCCGTACCTCGCAGACGACGGCGCCCGCGCGCAGTGGCTGGCACGCAGGTATTGGATGGGAGAATGCGGTACGGAGGCAGTGACCAAGAGGGGTCGATGGCCGAACAAGCAAACTCCAACGGAGGCTTGGCCGCGAGGACCATGAGAGTGGGACTCCTCTTTGCTGGTCGCCGGATGAAGCAACACGCCCCCCAGGTACATCCCGGAAGTGTGTTCCATTAAGGGGCTGTACCGCTGCGCGGGGACGCGCCTCGTCAACGTACGGGATGCGCTCGACCTCTCGAGCGTGCAGTCCGCGGCCGTGCCGGTTACGCTCGAGGCAGTCACCGTGCAGCGGCCATCGGTGAGGGCAGGAGCAGAAGCGTGTCCCCCGCGTTCCCGTTCATCGAAGACGTTGCATTCAGTGTTTCACGCGCAGCGACGGCCGGGGCCAATCGGGGGCCGTGGGCGGTCGACGCGGAAGTGCAGTATATGTAAGAGCTGGGCTGCGGGGGTCGGAGCGGGGCGGGGGCGGGGCTTCGGACGTGAGGGCTGCGCGCTGCGCTGTACGGCGCTGACGCTGCCCACCTTGCCGCTGGCCACGTTCAGGCACGGCCACCGGCTCGCGGCGGATAGATAGCGGCTTTCGGTGTTTCCCGACCCCGGAGCAGCACAAGGTGGACTTCGCCGATCCAGCACGGGATTCGCACTTTGCCGTGTTTCCGTCGTCGCCGACATGTGCTGCTGCAGACTTCAGTGACGTGAGCTCCGACGGTCAGATCTCGTCTGACACTCCTTCCAGATTATAAAGTCTGATCCTGCTCTTCCCGGCACAAGTCTTTCCACATCATCAACCACACAGCAGCAACCATGAGGACCTCTGCTCTCCGCGCCCTCCGCTCCGCCCGCTCCGCCGCCCCCGCCCGCGCTTTCTCGACCTCGCGCGTCGCCCGCATCGAGGGCATCGAGGTCATGGACATGAACCTCCTGACCGACTCGCAGAAGGACGTGCGCGAGGGAGTGTCGGGCGTCGTCTCGCAATTCGACAACAAGTACTGGCGCGAGCACGACCTGTCCAAGGAGTTCCCGTTCGAGTTCCACCAGGCGATCGCCGACGGCGGATGGATCGGTATCGCGCAGCCCGAGAAGTTTGGTGGCTCCGGCCTCGGCATCTCGGAGGCGTCGATCATGATGCAGACGATCACCGAGTCGGGCGCCGGCTTCCCGGGCGCGCAGGCGACGCACGGCAACATCTACGCGACGCAGCCGCTCGCCATCTTCGGCACGGACGAGCAGCGCGCGGACCTGATCCCCAAGATCATCTCGGGCGAGTACCGCGTGTGCTTCGGCGTGACTGAGCCGAACACTGGCCTGAACACGCTCGACCTCAAGACGACGGCGACGCGCAACCCGGACGGCACGTGGAACATCAAGGGCCAGAAGACGTGGATCACGGCCGCGCAGCACGCCAAGGTCATGATCCTGCTCGCGCGCACGACGCCCGTCGACGAGGTCAAGACCAAGGCCGAGGGCCTGACGCTGTTCGCTATCCCGCTCGACAAGAGCCAGCCGGGCCTGGACATGAACCCGATCCACAAGATGGGCGGCAACGCTGTCGACTCGAACGAGATCTGGTTCGACAACTACACGGTCCCGGCCGACTGCGTGATCGGTGGCGACGCCAACATCGGCAAGGGCTTCCGCATGATCCTGCACGGCATGAACGCCGAGCGCTGCCTGATCGCGGCCGAGGCGCTCGGTATCGGCTTTGCGGCCCTGCGCCGCGCCGCCGAGTACGCGTCCGAGCGCGAGGTCTTCGGCCGCAAGATCGGCATGAACCAGGGCATCGCCCACCCCCTCGCCGAGTGCCAGATGCACCTCGCCGCCGCCGCCGCGCAGACCTACCACGCCGCCCGCATGTACGACCGCTCCCAGAAGGACAAGAGCATCACCCCCATCCAGGTCGGCATCGCCGCCAACAGCGCAAAGTTCCTCGCCGCCGACGCCGCCTTCAACGCCGCCACCCGCGCCATCCTCACGCACGGCGGCATGGGCTTCGCCCACGAGTACGACGTCGAGCGCTGGCTCCGCGAGTCCTTCGTCCCCCGCATCGCCCCCATCTCCCGCGAGATGATCATGAACATGGTCGCCGAGCGTGTCCTCCACCTTCCGAAGAGCTACTAAGCGGGCAAGGAAGGCGTAGCATGGCACAGTAGACGACGTAGCACGACGTAGTTGTAACAGTCGAATCATAGAGATATCCGGATTTATGTGATTATTGCATTGCACTTGGTGTCCCCAGCGGCTGACGAGATGGGCGGGACGCATGATGGCACACGCCTGGACTCAGCGTCGAGGCCATTGAGCAGCTCGGCCACGACGGGGACCGCGGCCCCGGAACGGCGCCAGAGTTGTCAGTCACCAGACACCATGTAGGCCCAAAGTTGTCAGACTAGGTCAGCCCGGCAATGAGATTTGTTGTTGTTCGGGATTCGGCGTCTCGGCGTGCCCATCTGGCACAGAAGATATGGGCCATACCGCACTGCTGTCGCGCGAGTGCGGGCTAGCGCAGCGGCAAAGGCGGTGAACAGGCTATCTCGGCTGCTGGGCTGGCGGCCGGCGTTGGCCGCGCCTAGCCGCCGTGCCGCGCGGCATGTCGGCACAGGTATAGTGTAGCGGCAGAATTGCAGAAGCAATGGAAGATTGCTGGCCGCGCCATTGCGCCAGCCGAAGCGGGTTTGCCCGCTGTGGCACACCGTGCTTTGCGGTGACTGCACGGTTGCTCGTGTGAGGGCCGCCTCGTCGCTCCTCCTAGCATGACTGTCTACTGTATCCACTACTTGACATGGTTCAGGTATTACAAGGGCATCAATAGTGCGGCGCATGCAGGCAGGGCAGCTCTTGGTAGAGCGCCTGCTTGCAGTCGAGGCTTCCTCTGTAGCTGAATGGGGCGCACTCAACGGTGGGCACCCGTGGGAGACACGAAATCTAGCGAAGCACTTCTCCGACCTGTTCGGTCACACCCCATGAATGATCCCAGGTTGCACATAAACCGGCCACTTTGCACGCCCCTCGCCTGCCTTCACTTCGTTGCATTGCCTTCATCAGTGCGTCAAAGAGCACGCACAGGCGAGTCCACCGCCCGTGCAGCGTTATTCCGATGCGATCCTATGCATAACCTTCAGGGGTATCTGGTATCTACGAGAATGACGAAAGAAATGTACATACAGCCCGGGCCGCTGGGGCCGGGGGACGAGTATCCCTGTTTTGTGGAGTGTAGCTGTTCTATGAGGTGGGGAGTACGAGCTTAGCGGCGCTGGGTCGTGCCGGCCTTGCGCTTGCCGGACATCATCCACTTGGGGCGGGTGATGGGGACATGGCGGTCGGACTCGGACGCCTTGGCGAGACGGTTGGGCTCGCGCTGGGCGAACTTGCGCAGCTCCTTGGCCTTGGAGTACTGCTGCTCGTTGGCGAGACCGGCGGGGAGGGCGCTGTGGCGGCCGTGGCCGGTGACGCCGCGGGTGCGCTTGCGCGGGGCCTCGTCGTCCATGTCGACGTCTCCATCCTCGTCGGCCGACTCGTCCGAGCCGCCGCCGTTCGCGCGGCGCTCGGCCTCGGCCGCCTCCCACGCCGCCTTCTTCTTCTCGACGAGGCGCGCCGCGCGCTTCTCCAGCACGCTGGGGTCGTGGCCCAGCTTGCGCATGCCGTGCGTGAACTCGGACAGCGAAACGTGCTTCTTCTTCCGCGGGATGATCGGCTTGTTCTGCAGCGTGTTCTTGTCCTGGCTCTTCTTCTTGATCTCGGCCTTGCGCTTGCGCACCTGCGCCGCGGCGTCCAGGAACTCCTCCTCGTCGCTGTCCAGCATCTCCTCCTCCGACTCGGCGTAGAAGCCAGCCTGCTCCAGCTGCTCCTCCTCGCGCTCCAGCGCCTCGAGCTTGGCAGCAATGTCCGGGTCGATAAAGTCGGCGACGTTCTTGCCGTTCATGATCTCCGGCATGACGTCGTACTTCCACGAGTCGTCCGCGAGGATGTAGTCCCGCTTGAGGTCCTGCGTGTAGATGCCCATCCACGGGTTGTTGCCCATCTCCTGCTCGACCTCCTTCTCGAGCTTCTTGCGGGCCGGGTCCTCCGGGTCGAACTTCTTCTTCGACTTGGCCGCCTCGGGGATGAACGCCGGTCGCTCGACGTCGTCGCGCTTCTGCGGCATCGCGACGTGGATCTTGTTCGCAACGGACTCGATGCGGTTGCCGCGCAGCTTCTGCTCGACACGGTGCGCCAGGAGCGCCTCGCACGCCTTCGTGCGCACGTCCATGACACCCTCCTCAGAGTACGTCGACGACTCGACGACGATCACACTCGGGTCCTCGCGGATCGTGTCAATGTACGCCTTGTTCTCGGCCGAGAGGTCCGCGAGGCGCACAATGTCGATCTTGTTGATGACGAGAACAACAGGCTTGTTGGCGAACAGGGGCTTGATCGAGTGGAACAGCTTGCACTGGGCCTCGATCGTGTAGCCACACTGCTCGGACAGGTCCATGAAGTACAGGACCGCGGCGCGCAGGTGCGCGAGCGCGGTGATCGACTGCATCTCGATCGTGTTCATCTCCTCGAGCGGGTGGTCGAGCACACCGGGAGTGTCGATGACCTGCCATCGGAGGTACTTGTAGTCCATGTGGCCCACGAACAGCGACTTGGTCGTGAATGCGTACGGCTGGACGTCGACGTCGGCGCGGGTGATCTTGTTGATGAACGACGACTTGCCGACATTGGGGTAACCACAGATCACGAGCGTGCGCGTGTTGGGGTCGATGGCGGGGAGACGCTGGATGTGCTGGCGGACCTGCTCGAGGTACGCGAGGGGGTCCTTCTGCCTGCGCATGATCGTCGCCATACGACCGAGGGCAGCAGTCTTAAGCTGCTTGCAGCGGTACAGCGAGTCACCGAACTTGAGCAGGCGGACGTAGTCCTTGGCGACCTGGGCGATCAGGTGGCGCGCCATCGAGATCTGGCCGAGCGCAAGCTTGTAGTGGTTCTTGTCGTAGAGAACGTTCAGCAGCGACGACAGGAAGGGGTGGAGGTTGTCGAGGATCGGGAACTCGGACAGGATGCGGCCGAGCTTCTCATCGAAAGCGTCCTGCGTGAACTTGACTTTGCGCATGTAGAATTTACGGATACGCGAGATCTGAACAGTCAGCTTGCCCGTCGTGGGGGTGTTCCGGCGGTCCGGCACCATCGTAGCGTCCTCAGTTGGAGGACGTCACGCGATGCCGTCGCCCCGCAGATGCTCACGTTGAAGCCGCTCCTGATGACGGTAGGAGTACGGCGCATGGTGCCAGACAGGATGATGTCGATCATCTCGCTGGCGGGAGGGACAGGCGCAATGGCCTGGAGGCCACCGATAGCAGCCATGGTGTTAAGATGTTACAGGTGAGTAGAGGATGAGGAAGGGTGGCGAGGTTGTTGATTGTCTATGGATACAGATGTTTAGAGCGTGTCGTCTGTATCGGGTGGGGTTGTGCTCTCCGGGCAGTCGATGTGGTCGACGGTGGGCTCGAGCTTTTGAGTGGGGTTGAAGAGTCGTAGTGCTCTTGTGGTGTTGATTTGAAGCCTCGTGAGCAAGAGGTGTGGTGGTAGCAACACTGGCCAGAGAAGACCTTGGCCGTGTGGAAATTATGCGAGCGCGTGACGTCCGGCGCTAGAAATTTTGCTACGGCCCAGTCACAGCCCGCCCTCAGTGCTCAGGTTGCTGGTGCCTGGTTGTGCCTGATTGGGGTCCACGCGGCTGTTGCGTGGCATTGCGTTACGTAAATGCAATGTAGCACAGGTGATCAACCCCGTGATGGTCCGTTGGGATCCAGCCATAAAGCAGCGACGCTCTATAGCTATCGTTGAGAGAGGCTAGCCATGCCCTCCGTGCGGTCGAAATACAAGCCTGGCACCGACTGAAGCCTCAGTGAGCTCGATGGCGGATGGCGAGAGATGCCACTAGCGAAAGTACACTTTGAGTTACGTAGGCACCTAAGGCTTGTGCTTAAACTCCCGCCCGCTACACTGAGATGAGAGCCTTGCTACAAGGAAGCACGCAGACTCTTACGATGACGATAGCTCGTGCTTCGGATGACGGCCGACGGCGGTCGCTGTTTGATCACCGAGCGATGCATGCAGAGCTGCAGAGGCATCGCAGGCGACAGCGCCGGGCGCATGGGCAGGATGTGGACGCATCTAAATGAGTCCCACCACGTGGAAAGTGCCACACCGGCGGCGACGCACTCCGGCGATTTCGATGGCAGTAGATTGACGCAGATTGACAGCCTGGCTGGCATGGCTGGGTGGATGGCTTGGCCTACGCGGGGCAGAGCGCCTGCATGCCTGACTGGTCGCCCGCGCGCCTGGCCCTGGCTCCTGCCCTTGCTGCTCCCAGGCGATGCTGGCACCTGGTGGGTGCACAGCGTGCACTTGGGTGCTCCGCGCTCGCCTAACGGGAGCAATAGTCAATGCATTAGAACGCCTCTCTAATCCATCCGCACGCATTCAACTCGAGACTCGGCCTCTCGCTTGCCTGCTTCCCTTTGCTTTGCTCTCAACATCGAGACTCTTCTTTCTCCCATCTGCTTACCTTACTCTCCTCAACGAGCTCTTCATTTGGTTCCCCCGACTCCCGGTCTGACACTCGCCACGTCAAACCGAGTCTAGCCGACCAATCCACTCGATCAAGAGGTTCCACAAGGCAACTCCATCAACCCCCCTCCCGTCACAAGACGTCAACACCCCTCCCCTCCCTCTCCCCCTTCCCACCTCCCCCGAACCGGGTACTACGCTTCGCCATGGCTTCCCTCGGCGATCTGTCTAAAAAGTACTCGTCCCAGCTCAAGCAGCTGCAAGGCATTTTCCCGTCCTGGGACGAAGAGGACCTTCTCTTCACGCTCCAGGACTCAAAGGGAAACATCGAGGAGGCTGTCCTTGCCATCTCCGAAGGTACGTCGCTTCAACATTGTTTCAAACAATCATCGCATCGATGCCGTCCTGTGCTGACACACTCGTGCTTCGCGTCGCTGTTCCATCGCACTTCTATTGCCCGACTACGTCATGACACCACACCCTCTGCTGGCGACTCCCTGTCACTCGACATTACCACTGCAGGCCGTGCGTCTCAATTCACCGAAGCTACCAAGAAGAAGCCCGCAAAGTCGGCCCAGTCCCACAAGTCCCACAGACATGATGGTGGATCAGGTTGGGAGAACGTCGACTTCGCTAGCGGAACTCGCGGTGGACGCGGCGGTGGCCGTGGCGGACGTGGTGGAGTGCCCCGAGGCATGGGTAAGTCGTTTCGTCTGCGCGATGTGACTGACACCCAGCGGCTGTTCGTGGAGCTCGTGTTGGACGCGCTGGAGCCAGGGGCGGAGCCCGCGGTGGATTCACTGGCGTGAACGGTGGTGCTAAGAAGTCTGACGGCGGACCTTCTGACGCTTGGCCCACGACGACTGAGACCACCGTTGAGGGTTGGAGCAATCAAGTCGAGCAGTCTGAGAAGGCTTCTCAGCACGAGGACGACGACGATGGAGGCTGGGGAGTCTCTGAGGACGCTCCTGCCCCTGCGAAGCCCTCGACCGCTACGGGAGCCTGGGGATCCGGTGCTCCGAAGCACCACCAGCAGAAGAAGGCCGCTGCCGCTGAGAAGCCGGCACCCGCGGCTAAGTCTGCTCCTCCCGCTCCTGCCCAACAGGCTGCCCCTGCCGCTCCTGCTGCCCCCGCTAAGAAGACGTGGGCCCAGATTGCCAAGTATGTTCTGTTATTGGAATCGCGACTGACTCCAGGCCCATCGAGAAGCCTAAGCCCACCCCTCCCCCCGCGCCGAAGGCCGAGCCTAAGCCCGAAGAGCCCAAGCCGGAGGAGCCCAAGGAAGAGAAGGAGACCCCGGTCGAGGAGGAGCAGAAGCCCGAGGAGGCCAAGACGGAGGAGCCTGCTACCGACGCCCCGGAGCCCTCGACGGAGCAGTCGGCCGCTACCACTGCCGCGCTCGACGCCCCCGCCGAGGAGGAAGCTGCCAAGTCTAACGGCCCTGCCGCGTCTGAGAAGTCCGAGGAGCCCCAGTGGGCTTCTGACCCCGCCATCGTCGGTTCCGCTTCTGCTTCGGCGCCGGCCCCTGCCCAGCAGGCCGCCCCCGCCGCCGCTCCCGAGCCCGTCACGACCTACACCGGTCCCCCCGGCTTCAACCCCATCGCTTCCAAGGCTGGCCAGCAGCAGCCTCGCACGAACTCGCGATCGGCTCAGCGGTATAAGAATGCCGATGGGCAGGCCGTCGTTCTCCCTGCCGCTGCCAGCGGTGTCTCGGCCGTTGAGGTTCAGTTCGGCAGCCTGAGCTTCGGTGGTCTGAATGGTGATGGGGTCGAGGCTCCCGTCCAGGAGCCTTCCGAGCCTTCTGCCCCTGCCGACAACACCCGCACCGCCCCCTCCAACTCCACCCCCTCCAACACCTCCGCCCCCGCACCTTCCCAGCCTTCTGCTCCTGCCGCTCCTTCCGCCCAGACTCCCGGCGCCTCTGCCTGGCCGCAGCAGCAGCAGCAGCCCCAGCAGCCTCAGCAGCCTCAGCAGCCCCAGCAGCCCCCTGCTGGATTCCCTCCCTCGCACACTCTGCAGCAGCAGATGTCTGCTTACCAGTCGTACGGCCAGCAGCAGCAGCAGCAGCAGCAGCCCCAGCACAGCGGCCACGAGGCCAGCACTCCTCAGCAGCAGCCTCAGCACTCGCAGTTCGGTGGCTACCGCCAGCAGCAGGACTACTACAACCAGATCGGCGGTTCCCAGCAGGGTCAGCAGAACCAGCAGAACCAGCAGCAGCAGAGCCAGCAGCAGACCCCTGCCTCTTCCGACTCGCAGTCTCAGCAGCCTCCCGCTCAGCAGCAGCAGAACCAGCCTCAGCAGCCCCAGCAGCAGCACTCGTACGACCAGGGTCACTTCGGCGGATTCGGCGGCCAGCAGCAGCTCTTCGGCCAGCAGCACGGCCAGCAGAACGAGTACGGCCACCGCGGCTTCGACTCGTACTCGAACACCGGCTACCCCCGCCCTCCTGCCGACGACAACAAGGCCGCACCCGCGCCGTCGCACACCTCGGCTCCTGCTCAGCCTCAGCACCAGCAGCACGGTGGCTACTACACCAGCCACCTCGGTAACATGGGTTACTACCAGTCCGGCCCCTACAACCCCTACTACCAGTGTAAGTCAATCGCAGCTGTTGCATGAGCTTGTAAGCTAACGATCCAGACGGCCAGGCCCCTACTCCGGGCTTCCAGCAGTACTACCCCATGGCCGGCCGCAACCTCTACGGCCAGCCCGCTCCCCAGGCGCCCCCTGCCCCGATCCCTAACAAGCCCACCCCTCCGGCTGCTCACCACTCGCCCTACGGCGGACCCCAGGGCTACCCCTCGTCGTCTGGCTTCGACGACCAGCCCTACGGACTCGGCCGCTTCGGCGACAACAAGGCGGCCGGCGCTCCTCAGGGTGCCGGCGCCACCCAGGGCCAGCAGACCCCCCAGCCCATCGGCGCTTCGTACCCGGGCCAGCAGGGTCTCCACAACTTCCTCGGCGGCTCGGCCTCCACGGGCTCGGCGCAGCCCAACCGCCCCCAGGCCGGCACGCCCGATGACGGCTTCAACAAGAACCAGTCCGGCGCCTCGAACACTGCTGCTCCCGGCGCTTCGGCTGGTGCCCGCAACCAGCCCAACGCGCCCCAGCAGCAGGCGTTCGCGTCGTACCCCTACGGTGGATACCAGAACCACGACTGGTCGCCTTACGGCCAGCAGCACTACTCTGGCTCGAGGAACGGCGGCTACTCTGGCTGGCAGCAGTAAGCGCGCGGTCCAGCAGGCCAGCGCGCATATGTGGAGCAGAGCGCGATATGATACGCGACCGCATATGCAAGCAATCTAATCAGCCCCTCGATCTGCACGTCCGCTTTTCTTCTCTCCGTCTGATATTATGTCCTCAACCAAACCCAAATCCACCTGCAACACAAACCGCAATCAACTCGCACCGCGCACTTTCCCTCTTTCTTCTTCTCTTTTAACATCAAAGCAAAGCAAATTAACCGCCCCCGCAATCTCAACTCAACTAGCAGCCACCCGGCCATCGACCGCCCGTGCACGCTGGCCCCGGCCACCGCATAGCTTCCCGTCCGCATCCGACCCTGTCATGTGTAGGCTTGATGTGCCGAGATGCACCAGTCGATGTTGGGAGGGATGTATCGTGGCACGGGCTCTGACTACCACTAATCACTGACTATGGGAAGTTGATAACGCAGACAGCAAACGAGATCCTGTCCCTGATCAGCAGGGTGCTGGCAGCGGCAGGAAGAGGTCACGACGGGGCTGAAATCCGACAGTGTGTCAAGGACGCCCCTCGCCAAATCTGGTCTCTCCCACGATGGCCTCGTCCTTGTCGCAAGACGGTCCATCTGTGGAAGAAGGAAAGAGCTTGGGGACAGGCTTCGCTAGATTCCTTGCTTCCCACGATTGCACCTGACCACAGGTGCGCCCGCGCAAGTGCGCCCCGAGAGTCAGAACAACAGCTCTTAGAACCGGCAAAGTGGTCGTTCAGATGCGCGCACGACGTAAAGCATACCGGTCCAACGACCATCCGGCGTCCAGCTGAATCGCAGAATACGAGTCCGGGGCGAAGAACGGCGTGCGCTTACGAACGCCAGTGCTTTGCTTAATGGAGACGAGCAGATCTAGACTCATCCCCTCTAACGACCGCCAGACGGTAATACTCTTCAAAGCTGGCCCACGCGTTTGCAAGACCTTTGGGGCTTGGGTGCGAACGCGGTTGTAAGAAGCGTGCAAGCGTGCGCAGCATGCGCAGATCCACAGACTCCGAAATGTTTTGGCCAAGTTTTAGCCCACGAAAACCACATCGGGGGGCGTCGTTGCTACAACACAGTTCTCCCACGGCCGCAACACGGGGCATGCTCACATCAGCATCAAATGATCACGAAAATGATGCAGGCGTCCGTGTGCACACAGGAAATTGCATGACCGGGACTTCCTCTGGAGTCGAGGTCGAAGAAAGCCTTTGCTATCGTCATCATTCACCAGTGTCAACTACACAACCACCTGGTGCGAGCTGCGTGTGGGCTCCGTGGGATGCACACACGACGTCCATTTGCCACCCAAAAACCTCGAATCGGCCTCGGAAACACGCTTTGCTAAATACATTGTCTCCCACGGTGTCCACAGGCATTGGGACGCAGGTGGCTCTCGTGATCAACCCGCCACACACACCGACATGTAAACAACACAGCCCCGTCCTGCCGGCTGTGTACGAGTCCACACAGACTCTCGATTCGCCACCCAACTTCTTCGAAAACCTCGAATCGGGGTCGGAGACACGCTTTGCTAGATTCATTGTCTCCCACGGGTGTCAGGAGCCCGGCGTTGGGAACTAGAAGCCTCTCGTCATCAACACCACACCACCAACGGGTAAACAATACAGTCCCGTGCTTTTGGTTGTGTACGAGCACACACGAGCTCTCGATTTGCCACCCAAAACCTTGAAAACCTCGAATCGGGGTCGGAGACGAGCTCTGCTAGTTTCATCGTCTCCCACGGTGACCCAAAGGCGTGCCAGCGGTGCTCTGAGATCTCGTCATCAACACCCACAACCAGCAACACATTCAAGAGTGTGATATGAGTGCGAGTCGGCATGCATGCACACAAGGCCTCGATTTGCCACCCAAAAACCTCAAATCGGGGTCGGAGACAGCTCTCGCTACAATCATTGTCTCCCACGGGTGACCGAGAACCGGCAACGCCTTGACATCTCGTCATCAGCATCCACAACCAACAACACGACCGAGAGAGTGATCTAGGTGCGAGCCGCGTCCCATGCACACGCAAAGTTCATTTGCCACCCAAAAACCTCGAATCGGGGTCGGAGACACGCCTCGCTAGATTTTGTGTCTCTCACGGTCGTCCATCGACACCTGGAGCACAATCCGATCTCGTCAGCAGCCGCCACAATCAACTACACAACCGACACAGCGACTCGCGTGTGCGTCCACACAGGACCTCGATTTGCCACCCAAACCCTTTAAAAATCTCGAATCGGGGTCGGAGACGAGCTTCGCTAGATTCAACGTCTCCCACGGGTGTTCAAAGGCAGCCACAAAAAAACCAAGTCTCGTCAGCACACATCGACGCCAACAACACAGGCCCGGAGTGTGAACCAGGAACCAACCACACACTCTGCTCGATTTGCCACCCAACGACCTCGAAAACCTCGAATCGGGGTCGGAGACAGCCTCTGCTAGATTCATTGTCTCCCACGGTGGCCCATCGTTCGAGTGTCAACATTGTTGATGTCTTTCAGTCGAGCGGTAGAGTGAGCTGGTCGCGAAGTGGCGGCACAGACCACAAATGATTCCGGTCGACATGTTCAGCAAAGAAGCGGGTCGGAGACAAGCTCCGCTAGGTTCGACGTCTCCCACGGTGTGGCGCTCCCGTTCCCGACCAGCACACAAGGGGATCACGCTATCACGCCATGGCCTCCTCGGCGCACACAACAACACACTCAGCACACACGACCATGGTGCGAATGCTCGATTTGCCACCCAAAAACCTCAAAACCTCGAATCGGGGTCGGAGACTGCCTTCGCTACAATCGTTGTTTCCCACGGCTGCTCGAGTCTGATCGTGCCCGCACCATCGTTCGAATGCGAGTCCGGCGTGAACACAGCACGTTGGTGGAGACGGTTTGTTGTCTCCCACGCTGGCCTTCCTCGAAATTTCAGCGGCAAATGACGAAAGTCAGTCGCCAAACCTAAGCTTATCCTGGGTCCGCCCGCGATGGCGAACACGCAGCAGAAGGCACCAAGACAGCGATGATCACACATAGTCCGTTACATAGTCCGTTGCAGGTCGTTACATCTGTCCGAGAACCGAGAACCTCGGCGCTGCCACTGCTTCCTGCCCTTCCACGCCACTATGGCGTCACCACCGTCCCGCTCGTGACCTGCCGGATGAACTGGCGGTAGCCCTGCTCGTCGTCGCTCTCCAGCAGGGCGGTGTGCAGGATGCGCACAGGGCTATGCGGGCTCTGCGGCGACGGAGGCGCCCATTGCCTCGGCGGTGGTGTCTTCGGCCCATCGTCCCGAGGCCCCTCAGGCGTACGCGGCGGCGACATGAGTCCTGGCGGAGGGGTTGTCTCCCGCCCTTGTGCCCAGTCTCCGTCTAGCTCAATCTCGGCCCCGTCCTTCAGCCCGTTCCACGTCCGCTCCAGTCGTCGTACATCCTCTCGCGTGATAGCGTCGATGCCCCGCAGGTTGACCCACTCGAGTTCCGAGGAGCGGATCATGGCCAGATCCTCGAACGTGAGACAGTTGTTCCACGCCAGATCGACGCGACGCAGCTTCTCGGCTCCAAGAGTGTCGAGGCAGACAATGCTGTTGAACGCTGCGTCCAGCACCTCGATCGACGACGGCAGGGTTGGCGCGCAGATACCGCAGCCCCGTGCGGTCAGCTGGCGCAGTGGGGGCTTGAGCAGCGGCCACACTCCAGACCACGCCAGCCGTACACCGCTCACGTCGAGGACTTCCAACGACGCACACACAGCGAGGTATCGTACGACCTCCTGGTGCACGGCCAGCGAGGCCGAGGGTGCATGCCGTCCTGTCCGGCCGAGACCGCCCCATATCCTGCCCACCTCTCGGTCGCCTGCTGGGTCATCGTGGCGGTGCGTTGATGCATCGCGCGAGTCGGCGGATTCGCCAGAGGGTGACGGTGGTCCCGACGGCAGTGCGAAGCGGAAGGAGAACTGTGCCCTCTGCCTTATCGTCAGGCGGCGAGCGTGGGGCAGAAGACGCAGGAGAAGACCCGGCCGGCGCACTGGGAGATCGACGCGGAGGCTGCGGTGGAGGGCTGGAGTCAGGACCAGATCCCTGATCGAGTGTGAGACAGCCGAGAGGTTCACGAGGTCGGAATAGGGCAGGAAGGACAGAACATGGAGCTGCAGTTCTGGGGCGAGGGTGGACCAGGCTGCCCGGGGACTGAGCGATGGGGCCCGTGAGGGGTGCGGTCTTGGTCGCATGGTGTCCAGTCAATAGATGTGTCGTATGGGGAGATCAGTCGCGTCGATTGTCAGTGGATGGTCTAAGAGGAGGACGGGATGGACTAGATGGGCTGAGCAGGGAGGGATCGATCGTGTGGTGGAGAAGTGGAGGGAATGTGAGTGAAGGTGGGAAGTGGAGGGCGAGGGTGGAGGGATGTGGAGGAGTCGCAAGTGGAGGGGGTCCAGGATCCAGGGCGGGGCCTGTGACGCAAGTGACTTCCCACGGTGCTCATCCCATGCCGAGGGTGATGATCGCCGACCAAGGCTTGGTGGGACGACGAGTCCGCCGCCGAGGCGTTCGCTTCCCTGTGCTCGCGATCCTTTGCTGGAATGCAGTGGTTCGCCCGATTGCGATTGCGCACAGCGAGGTGGATGATGCTGGAGGGTCTCGAACTGCAGTGCGCGGTATGTCTGAAGGTCTCGCCCCCCGGAGGAGACAGCGTGTGAGAAGGGAGGAGATGGCTCGCATCCATGTCTCATGGCTCAGGCATGGCCACCCACCGCCCATGGGATCCAGGCACGCCATGTTTCAACGGCCGCACCATCCCCACCACCGTACACTCTCCGTCTGCACCGCCTACCGCTGCCCAACTCAAAACACGCTCCAGTCTGCTCCTCCTCCGCTTCTCCAGCCTCCCCTCCCACAGATCTCGGCCTGCACTGGACTCGCCATCGATCAGATCCTCAGACATAGCATAGCCCCGCCCGTATCTCTGTTGAGGATCGACCGATCGCCTCTCGGAACGCTGCGTCGCCGTTCCCCGCTCGCCGCTGTCGCTGGCCGAACCTCGCACCGTCGCTCTCCGCCGAACGCACCCGGACCCTGCCCTGTCTAAGCCTACCCACACACCAGACATTTCACACTGCAGCCGGCCTCGCCTTGCCTTGGCTCTGACAGTCTCCTGCCGGCCTCTGTTTTCATCACGCATCCGACTTCCCACTCCTCCTCTACTCTGTATATCTTCCTTTCGCTTTTATTTCCTCTTCTCTCATCCCCATCGCCCTCCTTACATACATACGCACCATACACAGCTGTTCTCAACGCCCCGCCCTCGCCCACGCCCACGCCCACGCCCTCATCAGTCACAAGCGACCTACGCCTGACCACACCTCGGCCTCGCCGACTTCTTCGACTTCCGCATACGCACACCCTCCCCTCCGCACGACCTAGACCCCCAACCTCACACAGAAGCATCACTGCCTCTAGCCCACCATGTCCGGAACACGACCCGTAAGTCCTAGCCCGCGCTGCTTCGGGGGATCTCGCCGCTGACACCGCACCGTACCTCCGTACCTCGCAACGCACTCGCACCGTTCCTTGCTGCTCCTCCTTCCGAACGACCGTCTCCTGGCTCATGGTCGCCTCCACCCTCGCCACGCTCTGCTTCTCGACGACCGTGCTGCGACTGCTCTTCATCCCCTGGACACTTCACACTGCTTTCGCATGCCTGGCGGACTCTGCGCCCCGCTTCACTCGGATTCGGCCACCAGATCCGACGAAAGCTCGTTATCGTAGGCGACGGAGCTGCCGGAAAGACGTCACTGCTGAACGTTTTCGCGGTCGGCGAGTTCCCGCAAACATACGTGAGTTTCGCTCTCGCTTTCGCTGTGAACTGCAGTGGGCGACATGGGCTGGCGACAGCTTCGGGTCTCGGATCCGACCCCCACGCAGTTTGCGTCCGCTGAGTGGGTGCCGTTCACACCTGCAAACTTAAGCTCCAGGCCAAGCACAAGCAACCGGCCGGCTGGCCGGAGCGCCGTACGCAGTGCATGTACCAGCGTGCTGGTATCCAAGCGGACGGGGGTGCGCAGTGTGTGGTGTGGCGCCTGCTTCTACTGGCCGAAGCGCAGTGAATGGTGGGCTGGCCTCAATCCGGAGGCCGATCGGGGCTGGATTACAGCATAATGAGTGCGAGAGGCAGGGCTGACGACTCCCATAGGAACCGACCGTGTTCGACAACTATGTGACGGACATCGAGCTCGACGGCAAGCCGATCCAGCTCGCGCTCTGGGACACGGCCGGCCAGGAGGAGTACGAGCGCCTCCGGCCCCTGTCGTACAGCAAGGCGCACATCATCCTCATCGCGTACTCGGTCGACACGCCCGACTCGCTCGACAACGTCACGCAGAAGGTGAGTGGGAGCGTGAGCGAGGGCTGCGAGTGCGTTAGCCGTGCGCCATTTCGTGCACAGCAATCCGCCGACGGCGAGCACAGATCAGCCGGCGGCGATCTGCGTGCGGCATATACCGGCGGGGTATGCGGCGGCAGAGTGCGGGGCATCGCCGACATTAGCCGGGCCAGCGAGCCAGCCTTTCTGGTAGTCACCAGGCTCATGACAGCGTTGTCTGCTGTGCACTCCCCGCTCGTAGGGCATACGCCCAGCAGCTGTCTTCACCAGAAGCCGTAAGCTGACGACCAGTGGATTGAAGAGGTTCGCAACATTTGCGGGTCATCGATACCCGTCATCCTTGTCGGGTGCAAGCGCGACCTGCGCGACAAGGCGATCGCGAACGGGACGTTCAACCGGGACGAGTTCATCGACGAGGCTACGGTGAGTAGAGCGCAACACGAGCGAAGCGAGTGCGGAGCGTAATCAACAATGAGGGGAGGGAGGGTCGGTCCAGCATAGCCTTGCAAGGATGTGCAGCGAGAGTAGCTGAGGACACCACTCAGCTTAGAGGCGTCTTGATGTGTCGAGGTCTCGGAGAGTGGTCTCGGAGCACACTCCGTTGCACCGCGTCATTGCACGCTGCGGACAGGGACCGGTCGTGTGCGCTGCAGCGGATGACAGGTGACCCGAAATCCTGGGTCGGGCTCGCCCGGTGGCTAAGCGAGGCTGGGCCATGTGACCAGCCCAGGGTTGAGCAAGCTGTGGCACATCGCCAATCCAATCATCTGTCCCCTTCCTTCTTCCGCCCTCTCCGCTGCGTCTGCTTCCTGATCGTGAGTGTTAAGCTGACATGCAGGGCCGCGTCGTCGCCGAGCGCATCGGCGCCAAGGCGTTCCACGAGACGTCCGCGCTGCTGAACGAGGGCGTGCTCGAGGTGTTCGAGGCCGCGACGCGCGCGGCCATGACGGTCCGCGACGCGGGCTACGGCGGCGTCGGCGAGTCGAAGCGCGAGCGCGAGTACAAGCGGCGCGAGAAGGAGGACCGCGGCTTCGGCAAGTGCTGCGTCATCTGCTAAGCCGGGGGCCGCTGGCGCGCTGCGCAGCACTGCTCGCTCCGTTCGCCGCATGGCGTCAGTCCCGCGCTGCGCTCCCTCCTTCTGCTTTGAGCACTTCCCGCCTTCATCGGCTCGCATCTGGCCGAGGCGCCTCCGCCGCCGCCGAGACGAGCACACACCCGTCACGGGTCCAACCCCCGCGACCCGGCCCCAGGCCATAGACCAGCCCTCTCTGTCGGGCCACAGACACAGAATATAGCGATCAGATCCGGACTTGCATAAATGTATACCTGCGATTGTACTGGGTGCCAGGGCGTGTTGTGGCTAGTCGGTTGGCCACGCACGACGCACCGACGACACTGACGACGCACGGGCACGCGTGACTGATCGGCGAGTCCGTGCTCACGCCCGACTTACCAGTCTAACGGTCTGGCAGGCAGGAGTCAATTGCCCGATCGCAAGCTCTCTGAACCAAACCTTCCACAGGTGGCGCCCATTGACGGCCGACGTGCTACGTAAAACTGATGCATTTGTACAACTGAACATGGCTTGGCCTAATCTCTGCGGCGACCCCCGCTCAAATGCCGACACGCTGCCGCTCGAGCGTGCTCTTCTGCGACGCGTCGCGGCTCACGCGCCAGTAGTACTCGAGCACGTCGTGGGCCGCCAGCCGCTGCAGGAAGCCCTCGTCGTGCGTGATGACGATCAGCTGGAAGTTGGCCTGGCGGCGGCGCTCGCGGATGATCTCGGCGAGGCTCTCGGCGAGCGCGTTGATGTTCTCCTGGTCCAGGTTGGTCGTCGGCTCGTCGAGCGCCAGCACGCCGCAGCCCTGCCCGAACGACTCGGCGAGCGCGAGACGGATGATGATCGACGCGAGCACCTTCTGCCCCGCGCTGCAGCGCCCACGCATGTCCAGCTCGACGTCGTTCTTCACCATCACGACACGGTAGTTGTAGCTCTTCCGCGCTGAGGTGCTCGCCTCGTCGTGGTCCGACACGATGCGGATGCCGTCGATGTCTGCGGTTAGCTTGGGGTTTGGAAGAGGCAGCTTACCCGTTCCCTGGTATGTCTTGTTCCACAGGTGCCCGATAGTGTCATTGATCTCGTCCATCTTCAGCGAGTGGTACTTGAGAATCGCACTGCAGGTCAGTACGGGTTCGGAGTTCTACCAACTCACTTGTCCAGAGCCTTGCCGTACTTGTCGAGGTCAGCGTTAGCGTGCTCGCCCATCTTCGTCTTGATAAGCTGATCAAGGTACACCCTGTCGATGTCGCGGTACTCCGTCTTGAGCAGGTGCTCGGCCTTCTTGCGGTTCTCCGTCATCTGCAGCAATACACCGCTCGCCAGCTGCCACTTGTTCTGCACCTTGGTTTCATCGTCCGCGCGCTTGACGTGCTTCGAGTTGAACTCGCGTCGGGCTTGTGCCGCAGCCTCAAGATCGATGCTCGCGAGCTCCTCATCGACCTTCTCAATCTTGGCCGTCTCTTCGCGGTAGTCGATGTTCGACTTGATGTTCTTGCGCGTGCCGTTCGCGCGTGAGATGTCGTCGTTGAGGGCGCTGACCTGCTTGTCGATTCCTGCCCGTGCCCGCGACGACTCCTCGATCTCTCGCCGGATGTCGTCCATCAGCGCCTCATTCTCGCGTAGCTTCCGGTCGTTTCCCTCCGCGATGTAATTCTGGCATGCGCGGTTCTTCGACTCGACCTGCGACAGGCTAGATTGGTAGATGCCGATCTGCATGTTGGCGTCCTCCTCGGCGTTCTGGCGCTCCGCGCGGAACCGCTCCATCGCCTCGGTCTTCTCACGCCAGGGCGCAACGGCGGCGGCGGCAGCAGCATCGAGTTCCTAAAGTAGTCAGCATCGCCTGCAAACAGCACTTACCTTGAGCTGAGCTTGGAGCTTGGACAGCTGCTCCTGCTGCTCCTTCAGAGCGGCCTCGTCCATGCGGCGACGCTCCTGCTTAGCCTTGAGGTCGTTGAGCTTGATCGACTTGCGACTGATCTCTTCGCGAATGGCATGGAGAGCATTGCTCTTGAGTTCCTTCTCAGACGAAAGTGCGCTCTGCTCGCGCTGGAGGACCTTGCTGGCATGTTAGTAAAGGGTTAGCGGCGATACCCACATGTCACTGGAGATCTTGTCGACCTCGCGCTGGACCTCTTCCACCGTCTTCAATGAGCCACTACCTTGGAGGTCTCGCTCGAGGCGCTGGATGTCGACCTTGAGGTCTCTGATCTCGCCGACAGTGCGCGTCACCACGGTCGCAGCGCTCCGCATGTTCTGCAAGTCACGGGTCGCCAGTTTGGCCTTTTGCACAACCTCCCTCGACTGTGCATCAGCTCAAGACCGCGTGACCAAAGCTTACCTCCTCCACCTCAGTCTGCACCGTATCCAGCTTGGCAGACTCCTCCTTGATCTGGCGCTGAAGATCGGGAATCTCCTTCTCCTTCAGCAGCTTGGCCTGAGCAACCGAGGGCACCTGCTTGCGCAAATTCGTCAATTCTGTCTGCCACTGCTCCAGCTCGTCCTTGACCTCATCCATATTACCCGTCGTACACCGCTCGATGCGGGTGGCGACCTGAGATCAGCTCTGGTACGAAACATCAAGCTTACGTAGGCCTCAAAGTGCTGCTTCTCGTTATCGTGAATGGCACGGTCACATCCGAGGCACTTCTTCTTGGTCTTGCCCAGATCAAGAATCTTCTTGTAGAACTTGACAGACGTCTGAGTGTCCGCAATTTCACTGCAGGTTAGCTCCGATCTGCCACTCAAACTCACTCTTGACGGATGCTGACCTCGGTCTCCGCCTCTTTGATGGCATCCTCGATTGTCGGCTGCCCGCTTTCGGCGAGAGCATCGGCGATGCTTCTCTCTAAACCTGCAGGGTCAGCTCCGATGGTGTACGGCCCCGCAGCTCACGAGTCAGCTCGGCAGTCTTTGACTGGAGGCTCTGCTTGGCGATGTTGAGAGATGTCTGCAGCTGCGACAGAGCCCGGTTACTGGCAGCAGACGCAGCTTCGGCGTCCTGGAGTTCGCGATCTCGCCGTCTGCTGTTAGCTATCAGCCTTTCGGAAGCCTTACCCTATGGCGCTAGTCACAGTCTCCTCCATGGTCTCGGGCTTGATCTCAGAGCCAACGAGCTCCAGGAAGCGCGCAGAGTGGCTGTTGATTCTTCCGTTAGTATGAAACCAGCACTCTCAGCTCACGAGGCGTCGACCTGGGCCGTCTTGGACTCAATCTCCGTCCGCTTGATGCTCAGCTGCGCTCGAGTATCGGCTTGCCGGTTCAGAGCTGACAGTTCGGCGTTGATCTTGTCCTTCTCCAGCTCCTTCTGGCGGATGGCTGAGCCACGCCCTCGCATCTGCTCATCGTACTTCGCGTCACGAATCTCCTCGTCCAGCCGATCTCGGCGCTGCTCAGAGGCCTTGACATCGTTCTCAAGAACGCTAATGTCCGCGTCCACGGAGCTGACGGAGTCAAAAGTCGCCTCCATGGTTCGGATGCGGTTGTTCAGTTGAGTCTGGGCGTCAGCTAAGTAATCGTTCATGCAAGCTTACAATCTGGTCAAGTTTGCTCTGTTTGGTGGCAATGGCTGTCGTCTTGGCACTGGACAGCTGGTCCAGCTCAGCCTGGAGCTCTCGCTCCTTCCGAGCACCGTCGGCCTGCATGCGCTTCAGATCGGACTCAGCCTTGCGGACAAGCTCGTGCAGCTTATCGATAAAGTCGGCCACCTTGGTGTCTTCCAGCGGGCTGTAATCGAAGCCAGAGAAGTTGTGTGTCTTCGCCAGGTCGCGTACAGCAGTCTCGCGCTCCTTAACATTCCTCTCGTACATCTTCAGTCAGCTCCGGCTTGGGTCCAGTGTACTCACCTTACGGCTGTTCTGGAGTCCTCCTTGTGTGCTGACGAGATTACGTTCACGCCTTCGCAGTTCCTCCAGCGCCTCATCCTCCTTGTCGCGAAGCTCGATCTGGTTATCGCGCTTAGACTCGATCGACTTCAGATGGGAATCGAAGTTTTGATATTGGCGCTTCAGATCCTCGATGGAGTCTGGAACGGTCAGCTCTAGCAGTCGTTAAAGCTCACCATTGAGGATAGTGGTTCCTTCCAGGATAGTGTCCCGGTGAGATTCGTACATCTCCTTTCTCTGCTCGAGCGTTTTGACGTGCTCAAAGATGGTGTTGAAGCTGGACGCCTGCTGCGCGAACTGGAAGTTTTGCTCCTTGAGGCGCTGATATTCTTCACTGAGACGCTCCACCTCTGTCTGCTTGGCGTTCTCGTTGTCGATCATCTCCTCAATGTCCTTTCTCATCTGGGGGTCAGCTACGTCGTTAGACGCATAGCTTACTCACCGCCTCGGCTCGGTTCTTGTCCTTCTTGAGATGGGTGAGTCTCTCATTCTCCACCTTGAGATCCTGAGCCCCCTGCTTCTTCAGCTGTTTGATGTTGTCCAACGCCTTCGTATACCTGGGTGTCAACTGTGCATCGAACGGCAGTAAAGCTGGCTCACTTTGTCGCTTCGAAGATGTCGTCGAACTTCTTCTTGAGCGCCGCCGGCTCCGACAGCGGCCAATTGGAGTCTTCCTGGTGGCAGAAGATGACGTTCTCGAGAATTGCCTTGGAGACACCAAGGAGGAGCGGGACTTCCTCGTCCATCTCGGAACACTTCGTCGAGATCGTGTTGCGCTGAGAGATTAGCGTCGTCCTGCGATCACCTCACCTTGCCGTCATTGCCGTCGGTCTTCGCGAGCAGACCCTCCAGTGTCTTCATAGTCAGGCCACCCGTTTTCTTCGTGGTGACTTGCAGACTGCGGGTCACGGTCATGCGCTGGCGGTTCACGTTCCAGAAGCGGAGGCGCACTTGCGCCTTCACCTCCTTCTCGTTCGCCATCTGGGCGTCAGCTGTGAGCGAAGTTGAATAGCTACCTTGGGGTCATGGACAAAGGCACCTCCTTTGGTGTTTGGGGGAAGGTCACCTGTGGTGGCGTACTTGAGACACTCAATGATCGTCTGCCGGTCAGCTCGTCGTGTACGCCGGGGTAACTAACAGTCTTGCCACTGCCGTTGTGGCCGACGATGACGGTGAGAGGAGAGTAGAACTCGATGACTTGGACATGCTTGTCGTCGAACGAGCGAATGCCACGAATGGCGAGCTTGTTGAGGGCGGCCCTGCAGAGTTAGCTCAAGCACTGGCAAGAAGCTGTACCAACATTCTGGCTGGGCCGGTGGAGGTTGCCCGACCCGAGGTGCTTCAGCGGCGCGCTTCCTTCCTTTGCTCGAGATCGAGGCCGCAGGCAGACTGAAGCGCCGAGCTGGAAGTGAGTTCGGTCAAATGCCAGCGGCGGGGAGCGAGTCTCGTCTGTGGGAGCGAGGAAGTGTTCGAAAGCAGCTGATGTCGGTCGCGTGTCGCGACTTCTGGGCGCATGGAATGCGGGGCTCACCAGATCCAGTCAACTTGGCGGAGTGCGGCAGTCTGTCCGCTGTTGTCATTTCGTGTCAGCCTGACACTACTGTGCCCCAGTTGACTTTCGCGACCACGTGAGCCTGACTCCGTGTCGCGACGCGTTAACGCGCCGGGCTCATGTTGACAATGTCCAGCCGTTGCAGACCGCTCTCCACTCCACCCCCACCGCCCACCATGACCACCGCCGACGAGAGCGCGCGCGCCGACCTCACAAGATGCTTCAAGGGCGCGGTAGCGGAGCATGAGGACGTTATGGCTGAGTGTAAGCTATCCTTCTGACCTTGGAGCTGACGCCAGGCCTGTCAATGCTGCGCATGTACTCGCTGTCCGCGCAAGACCTGTTCTTCAAGTACGAAGCGTTTCTGATGTCGCGGCCGAGTGGGCTGCGGCAGAAGCTGTCCAAGTTCAACCTCGACGTCGTGCGCGAGCTGCGCAAGGAGATCCAGCGCGAGAGCCAGAGCAAGGCGCTTGCGTCGAGCACGAACAGCGCCGACACCAAGGTTGCGGGCGTGCGGCGGAAGAACGCGGCCGTCGCGGACCTCGGCGGATTGTGAGTTACCTTGAAGTGCATGTAAACTGACGTACAGCCTGGACGGGCTCTCGACGCCGGTCAAGAAGCGCAACGTGACGCAGTTGTCGAACACGAGCAACAACGCCAACGTGCCGTCGCCGTCAAGCATGAGCACGCCGCACCGCACGCCGACGGGCCCGGTCCCGACCGCGAGCAGCTACCGGCCGTCGGGGCCGTCGCGGCTTGCCGTGCCCGTTTCGACGCCGCTGGGCAGGGACGGAGCCGCGCCCTCGAGCCCGGTGTCGGGGGCCGAGTCGCCGAACGGCGGGATGATGGGCACGACGGCCGCGCCGTTCCATGCGCGCGCGCAGCCGCACCACCTGCTCGAGACGCTGAACGGGCACCTGTCGTCCGGCTCGGGTGTGCCGGCGGGCGTGGCGCGGCCGCGCGTGCAGCTCACCGCGACCGAGGACCCCAAGGCGTGGGACTACCGGTACATGTTTGAGAAGATGAGTGCGCGGTCCGAGGCGCTGGACGAGCAGATCGACACGTTCGCGTTCACCATCATGGACGCGTACGGGCTGACGGAGCTGGGCGACCCGCACGTGCCGGCCGAGGACGCGACGTACACGGTCGGGCGCGTGCTGTCGCCGCCGACGGACAGCAACAAGGCGACGGCCGGCAGCCTCTTCCTGCAGAGCAGCCGGCAGTTTGGCGGCGGCAACATTGTGCCGCTCCGCTTCTCGGCCGACGTCAAGGTGCGCGGCGGCGCGCCGGGTGTGCGCGGGTTCGGCCTGTTCCCCGGCTGCCTCGTGTGCGTCAAGGGGCGCAACGGCGGCGGCGACGCGTACGTTGTCGACGAGGTGCTGATGGTGAGTCTGCTCCTGCTGACAGAGCTGACCGGCAGCCGCCGGCGCAGGCGCTCCCGTCGAGCCTGCCGGACGAGATCGTGCAGTACCAGCAGGGCGAGCGGCTGGGCGGCCTGCCGATGTCGATCTACAGCACGGCGGGCCCGTACACGCTGGACGACAACCTGGAGTACGAGCCTTTGGACGCGCTGGTGGACGTGGTGTGTGATGAGCGGCCGGACGCGGTGATCATGCTGGGCCCGTTCGTGGACGCGCAGCACCCGCTGATCGCGGCGGGCGGGCTGCGGCAGACGCCGGTCGAGCTGTTCCGGGAGCAGGTGGCGTCGCGGCTTGCGCGCATCACCGAGGAGTCGCCGGGGACGGTCGTCGTGCTGATCCCGAGTGTGCGCGACCTGCTGTCGCGGCACGCGGCGTTCCCGCAGGCGATGCTGGCGCGCGACGGGCTCGGGCTCAGCAAGCGCGTCAAGCTGCTGCCGAACCCGTGCACGTTTGCGCTCAACGAGGTCGTCGTCAGCACGGCCAGCGTCGACACGCTCTTCCACCTGCGCTCGCAGGAGCTCTTCCAGCGCGCAGACGAGGCAGACCCCGACCCCGCCGTGCCCCCCGCGCGCAACCCCCAGGGCGACGCCATGGCAAACCTCGTCCGCCACGTCCTCGGCCAGCGCAGCTTCTACCCCCTCTTCCCTGCGCCCGAGGGCCTCGCACACGAGGTCAACCTCGACGTCACGCACTGGGACCAGGCCGCGCTCGGCGACACGGCCCCCGACGTGCTCATCCTCCCGAGCAAGCTGAAGCATTTCTCAAAGGTGAGCGCGAGCCGCCGCGAGCCACGCAGTGGCGAGCGCGCGCAAGGACTACTCGTACTCGTCGTGAACACAGCTGACTCCAGATCGTCGACGAGACCCTCGTCGTCAACCCGGGCCACCTCTCGCGCGCACACGGCGCAGGCACCTTTGCCAAGATCACGGTCCACCCCTCCGCAGCGGGCCGCCTCGACCAGGTCGACGAGGAGGGGTACACGACGCACGGCGTCGCGGAGCGCGCGCGCTCCGAGGTGTGGCGCATCTAGCCGGCGAGGGGGTTCCGTTCCGTACTATATCCATGTATTTGTTCCGTTTGATTGCATACCCCTTTTAGTTCTAGCTGCGTTCTACTACCTATCATTCGTTGGAAGAGTGTTCGCCCAAGCGCTCGCTACTCGGCCCCGCCCCGGGCTCGGCCCAAGGTGCGGCCCGACCTCGGCCGCCGGCCTCGCCGCTCACACCTTGACCTCGGCCGGGAGGGGCTTGCCCTCTGCGCCGGCGATGGCGTTGCGGACGCACAGGTCTGCCATGGCGTTGCGCGTGTCGTAGTCGGCCGAGCCCATGTGCGGGATGACGACGCACTTGGGGTGCTTGACGAGCCTGTGGTCTGGCTTGATGTTGGGCTCGTCGGTGATGACGTCGAGGCCGGCGGCGAAGATCTCGCCGGCGTCGAGCGCGTCAGCGAGGTCGTCGCTGTTGACGATGGGCCCGCGCGCCGCGTTGACGAGCACGGCCGTCTTCTTCATCTTCTGCAGGAAGGCGCGGTCGACCATGTCCTTGGTGCTGTCGTTCAGCGCGCACAGCACGATCACAATGTCGCTCCTGGCCGCGAGCTCGTCCGCCTCGACGCGCGAGACGGACGCGACCTGCCCGCCCCACTTCTGCGAGAAGTCGGCGTCGATCGCGGCCTGGTCCTCGCGCGCCCGCGACGACGTGTACACGATCGTCGGCGGGTGCTCCTTGTTCGTGAACGCGACAAGGCGGTCGAGCGTCACCTGCGAGATGCGCCCGAAGCCCAGGAACCCGATCGTCAGGTCGCGGTGCCCGATCGACGGCCCGCACATCACGAACGGCGCCCACGGAATGTCCGGCCACCGCCCCTCCTTGACAATCTCGATGCCCTCGCCCATCCGCCGCATCGCCATCAGCAGCAGCGCGATCGTGATGTCCGCCACGGCGCCCGACAGCACGCCCGGCGTGTGCCCGATCTTGATGCCCTTCTTGTTCGCGAGCGGGACGTCGATGTGGTCTGCACGTCAGCCCATTGCAAATCGTGCGACTCACCAAACCCAACAGAGAACGTCGAGATGCACTTAACGCCCGGGCCGCACGCGTCGATGAACTCGGCGTCGACCTTGTCGCTCGCCTGCCCGTGCATGATGCACGCCGCCGCGACCTCGGGGTCCTTCAAGTGCTTCAGCACCCAGTCGCGCTCCGGCGCCGCGTCCTCTGGGTTCACGATCAGCTCGAACGGCGACGCCTCGAGCTTGGCCATGGCCTCGGGGCCAACGTTGCGGGTACTGCTGTCAGTGTCTTCTCCTTCCAGCGGTTGCTGCTCCTAGCTAGCACAGCTCTGTGGGGCTCTGTAGCACTCTGGGACTAGCCTGTGGAGCTTACAGCGGACGAGTCGCCGCTCCGAGGCTGCCACCCCTCCCACCTTCCGTAGCACGTCGGCGAAGTCGCTCGGAGCGCCTCCGCTCTCCGCTCTCCGCCGGAGGCGCTGAAGTGTAACGCCGAGTGCGGGGAGTAGAGCCGTCGAGAACACCCGAAACAACGCAACAGCACACGGCGCTGATCCCACTGCTGAGCGGTGAGACATCCGCAGAGCGCGGCGCTACGCTAGTCTCAACCGGCTGTTTGCCCCGTCACACGATGCACATGACGAGCAAGACGAACCGGCGTGGACTTTTGGCACCTCTGGCACTCCCGAAGCTGCCTTAGCTGCCTCCTGGGACGATCTACTCGCTTCCCTCGGCCCGCTCTCTTCCTTGCGCCGCCCCTGCCGACACCCTCCGGCGGGAACCTTGCCGTTCACGCGCGGGCGTCTCCACGCCGCGCCGGGCCCGCGGCAGCATCGCCCCGCTCGCTGATTCCAAGACGCCTGCTGTACTCACACAAGAATCTTCTGCGGCATGCTTCTGCGGACTGTCGAGTGCAGGAATCGGCGGAACATGTGGTTGTTGCAACACCGGAGGACGGCTGGAGGACGGCTGCAGTGGGCACGCTAGGGTCCACTTGGCCTCCACCCCAGGCCCGTCATTTACCGCCGGACCCGGCCCGGAAAGCCGATCGGAGTCCGGCCCGCCCACTTGACCCGGCTTGGTCGCCCGCGCGCCCGCCGCGCGAGCTCACGCTCAAGAGTGTCTCAGTGTAGGCGGGTGCCAAGGCAGCAGAGAAGACAAGTTCTTACGAGTTACATTTATTTGTATGTGTATAGTAGTGCTAGTGTTACGGGTATGGTTATTCACTTAGAGAGGAACGGTGATACGATTGCGCTTACGATAGATTGTACACGAGGTGCGAGCCGTCAAACGTTCCGTTCGGGTCGTGTGTCTGGAACAGGTTCGCCATCTGCTCGACGTCAAACGAGTATGAGTTGACGTCGAAGCCGTCGTACGTCTGGAACCACCCAGGCAGGGGGACCTCGCCGGCGGCGTTGAAGCCAGAGAACAAGTTAGCCTGCTGCTGCTGTATGAACTGCTGCTGTTGCTGCTGCTGGGCCGTCGCGGGCTGTCCAGGCATGCGCTGCCCCTGCCCTTGCTGCTGGACCTGCGGCTGGCCGGGCATCTGGGCTTGGCCTTGCTGGTGCGGCTGGGGCTGGGGCGGCTGCGGTTGCTGAAGCGGCTGGGGCTGAGGCGGAACAAACTGCTGGGTCGGCGGCTGCTGCACAGGTGGAACCTGGTGCATGCCAGCCGCAGACCCCTGCAACGGGCTCGGCATGGGGCTAACAGTGCTCGAAATACCGTTGGGAGTTCCATTGGGACCAACACGAGGGTTCGGAGACACCTTCACGCGCGGGTTGCCAGTGACGGGCTGTGACGCTGAGCGGTGAGCACCAGCCGCGGCCGCTCCAAGCTTCTGGTTCGACTGCGGCACCTGTTGCGACGATGTTGCCGCGGGAGACGTCTGGCTGCCAGCTGAGTGCAAGGATCCGCTTTGCGACGGAGTCGGGGTTGCGAGTGCCTCGGCAACCACCGGTGACGTAAGAGAGGAGATGGACTTGCGGCGGGCCGCCTTGATACCGTACTCGGCATCGAAGATGAGGTCGTGTGTCGGGACGAACCGGACCTGATCGTCGGCGAGCTTGGTGGCCTGCTCCTTGAACGTCTCAACCAGCTTGAGGTGTCTGACAGCGAGAGGGTGTCGCTGCGCGTACATGACATGGGCACGGCTGACTCGTCAGCCTGGGGTCTGGCGGCATGACCATGATACTTACTGGAATTCCTGCACCTCCGCCTCGAACACGTTCGACGCGACGTGGTTGTTGGACAGCCGGGCGGAGTTGATGAAGCGCAACAGACACCTAGTCGCCTGGCCCCAGATGAACGAATTCACCGGCGGCAGAAGCGTGACTAAATGCGTTAGCGTATCCCTAGCGTCATGCCTTGGGGAAAAAACTCACGATCGTAACTGGTCGCCTGCAGGTCGAACAGCAGGGACAGGATAGCGCGAACTGCGGACAAAATCATCTTGGCGGCCTCGTCATTCCAGGTCAAATGTGTGATCAAAGCTTGGCCGAGGTTAAGCACGCAGGCATGCGTCAGGGAGATAGCCGTGAAGAGGTCGGCATCGATAGCCTCGCCTCCGTCCTTCGTCGGCTGCATAGGCCGCCGCAACTGAGGGGGGAAGCTCATGCGGAAAGTGTTAATGTCCATCATGAGCCTTCGGAGTTCCGGGTCGGAGAGGTAACGGGCGTAGGTGTGCGTGTCTTGGGTGTATCGTCGGATGAAGGTGCTCGTTTCTCCGTAGAGGCGCATAGCCTTGATGAGAAGGTTCAAGCTGTCCATGTGCTGCGGGGGATGGTCGGAGTAGAAGTCGGGTGACTTGAAGCTCTGAACACCAATGAGACTGTCATGAGTTGAAGTGTCGTAAATGTGCTGGATGACGGGCATCTCAACCGAGATCTCGTTGTCGGACAGAGCAGTCGGCCACGCCGTTCCGCACGTTGACATCCGCTCGACGTAGTAAGTCAGCCTGGGTGGTCAGCGTCGCTGTGGGTCAAAAGCGGCCTGACTACTCACCACCACGTTCGGTCCTGCTCCGCCTGCTCCAAGGCCGACTGCGCGGGTGCGACGAGCACTGGGTTGTGCAGAAGCGAGTCGCGCTCCTTCACTGTGACAGTCAGCGTCTAGCAACAGGTGACTGAGAAGTACGCACATGAGGAAAGGTGCAGATACTGAGGCAGGGCCATGCGAACGGCGCAAGCTGACTCCATGAAAACGTCTGTGAACCAACCGTTCGCAAAGTCCATCTGCACGGCGAGCGTGAGGGCTGTCCGATCAGCATTTGTCCAAGGACTGTGACTCACATTGCACTCCGGCCAGAATGTCGCCACTGTTGACAGCGTCTCCGACACCTTGCAGACACCGTCGACGGTGCCACATCTGGAACCGTGTGAGCGCGTTCGACTGGTCGACGATCTGGCCGCCCATCACGGAAATGAAAGGTATAGAGCGCATCGACGACTCCATGTTGAGATCGTGCTCTGGGTGGATTGTTTCGTTGGCGCTCGTCCCGACGGGGAAGTACTCGCGCGAGGCCACTGTTTCGGGCGAGAGGAAGGGGGCCGTAATCGCTAGGATGCCGTGCAGCACCATTGTACTCTGCGGGATGCGTCAGCCAGTTGAAATCCCACGCTCTGCAAAGTCAACGTACCGGGAAATTCGGATGCCTGGGAGGCAGCTGCAGAGAGCTAAACAGATGCGCGCGGTTGAACATTTTAGGCACTGTAGGCACTCTGTCGAAGAAGACGTTGATGACATGGTCGACGACTGCCGGGGAAGGCAGGTTCTGAGGCCAGCTGGCATGTTAGCACCGGCTAAAGATCACTTTGAGCGCCCAACTTACTCAGGCCAGATGAGACCACCGCTGAAGGTGGGGTTGAGTTCCGGGACTCGAGATGGGAGACGACTTCCGCTGGCTTCGCTTGGCGATCCGCTCGGGTGAACCGAACTGTTGGGCTGATTCGGGGGGTACGTGCTCTGATAGACTACGGATGGCCCAGGTTGCTGGAAGGGTTGACCTGTACCAGTCATGCCGAGACCGTTGACCGGCTCAGTGATGACTGGCGTCTGGTTGTATGGCTCCTGGTCTTTGATGTGTCAGCAAACTACCCTTCCGTCGGATCTCCAGTCTGTACTCCAGCAGCACTCACACAGGTTGTCATGGTCGTCCTCGTAGCTCTGCGAGATCGTTGGAATTTGCTGAGATCCATGCGACTGAGACGGGCCGGGTTGCGAGAGCTTCTGTTGCTGCTGCTGAGAAGGAGGCTGCTGATCCTGCCAAGGCTGCTGGAAGCCGTCCTGGGGAGCCTCCAACTCGTGCATTTTGCGTCTCTTGTTCTCTCGTTTCCGAAGCGTCCGTGCAGATGGGTCACGTATCTCGTCCCAGGTACATGGCTCTGGCGGCTCATACTTGATCGGTCCTCGCTGACGGGGCTTGCGGCAGTTGCCACAGGTGGGACGCATCGCATCGCATTTCTGGTCCCAGTCAGCACGGCAGCCTCGCACGCACGTCGGCCTCGGCATCGGGGTGTAGGGTCCGCTTCATTGGGACTGCCGAAAAAGCGGGGGAAGAGGTCGAAGTGAGGGGGAAGGGAGGTGGAGGCCGAGTCACGTACCAGTTTTCTCCGCCTGCACTGATGGCAGGCAGCATTGCGTGCAAGGACGCGATGGGGGTCGCCATCCTGCATGCTGGGCGGAGCGTCGAAGTGGTCGGAAGACACGATGGATAGAGGTGTGGGTGGGATATGTCGAAGGAGAAGAGAGTTGGGTTAAAGCGAAAGAATTGGCTCGGACAGAGGAGGCGTGCGCGTGAGCAGGACGTGACCGACTGGCTTGGGCTTGGACCGAGTCGACTGCTGGCGGCAGGGCGGCGACGACGAGGTGACTAGCGGACAGATGGGGGGCCGCCGCACAATGCGCGATCGATGGGCTGAGGGGGTGACGGGGTGGTGGGGCGAGGGGTATGTTGGCTGACACGATGAGTGTGTGCGTGTGTGCGCGTGTGGGGAAGACAAAAGGATGAGAAGACAAGATGAGGGCAGATGGATGGTGTTGGATGAATGAATAACCGGTGGTGAGGGTGAATGTGAGCAGGCACGAATGTGGACGGTGGCACGGCGGTAGGGCGGCACGGCACGGCAGGCCAGGCGGGGGCGGGGGCGGGGGCGGTCGGGGGATGGTGCGGTCGTGATGGTTGTGCAGGCGTGAGTCTGTGTGTGGGCGGTGGACAATGAGCGGTGTCCGGACGTCTCTGGGGCGCTTATTGCGTCTGCGCTTGCTTGCCAGACTTGTCGAGCGGCCGAGGGCGGCTGCAGCAGGCGACTGGCGACTGGTTGGTTGGTCCGACGGTCTGACGGTCAGGTCTGGTCAGATGGACTGATGGTCACCAGGACAAGGTCGGCAGGATCAGGACCAAGACAGAGCCTAAGTTGTGCACAGGTGGTCCTTGGTAGCGCTGGTACGGTGGTCCTTGTGGTCCTGGTGGACTGGCGCCGGCAACTTAGCGTGTGATACGGAGGCTGGGGCTGAGGCTGAGGCTGAGGTCCTGGACCGCGAGGGAGAGCGTGAGCGTGAGGGTGAGGGTGAGGGCCTTGAGGGTGGGGGTGCGGAGACGCCAGGGTGTGCGCGTGCGTGCCGTGCCGTGCGGTGCGGTTGTGCAAGCGGGCTAGGCGGCAGAGGCGGGGGGGGGGGGGACGACGGCACGACGGCGGCAGGACCCAGGCGGCGGAGCAGAAAGCAGGCGAGCAGACAGGCAGGCGTCGACAGCTTACGAAGACCCGAAGACCCAGACTCGGGACCAGGACCAGGACTGGATTCAGATTCAGATTCAGACGAGAGCTGACGGAGTCGTCGAATCACTCGCTGCGCGTCCGACCGAGGCACCGCGCCTCCAGGCCCGAGGGCCCGAGGGTACAGAGCTCAGCGCTCAGACGGGCAGGAATGCATGCATGCAGGCCGCCCGCTGCCCACTGCCCACTGCGTCCCGCCTCGCTGCTGGCTGTTGCCCACTGTCCACTGCCCACTGCAGCCCGCAGCCGAGTCCCAGTCCCGACAACAGCGTCACACTACTGCTTGCGAACAGGCGCCTGCTTGGGCTGCTTGGGGAAAACAAGGTGGGGAGCAGTGGCCAAAGGGCATTAGGGTGAGGCATCAGGCCCGAGGATCAAGACACTGAGATCCAGCCAGTGGCGCACACTCCGGGAGGCAAGGGCACGGCAGAGGAGCAGAGGGAGGCAACACCCAGCGCCCAGGTGCGGGGCAGGCGCCATCACCCCAGAGCCAGCAAGCAGAGCGCAAAGCACGCTCTGGGAACAGCACGCCTCCCTGATAGCGTCTTCCCTGCCCCAGCTAACAGGGTTCACCGGATCGACGCAACGGGACCTGGGCCACTGCCATTTTGGCTCGGTGGCTCACTGCTTCCTGTCTTGCTCACCTCCCACAAGCTCACTCCAGCACTGCGTACGCCATGTAGCCCCGCCTGCCGCCCGATCCATGCCCAAACAACTCAACATCCTTGCTATCTCCTCCCCCTTCTCCGCCTTGCTCTGCCCCATCCCCATCCCCAACTCCGGTCCGGCAGTGCCAGGCCTTGGCAGCGGCGACTCTCTTCTCTGGGTTCTGCTTTCCGCCTCAGCCACCGCAGAGACGACTGATGACGTGCCTGTTTCCTCGCCCAATCAGTCCGCGGCCCTGACGTCGCCTTCCCTGACCGCCTTGAATGCCTTCCCCCTTGTGTCTTCCCTATCCCATTTGGTCTGATTCAACCGTAATTCTGTAATCAGCCAGTACACTCCAAGCTCGACGTGCGAGCGAGAGAGAGAGCGAGAGAGCGATCTCCAAGCCTCCTCTCTGTCTTCGCTCGTCAGCCCTGCCCTCTCACCCTGCCGCCTCTGATACGCCTCTGTGATCTAGCCCCTCTCGGCATCTCGCCTTCTCTCGGATCTCGGAGGCTCTCCACCTTCCAAGACACATCTCAAGGCGTCGTCAACGTGCGGGCCTGCCGCGGTCCCGGGCGAATGATCTTCAAGGCAGTCAGGTGCTTCTAAACCTCCGGCCGGTACACCAGATCACCCGGCGCGCGGCGCGATATGGGGGATATAGCTCTATACCCAGACCCATCTCGCGTATCAGCGACTAACAGCAGGAGCGTGACCTCGCAACCGACGTCCCATCCCACGTTCCTCCCTTACCCATGCCCTCGGCTTCCTCCATGTCAATCCCGACCCGCTACCTCGGGACACGCGCTCACCGTCGACGGCAGGCGGCGCGCGGCGCGGGAGACACTGACCGTGTCTTCGACTCGCATTCCATCTCGTGTTTCATGCTACGGCGCTGCCGCCGCGACGCGTCGCTTACCGCTAGTGCTCTTCGTGATCCTGCACACCCGTCGTAGAGACAGGGCTGGTGTGTTGCTAAACGCCGCCTCTCGGCTGCACTGGCACTGGGACTGCTGCGGATCCTGACCCCACTCCCCACTGGGCCCACTGTTCTGTTGAATACTGAAGACAGCTCGAGACATCGTATTCTCGGGTGAAGTGATGAAGGGCTCCTCCTGACCGCGCGGTTGGTTAGGGCAGGTTGACGGCATGGACAGGTCCGTCGTCCGCGACCATGGTTAGTAATAGCGTGCTCCGATGACCTGCATCCGGGGAAATTCGTTACTGTAGGATCTGCGCCCGCTCGCAGGCGAATAGGATTGCGCTCCGCAGCCGGGTAAGCGGCATGTTCGGCGCGTACGGCGTGTAGGGCGGCACGCTCGGCTCCACGGCACGGCAGCGGCACGGTAGCACGGTGGCACGGCGGCTCGGCTGCATGTCGGCACCGCATCGCTACACCGCGGCGTGCACAGTCGAAAACAAACCAAACGATCTGCAAGTGCGCAGAAGTGCGGATTGCGGAATACCGCGGCACAGCTGATCCTCTTTAGGATCAAATGGTCTTATCAATGTGGCAGCCACCCCTCCCTCGTGCAACCACGCGCACCCTCGGGGTCCGACTCGCTCGAGCTGCTGACATGACCGAGCTTATGCGCTCTTCTCTGCTTCTGCCCCCGCGCGCAGCACGCGGCAAGCAGCAACGCGTGCGCCACCATGCCGACATCGCAGGGTGAGCGGAGCAAAGCAGATTACCAGCGCGGCGGCGCAGATCGTCGCGTATCGAGCACTTGGTCAGCGCGAAGCACGGAGCGCGACGTCTGCCTGCCCTGCCGCGCGTCGACATCAGACTAAAGTGGGGTCCACCTCGGATCCATGCGTCGGGTGCTAAGAGGCTGTCACGTATCGTGGATCGCTGTCTCGGCCCAGCTTTCTTGGCAACGGGCGACTATGCCTTGTTCCAGCTGTCCAGCCTGCGTGGAGCTGACACAGGCGTTGGCCCATGACACTCGTTCTCGCGCGCAGCAGGATATGGTGGGCAGCGCAGTGACCGCGTGCAGTATGCATACCCCGTACGTATGAACTTTGTTCGGGCCAGACTGGTTCCATGTGCTCCTCGCTAGCGGCATCGGCTCAACGACGGCGGACACGGCGCCGACGGCGGCGGCGGCGGCGAGGACAGCGCTGAAAACACTAACTTCGTTGGAACGGACATGCGACGCCTTCTACGGAGTACGACGCCGGCGGAAAAACGCACACTAAGCCTCGAGGCTCGCGAGATAGTCCAGAATCTCCATATTCAGGTGATGTCACACGCGAAAGGCTTCAATTAAGAGGTGACATAAAGGCCTCGCGGACCTTGTTCCTGGATTGTGCGGCTCTGGACTTGATTGTGCATGCTGCTGGGCAGCGGCCGGCGACGCGGCGATGCGGCGATGCGGCATGCAGAGCCCGTTCGGCCGCCGCCTGCGCAGACAAACACGCAAACACTCCCAGAGAAGCAAGACTCGTGGGCTTTGACCCGATACAGAATCCATCAGAAGGCACTGTTCACTGCGGCTATCGCGAAGGAATCGCCAGCGCCTGCCAACGCCCGCCTTCCGCCACTTGTGGATCTGACAGGACCAGCTGCGTACGAATGGCGTCCCCTGTGGTCCTCCACCTTCAGCCGCCCGGCGCCTCCACCCTTGTCGTCCCCTCCACTTGGAGGGCCACAGGGATGCATCAGCCAGCGATTCAGGAGTGCAGCGGCGCGACCCTGCACGAAGCTTGCCGAACCCTTGCATCCTTTGCGCGCGACGTCTGGTCCTCCTTTTCTCATCTCGCTCATGGCGACGCAGGATGCACCGACTGGCCAACCCGAGGGATGCTCTGCCGCGCGCCAGGAACGAAACGAGCCCTCGACCCAAACTCTATGGCGCCTGTTTGCTCCCGTGCCTGATGCCAGGTTTCAAATGGCCAAGTTCAAACGCCGGCGTCAACAAGGGCCACGCGCCAATCACGCCGCTCGCGCACTACAACCACGCGCAATTCCAAAACAAGCCGGCCAGCAGCCAGGCGATTATCTCTGGCACGCTCTCTGATCACCATACACCGCTGGAACGACCCTCCTCCACTCGACGTCGCTCGCCATGTCGCGACATCAGCACCCGCTGACGTCCGTGGCCGCCCTTGCTTCTCCGTCCGCGAGTAACACCGGCGCTGGCGCTGCCGCCGACGCTCGCAACACCCTCACCTATGACCAGCTCGAGCCCGGCACCGGCTTCCCCACCGGGCAGCTGGCCGGCCGCCTCAAGCTGCTCTACAAGGACAAGTCGGATGAACGCGAGTCTGATCTCAAACTCGATTTTGCCATCAAGGTCAAGCTCGCTACGTCCCCAGCGTCTGCAGACTATGTGCAGTCGAAGCAGCAGCGGCGCACCATCATGGCCCGCTTCGTGCTCCTTCCCTCTCCGTCTGACAGTCCCGCCGACGTCGCCTCGGTGCTCGCCGGGAACGCCGCGCTCCTCCGGCGCAGCCTGGGCTCCACGCTCGCCGTAGACTGCGCCGGGGCCAAGGTCGCGTCCCGCCGCACGATGGGCGACGGCACGACCGAGGTCATGTTTCGGGCCACGGGCAGCAGGGCCGTCACCATCGACGGGACGGCGCACCAATTCCTCAGTATGTCCATTGACCTACCTCCACTCACGCGCCGAGTGCCGAAATCCGCTTGACCTGCTGCTTCTGACGCAAATGCACTGACACGCATGCAGAGTGCGAACGTCTGAAGCCCATGAAGCCCGCAAGCAGACCGCGCGGCGACGACTGGTTCTCACCGTCCCCTGCACCACCGACACGCCCGACAACGACCGTGCAGGCGGAGCTGACGCGAGGTGACGTAACCCGCCAAGGCGTCATTTCTGGAACGCTCCGTCCTCTTTCGGAAGTGCCGCTGTTCGTCCTCAAGACTAACCACGCCCATGCATCCGCACCCCGCGAGCGCCGTGCGTCGGCCCTGCTGCCTGCGGCCCCGGCCCCGAATGCATCTTGCGTGGGCCAGGCCCCGGACGCTGTTCGGGATCCGCAGACTGAATATGTCGACCTGTCGTCACACGGAACCACTTCTGTGGCACCCCCGCATGCGCCGGCGTCTCCGCCCATGCGCCCGTTGCTGCCGTCCCCAAGCACCGTGCTCTCGTCTCGGCCAGAGACGGTCGACACGCCGCCCAGCAGCATGGAGCTCACGAAAGACGCCAGCAGGCAGCCTGCCAAGCTTAACCTTGATCCAGCGGGCGGCAGGGCGCAAGAGCAGTGGAGCCCAGGAACGACGCCGAGCGAAATTGGGGCCAGCTATTTCCCCGATAAGCAACTTTCGGCTATGGAGCTGGATGCTAAGCGGCGGTCTCCTGCGTCGCTTGCAGCAGAGCGTGCGGAAAGTGCGGAGCCGACGGCGCACGGCGGGTCGGACTCCACCGCGGCCATCACTCGCCGCCCTGCTGCTCCGCCAGCGGCGGGTCGGAGTGTGGCGCCAGCTCCCATGCAGCCGGATCAGTCTCGGCCAGCTCCAGACGATGGCGCCATCACGCATCCGCCACAGCCCGAGCCCGAGCGCGAGAAGCGACCACGAGAGGAGGAGCCGGAGTCAGGTGCTGGGCAGAAAAAGCCTCGATTCGATAGCAAGGAACAGGCCCGCCATGTGCTGCAGCCCCAGTTGGACCCGCGTCGTGAAGAGGCCGAAACCAGGGCGGCGGCAGAGGCCTCTGCGCTTCGCATGCGCCAGGCACAGCTCCGAGCGGCGGAGGAAGCGGCGGCGCGGCGACTGGCCGACGTGGAGCAGCTGCACCGTGGCCTGCAGGTGCATGTGAGTGGCACGATTAAGCTTAGAGCACCTGCTCAGCTGACTTCCAGGGCCGATCGATTCCCAGAACATATGTGACACTGCGCGAGGCGGCCGCGCGCAGCTCCGCCAACGTCGTCGCCGTCATCGTCGACGTCAAGGGCATGCGAACCACCCCCACAGGTACTGTTGCCCGTGCCAGCGGGCGCCCGCCGGCGGCCTGGCCGGCCTGGCCCCGCACGACAAGTACAATTGTAACTGACAAGGAACCAGGAGACCGAAGCCTAACCATCGTGATTGCCGACCCGAGCTCGCACACGGCAGGCAACGCATCGGAGGACATGGTTGTCACGCTGTTCCGCAAGACGGAGGCGCCGCTCGCCCAGCTCCAGGTCGGGATGCCGATTCTCTTCCGGGCGCTCAAGGTTGGTTGCTAGGCCGTGCCGCCGTGCCGCAGGTACTGGTCGTGCCAGACGTGCCAGATGCCGCGTGCCACGCCGTGCCGTGTGCCGTGCGCCGCATGGCGGCCGTTCCGATGGAGTCGTGTGAGCTCAGCAAGCTGACGTGGCCAGATCACGACGTACAACAACAAGGCCAAGGGGCAGATGTACTCGAACGGCTCGTGCACGCTGTACGCGCTGCGCGACGGCGAGGTGGTGCACACCGACAGCTCGGGCGAGGGGCTGTCGCCGCCCGAGGTGGAGCGCCTGAACGCCCTGCAACAGTGGTGGGCGGACCACGGCGAGTCGCGCCCTGCGGGCGGCCAGACGAGCGTCGGCGACTCGAACCGGGGGCGCGTCGACGTCGAGCTCGGCGCCGTCAAGGAGTCGCAGTACTTCCAGCTGACGGGCAAGGTGGGCCTGCTTCAGGCTCACGCTGACCGCAGATCCTCGACATGCAGCTGAACACGCGCGGGGGCAACTTCCCAAAGTACGAGCTGTACGTCTCGGACGGGACCGTAAGCGGGGACGACGTGCGCGACTTCCACGGCGTCGGCGCGCGGTACCCGTGGCTGCCGCGGGGCTCGATCTTCACGCTGGCGGTGCAGAACGACCCGGTCGGGCCGGCCTTTGCGCCGGGGCAGGTCGTGCGCTTCCCCAACGTGCGCGTGAAGCGGTACGCGGGGCAGCTCGAGCTCATCTGGTCCGACAAGGTGACGCTGCAGCAGGAGCGCGACGGGTGGAAGTCGCGGCGCCACTTCCTGCTGCCTGCCGGCGACGAGCGTGCGGTCGTCATCGAGAAGTAAGCTGTTGACGTCGTTTTCCAGCTGACACCAGGCGCCTGAAGGACTGGCGGAAGGGCCGTGTGCCCGCCGGCCAGCCGGACCCGCGGCACGAGTACGTCGAGGCGGAGCCCGAGGCGAAGCGTGAGCCGTCGCCGTCGCCGGCGCCCGCGCCGCGCGTCGTTGCGTCGCACCTGCGCACCACCTTCCGCGACCCGCTGCTGCACCAGGCGACGCCCTCGCTGCGCGCCGTGCGCGAGAACGCGACGGTGCCGAACCGGTTCCGCATCCTGGTGCGCGTGCGCGAGCTCGTCGGGCGCGGCGCGCGCGGCAGCCGGCCCGGCGACCTGGCTGTGCTGTGGTGCGCCAAGTGCGCGCGCGCGTTCGCCGACGCGCACTGCCGCTCGTGCGAGGACGCGCGCTACGCGCACGCCGAGCTGCGCTGGCAGCTCGTGCTCGTGCTCGAGGACGAGGCGGGCGGCGAGCTCGTGGCGGCGCTGAGTGGTGAGTGGCCGTTTCTTGATCCCAACCGCAACCGCCCAGAACGCCCCAGAACGCGCAAACTGACGACCAGGCAAACAGGCAGCAGCCATCCTGCCCCCCCTACCGTCGCTCGCGCGCGAGACCGCCGCCGGCATCGCCAAGCTGCGCGCACACGGCATCCCCGCCCTCCGGCCCAGGGCCGAGAGCATCCTGCAGGGCGCGCTGTTCGACGGGCGCCGCACGCGCCCGCTCGTCGACATGACGCTCGAGAGCTTCGTCGTGCCCGTGCAGGGCGAGGGCGTCGTCGCGTGGCGCGTGTTCGGGATGGAGACCAGCTCGTAGCCCATTGTACAGACCCATAGGCGGCCGGAACGGCCGCTCGTTGTAACTTCAACACACAGTATATCATGTTGTACATAAGCTGAAGGAACGGGAACGGGGCACGGGCCCGGGCGGCGGCCCGCGCGCAGGCCGCCTGTGGTTGCGGGGAGGGGTGGCCCGTCCATGCAATGAGCAAAACTTTGTCAGCAGCGCGGCGCCGAGACAGCGCCGGGCACCATATCCGCCACGGTACGCCTGGTGTGCCAACGCCGGCGCGACACCGATGAGGCGCAAGAGCGCGCGGCGCAGCGCAGCGCACTAGTCGTAAGCCTCCTCGGCGCTGCGCCGCGCGAGGCGCTTGACGCGCTTCTTGTACGCGGGGTAGTCCTCGCGCACCTCCTTTGCGGCATCGACGTTGGCGGGCGAGTTGAGGTCGGGCACGTCGGCCGACAGCAGCGAGATGACCGAGATGAGCACCGTCTCGACCGTGTGCACCGGCAGCCAGCGCTCGCCCGCGTCCTCGTACCCCCACTGGTCCTCGCCGGGCGCGTGCAGGATCGACACGCACACCTCGCCCTTGCGCGCGCCCGTGTTGTAGACTGGGGTCAGCGGGGTTCGGCGGGGGTGGGGTGGTAGCACGGATTGGGGCCGATGGGGGGCGAGGAGGCTAGTAACGAGAGGCTAGCTGGTGAGGCGAGATGATGACAGGGCTGCGAAGTCGCGGCTCACAATGTGATCGCCATCACTCCGTCCCATTGCCTCTTTCAGCCCGATGCTCCAGCAATACCGCACAAAGCTTCCTTCCACCGGCACACACTGTGCACGCTGTGTGCGTCCTCATGCCTGTCAGACAAGCGCGAGCCTGGTGCGAGCTCCTACACCATACACACCCGCCCATGTGCAACGCGAACCCGGCGCCTTAGTCGTAGCCTTCCTCGTCCTTCCCCGCCGTTCCATCACTGAGCCGCCGCGCACCGTCCGTGCCCAACCCAGACTCACTGTTCGGATGCCACATCTCCGAGTCGAACACCATCTTGGGCGGGAGCAGGGGATATTCCTGTCATCAGCTCTGACTGCCATCAACTTAGCTGGTATAGGTAGACAACCTGCACGAGCGAACTCGCACCGGTCCCCCGCCGCGCAGGTACTCACAGGAGGGAAGATGAGGCGCGCCTTGAGGATCGCGCCCTCCCAGAGCGTATCCGTCGGTCTGGCGTCAGCTGCGATCCAGAGAGCAAGCTCACCCCATGATGACGATGGACCACTCGAGAATGTTGTCGTCGTCGACAAGCCCGGCGCTGAAGCCGTCCACGGGGTTGCGCTGGAGGTCTGTGGTCAGCTTCTGGGTGGTCCCCGACCAGCATCATCCTGTTTGGCTCTCCCGCGCCGCATTCGTGTTCTCGAGCTTTCGCGTCGTCCTGCCGCTGCCGGCTGGCGCACCTTAGGTCGGTGCGCTGAGTCAGACACCGACGCCGCGGCACCGAGACACCCCCACGCTGCAGTCTCGGACCGCCCGTCCGGCCCGCGGCTCCGGCCAGGAGCGCGTCGCACTGCGCGCTGCGCGCCGTACACCCTGCACGAGTACTCACCCATGAGCTGCTTGCGGAGGATCAGCGACGAGTTGGCGGTGGCGGACTTGGCGGGCGAGTCGGGGCGGCTCGAGCCCGGCCTTGAGGAGGGATACGGGGGCGTCGCGGTCGCGGTGCTGGGGCGTGTGGGCGGCATGGTCGGTGGTGAGGAGGTGGTGAGCGGAAGACGGTTGTAGCGAAAGCCAAAGAGTTGCGTTGCGTCAGAGGAACGGGGGAGCGAGCGTGGGGAAGCGACTCGAATGACGGTGGTGCACAGACGGGACAATGGCGCGGGGCGGAGGTGACGCGAGCGCGAGCACGAGGCAAAGGGGGCGATTAGCCGCGGGGTCAAATCGCCATTACACCCCTGGTTTAGCGCGGGCGTGGGAATATAGCTTTAGAGGGGCGGAGATCGCGCGCAGTCCACCACAGATTTCAGAAGTCAAGCTGTATCATCGCCGCCGAGCGGACCAGATCGCAACAACAAACCGACCCACGACACTGCAACATGGCGCCATCACCGCTGCTCCAGGTGCAGAAGCTGGAGGAGAAGCTGACGGCCGCGCCGGCGGACCCGAACCCGATCCTGGCGCTGCTCGCGCTCGCGCGCAGCGATAAGCCCGAGGTCGTCCACAAGGCCGTGTGGGCGCTGTACCGCGTCTTTGGCGTGCAGCTTGCGCAGGGCCGCGTCGGCGGCATCACGGGTGCGGGCGACGCACGTGAGACCAAGGACGGCGGCAAGGTCAAGGGCTGGCTGCGCGACCGGCTGCTCGAGTACGCCGGCTTGTTGGGCGGGCTGCTGCACGACTCGGAGGCGGCGCTGCGGGTGAGTACGCACGAGGTGCCGGGGGCACCTGCCTCGGGCGCTGAAGCTGGCGTCTTCGGGGAAATCAGCTGACATGCAGAGCTCGGGCCTGCAGCTGCTGTTCGCGCTGCTCGTGCCGCTGAGCGAGAGCGCGGGCGTGCCGATCCACCTGCCGTACTTCCGCATGCTGGTCGGGTACCTGTTGTCCCCGCCCATGAGCCAGCGCGGCGGGTCGGCGGACGAGCCGCTCGAGGAGAACCAGGAGGGCGAGGCCGGCGAGCTGCCGCTGGACGTGGCCGGAGCGGCCGTCGACGACTACTGGGCCAAGTACGACGATCTGCGGCTGTTCTTCTTCCGGGAGATCCCGTCGTTCGTGCCGCTGGCGCACGCGGACAACCTGCTGAACCAGCTCGTGCACCTGATCTACCTGCCGAAGGAGCAGGGGGACATCAACGCGTTCTTCATCCCGGGGCTGAAGGCGAGTCCCGGCAAGCTGGCGAAGAAGGCCAAGGCAGCCAAGAAGGGCAAGAAGGGGAAGAAGGGCGAGGTCGACGCGCTCCCGGACTGGATGGAGGCGTACGACGAGCCGTCGGACGAGGACGAGGGCGGCGAGCAGCTCGCGGGGAAGAAGCGTCAGCGCACCGCCGCGCTCGGCACGGCCGCGGCGGTGCACAGCCTCGCGGCGCACACGGCGGCATACACGGCCGCGTGGGAGGGCGTGCTGGCGTACCCGCTCGAGAAGGGGTGGGAGCGGCGCGTGCTGGCGGGCCTGCACGGCGAGCGCGGCATCCTCGCGTACATGGCGCCGGCGCGGCGCGTCATCGTCGCCGACTGGCTCGGCGGCACGGTCGACCGCGGCGGCGCGCACGCCATGCTCGCCATGAACGGGCTCTACGTCCTCATGACGGCGTACAACCTCGACTACCCCAACTTCTACACGCGCCTTTATGGGCTGCTGACGCCCGAGGTGCTGCACGCACGCTACCGCGCGCGCTTCTTCCGTCTCCTCGACGTCTTCCTTGCGTCGCCGCTACTGCCCGCCGCCATCGTCGCGAGCTTCATCAAGCGCCTCGCGCGCCTCGCCCTCACCGCGCCGCCCGCCGGCGCAGTTCTCGTGATTCCCTTCTGCTACAACCTCTTCAAGAAGCACCCCGGCACCATGCCCATGCTCCACCGCCTCGACGACGGCCAGAACCTCGACCCCTACGACCCCGCCGAGCCCGACCCGCTCAAGACCCGCGCCATCGACGGCAGCGTCTGGGAGCTCGCCGCCGTCCGCAAGCACTACCTCGCCAGCATCGCCGTCATGGCCCAGGTCTTCGAGGAGCAGTTCACAAAGCCCCCCTTCCTCCTCGAGGACTTCCTCGACCACGGGTACCAGACCCTCTTCAACACCGAGGCCGAGCGCAAGATCAAGAACCCCCCCGCCCTCAGCGTCCAGCTCGAGCTCGGCAAGCCAGACGACCTCCCCGCACCCTTCCCGACCGCCGCCGACGACAGCTTTGGAACAGACAAGGACATCATCAGCGAGCTCTGGGCCTTCTAGACGCACTCTACGTGCAATCTGTAGCAGTATTAGTAGCGCTTTCCTTTCTTCCGATGGATCATTGAGATTATACTTGAGTTGGCATTTCAATTGGTACATTTCATATGGCGCGCAGACACATGATGTGAAAACTAGGAAACTAAGCGAAACGAAGGGTGGAAAGAATAACACAAAGGGTGGCCCATGACGGCGCACCTCTTTACCGAAGAAAGGTCTGCGCAGACCAAAACAAAGCCAATATCCACCTCCGCCGCCTCTCCTTCCTCTATACACACTCCTCTCTTGTCAGGCTTTTTTGTTGACTACTGTTACATGCCTCGTCCGCGGCCGCGGAATCCTCCGCGACCGCCAAAGTATCCACGAGGTCGGTCATTGAAACCTCCGCGGCTGGAGCCGAAGCCGCCACGCGGAGGGTAGTTGCCGCGCAACGGCGCCACCGGCGATACTGGGCCAGCGGCGGGTCCACTGTGCGGAGGACCACCCGAGCTGCCGGACCAGCTTCCACGCGGTCCGGTAGGCGCAGCACGGGGTCCAGTCGGGGGAGCGCGGTAGTGCGGGGGACCGTCACGCTGCGCCAGAGGCGGCGGCATGTCAGGCAAGTGTTGCGAAGAACGCGGCGGCGTCTGGTGCGGCAGAGTGTGACGGGGGGCGACGGGGCTGACGCTAGGGTCGGGAGGGAAGGTCTCGCGCGGGACATAGGCCGTGGACGGCGAAGGGAAGGATGCCACGCTGGCGGGAGACTCCTCTGGCAAAGAACGAGGAACGTAGCTGGGGCTCGGTCGAGGGATGTAGTTCGACTGCGGTGTCGAGGTCGAAGAAGAGGCCGAGCTAGGACCGTTCCCAAAGTAGTCGGAGCGGGGAACGTAAGCCGAGCTCTGCGTGGCGCTTGTCGGTGTGCTGCCCGCAGAAGGAGGTCGAGCAGAAGGAAGATGCTCCAAAAGGTTGAGGCGGGCAGTTGAACGATCACCTGCCGTGCCGTCATCTTGATGGTCCTTGTTCTCTCCTGCCTCCTTCAGGTCCTTAGCGTCCTTCGGCTCCTTCGCGTCCGCGGGAGAAGCCTTGGAGTCGCCGCCGGCCTCGGACGGGTCCGACTGATGAGAGACCTTGCGGATCTTGTGCGTCGCGAGGTACTCCTTCATCGAAACCTTGGAAACCTTCTTGGGAGGCGGCGGAGTCGGCTCCTTGGGAGGAGGAGTCGGCTCCTTGGTCTCTTGGGCAGCTTCCTTTGCCGGCTCGGGCTCGAGGGGAGGGGTCTCCTGCCGCTTGACAGGCGAACCGAGTTGCTTGGGCGGCGGCGTCAAACCCTTCGCCGGCGGAGTCGATTCCTTGGTGACAGCGGCAGGCGCAGGGGCAGGCGATTCACGGGGAGGCGGAGAGAGGTCCTTGACGGGAGAAGGCTCCTTAACCTCCCTGGGAGGGGGGCTAAGCTCAGGAGAGGCGTCCTTGGTCTCCCTCGGAGTGGGCGTGGACTCTTTCGATGGTCCCTTGGACTTGGGTTCCTTGGTCTTCGGCTCTGCACCCTTGGACGCCTTGAGCTTCGACTCCCTCGCACTCGTCGCACCCTTCACCTTCTCCGAAGCCTTCGACTTGGAAGAGTCCTTGGACTTGGGGGCATCTTCGGACTTGGTCGAATCCTTGGACTTGATAGAGTCCTTAGACTTTGACGAATCCTTCGACTTGATAGCGTCCTTAGACTTCGACTTGCTCGACTCCTTGGACTTGTTCGAGTCCTTGGACTTGGGAGGCTTGACGTCGTCGGCTTCATCCACGTCCATGGCCGAATCATGGGCCGTCTCCTCCTCTTCTGGAGGCGGCGAGGACGGGATCACCTTGCGCGAGCGCCTCTCATTCTTGACAGGCTCCTCGTCGGCCACTGACTTGCCCTTGGAACGAGGCTTGGAAGAGTGCGGGGACGGGCCATGAACAGAAGACTTGGACGCCTCACGACTGTCGCGGTCGAGCTTCAGCTTCTTGCTGGAGCTCGGCTTACGCGAGTCTGCCTTGCGGGGCTTGGGGACGTTCTCCTTCTCAGCCTCGCTCAGGTCGCTGTCCGTCTCAGGCGCCTTACGGGCAAGAGACTTCTTGGACGGCTTCGAGGGGCTGGACCGCTGCGACTTGCGTCTGAAGGTGCTCGGCGCTTCGTCCTCGGAACTGCCCTCTTCGCTGGAAGCAATGACGTTCTTGCGGGAACGACGCTTGTTGGTGGAGCGAACCGATTCCGGAGCCTTGACCGACGAGCTCTTCTGGCGAGACTTGAGCTTCTTCTCCGTACGCTTGGTCGAAGACTCGGCGACAGGAGAGACGACACGGCGACCTCGCCTGATGGTAGGCGGATGGACGTCTTCAGACCCCGAGTCATTGTCACTCAGCTCGGAGCGAACAACGGTGACGGTGGTAGCGGCTGACTCGTTGCCTGAAAGCTCTTCCTCGCCCTCAGGATCGGGATGCTCGATCTGGTCAGACGGCAAAGATGACAGAACCGAGGATGGCTGCTCAGGAAGCGCGCCAGTGGAGTCCTGCGGAACAGGTGTCTTCATGCCGTCCTTTTCGTCCTCCGTCTCATCCTCGTCCTTCTGCTCGGGCTCTGGCTCGGCCTCAGGCTTCGGCGGTTCAGCCGTAGGCTCGACCTCATCCACTTGCATGGCCTCGTCGTTCAGCGTCGGGGCGACCTCTTCGGTGGCGGAAACTGGTGCCTCTTCAGGCTTCACGATGGCTTCCTTGTCCGTTTCAGTCGTCTGCTTGTCCGCCTCGGGCGCCGGCACCGGCGTCTCAGCGGTGGCAGGCTCAGCGACGACCGGGGGCACTACATCGTCAGACTCTTCAGCAGCCGGAGCAGGGTCGGTGGCGTCGGTTAATGAGACATCCTCGGCGGCGACGGCTGGTTGGACAAGCTCGACGGGCTCAGCAGGCTTAGACTCAGGCTCAGGCTCGGGAGCTGACACCGCAGCAGCAGGAGGCGGCAGCTCATCCTCCGTCTCATCATCATCCTTCTCCGGCGCTGCCACGACTTCCTCTGAGGGCGGCTGAGGATCGTTGTCGACGGCAGCGGGCTCTTCGACAGCCGCGGGAGGTTCCTCGACATCCATACCGTGATCGGATTGATCCGCGGTCGATGCTGGTCGCGATGGCGTCGATTCAACGTGTTTCACCTCGTCCTCAGACGGACTCTTCGCAGGGCCAGTTCGCCAAAGCTCCCATTCCCCAGAAGAGGCAAAACGGCGTGCCTTCGCAGCCTCAGCTGCTTCCAATTCCCGCCGGCGCCAGCCACGAACGGCGCCAATGAGTTCACCAAGGTCGATGCGCTTCCTGGCACGGGAGCCACTAACTCCATGGAACGTCTGCCCTGACACCAGCCTTCGCATCTGCGAAAACGCGCAATCGGTGGTGACAGTGCAGGCACACGACTGGAATGTGCCAAAGATGTTGGTTAGGATCGAATCGAACTTGAGCGCTAATCGCTCCATCGTTTCAGGCGCGATCGGAGGCTTGGACGCTCCACTCTTCAGAGTCGAATCGATCACCGCGCGCAACGTGTGCACGACATGCTGGTCATCCCATTCCCAGCCCAAAACGATTTCCTCGTTTTTGGACAGATCGCGGGACGCAAAGATGCCGAAACGGAGCTTGGGCTTCTGGTCCTGGTCCTCGGTGCAGCGGAACAGCAGCGGGCGAACAACCGCATTGGGGTGGCATCCACTTCGGACGAACCGGTTGTCGCAGCCGTAAGACCGGGCGTCGAGCATGAGGTTCACCGGCGGACCAACGGAATGAACATAGGGCTTGGGGATGCCGAGGGCCGAGTACTGGTTGATGGGGTCCTTGCGGTACGACGCCGAATCGATGATCTCGCCGCGGAATTCGCCCAGGAACCCGCCTGCATGCACTGCCTCGTTGACGAACACCCCGTACAGCGTCGGCCGGGCGTAGATGCCGGAACTGGGCTCGATGTACTTCAGGGGTAAGAAGCAGTGGTTGTCGTCAACCGGTCGAATGGACGTGGGGGCGGACAGAGTGGAAAGATCGGTTCCAGACAGGGTGACTGGGGGAACAGGAGGGCCGAGAGTCGAGAAGTCCGGCGACGTGAACATGTCAGGCGACAGCCGGAGGGCGCCGGTCTCAGTCGGTGATGGCAGACCCGAGTCGTGGTAAGATGCTCGGCCCTTGCGCGGCGGGCTGTTCTCGTCGACGTCGATCCATTCGCGGTAGAGTTGAGTCATCGCATGGCGAGCGGGTACGCCGCGGATGATGTTGTCTTTGATGGGCGTGTACTCCATCTCCCACGGCACGATGCGGAAGAAGTCGTCCTCCTCCTTCAGATCGTTGTGGTTCCGTGACGCATTGCGGGGCTTATGCGAAGGGCCTGCTTTGCGTTTCGGCTTGTTATTTGGCGGTGCCATAGACGAGTCCTCGGCTGGTGTAGGAGCCGACGAGCCGTTGCCACCGGCGCTGGTCTCCTCCGCGCGGTCTGTCCTCTGCCGTTTCGTCTTTGGTCGAGACTTCTTGGCCTGTTCAGACGACTCTTGTGGTCGCACGAGACGCGTGTAGGCGATACGAGGCGCCTGCAGGGCACGCGCGCGGTCGGCGTCGACTTTCCGCGGCATGCACAGCTCACAGAAGTACGTGTCGGGAACTGAAGCCTCGTCCTGGTATCCGAAACAGAGTCCATGCTCCCAAGCATTGCACCCCTCGCACTGGATAGTGAAACCATCGTCTTCCGTGAATCCACAGATGCAACGAATGACGGCGTTGTCTTCTCCCATCCAGTGACCTGGCCGCTCGCGATCGACGGACGACTGTCGTGACGGTCCAGCAGTAGCGTTGCGCTTCCGTTTGGGCTTCGATTGCTTCGACTGTGCTTCTGGACTGGCAGCTGCCGGTGTGGGTAGAGACGGAGGTGACGAAGGAGCGGGGGCGGTAGCAGAGTCGTGTGCAGGATGCGGTGAATCATGAGGGGGAGTGTTGGGGTAGTTTGACGAAGTCGCCACTGTACTTGGTCGAGGCTGTGTTGGTCGTTCAGCGACTGTCGGCAGGGGGTGGTCACCGACGGCGGAGAAGTTCAGCAGCAGAGCGGCGGCCTCTTCGGATGCCGTGCTGGAGGGTTGCGGTTCAGATCGACCCGTCGAGGCGGTGTTCTTGTCGACTTGTCGCGAGTCTGCCGTTGCTGGCGGGTAGCCGTTTTCTGTTGGGCGGTGGCGACTGGTCTCCGTGTCGACATCCTCGGACCGCAGGCTGCTTATCGGGGTGGGGTCGTGAGTAGGCACACCTGCCGGTGGCCCCGTGTCGATGGTAACGCTCATGGGACCGACGTTGACCAACTGACACGGTTGCAGGCCGGGGCTGCCGGTCTGAGACCAGTCTAGTTGGTGGATGGGAAATCGACGAACTGCACTGTGGGGCGCTGGTAGTGAGACAGGTCGAACGCTGAAAAGTCGCTCTGGGTGCGAAGCCGGGGTGTCAAGTGACGAGCGACGACCAGAGACGAACTACTCCTAGGTGACACGGACGAAGCGTTGCGCACAAGGGGTTGACGGGAATGGGCGCTGGGAGCGGTGCTAGTCGTGTCGCAAAGGCAGCCGTGCCGCAGATGAGGTTCCAGCAGGGAGGGGTACACCGGACCAAGGGCACGAGTGAGTTCACCAACTAAGGAGACCCACCGGGGACGACGAGTGAGGGGAAGAGGGGCAGGTTGTGCTCGACGTGTTCAGCGCAGTGATTCGGACGGGATGAGACGAAGAGAACGACGGGGAGCAGGCTGGTCGGTGGTGGCGAAAAAGCTGCTCGGGGGAACCAGCGGGAGGGAGGAGGGGGAGGACGAGTGATGGGTCAAGGTCGAGGTTGGCAACATAAAACGAGGTCGACGATTGATTTTTTTGGGCGAGATCGAGGTGTCGGGGGTGAAAGAGGCGATGGGGATGGCGAGGAGAGGGGAAGAGAAGAGTCGAGGTGGAGAGGATGGGGAGGGGGGAAGTGGCCGGATCAAAAATGGATGACTGGATTTGGAGAGAGTAAAAGTCTGGAGGAAGAGAGAGGGCCAAAAGTCCAAGTTGGGTGGCCTCGCACAAGTGCGTGCCAGTCCAGTGGCCCAGTGGCCAGTGGCCAGCGGCCAGCGGCCAGCCAGAGCCAGAGGCCAGCCAGGCTGAGTTTGGCTGGCTGCTGGCTGGTTGCATCGTACATAGGCTGAGTAGGCCAGGACCAGGATGCAGAGCGCCCGGAGGCAGGAGGCCAGGAGGCCAGGAGGTGCGGCTGCACGCTGCACCGCCCAAGGCCACAGTCAGGCAGACGAGCCAGGCAAGCCTAATCACCCACGGGCATGCGGCCACCCACCCAGGCTAAGCTCCAAGTCCCAGTCGAGTAGTCGTCGCCGCAGGGCTTGCCACCCCAGGGTCACCCGCTCACCAGCCCGTCACCATGCCTGCCGGCCCGACTCAATCGTCACACGCTGCAAGATTCAGGCTGTCATGTGCAGGTGTGCAATGCGTGGCAGCGCTCACCGGACAGCATGTGCATGCAGCGACGGGGGTGGTGTGCCGTGGTGGGCTGATGCTCTGCTGGGGTGCGGGGTCGGTTTGCCGTTGGCGGTTGGTCATGGACGAGGTGCGCTCAGTGGATGCAAGGAAGAAGCGGAGCCAAATGTTTGGTCTCGATGGGTGCGCATGACCAAAGACGCAAACTACGAAACTGGCCGTCCGTCCGGCGAGCGCGGGCTCAGGCTCAGCCTTAGGCTCTGGCTCTGGCTCTGTGCGACCGACGGACGCAGCCGGCGACAAACACTCCACGCACAGCGCACCACCAGAGGCTCAAGGACAGGGGGACCGGCTCACGGCTCAACGCTTCCTTCTAGGCACCTCCGCATATCAAATTTGCACTCGCCTCCACTCGACAATTGTCAATGCTCCTCTGGCCACCCTAACCTGGGGTGCACAAACAAGTACTGGCCAAGTCAGAGCTCAAAATCATTGTTTACAACACGTCATAGCTTATCAGGAGGCACATTCCTTGTTTCCTCCTCCTGGTTACCGACGCACGCGTTTCAATTAACCAACAATCTCACCTCGGCACCTGCGACCAAGAGCTCGACAAGAGCAACCTCATCCGCCAACTTCGTCCTCGCGCGCCCTTCCAAAGAGCGCCACCGGGTTACACAGACCTAAAGGACAACACGCGGACGAAGGATCGCCTCGGTGTGCATCCACCAGCTCGCCCACTCCCAAAAACAACAGCACCAACCCTAATCGTCAAAAGTCGTCGATCGGCCTGCCACTCTCCGGATATCCCTGTAACAACACCAGCATCGCGTAATACCTCAAGATGTCGGGAGGAGGCAAGAGGGATTTGTCCCAGTTCAACTATGGTGCTATCAGTAGTCTCGTCGTCAACCAGGGTAAGTTGTTTCGAGCTTTTAGGTGGCAAAATGGCGCTGATGTCACCCACAGATCGATCGGTGATCAGGAGCGATGAGCCGACCGGACAGCCCGAGTCACTCGTGGGACGCATCAGTGTGAAGGACATGGGATCGCGCGTCCAGCATGAGGCCCCGAAGGATCTCGAGAAGAAGAAGGCCAAGGCCCAGCGATCGCAAGCCGAGGCCGAGGAGCGTGCCATCCGCCGCGCCCAGGAAGCTTCAACAGCGAGGTTCGGAGCCGCCGACGTTCTCGCCTCCGTTGCGGAGATGGAAGGACTACGGTATAGGCCGCGTACCGCCGAGACGAGCGAGGTCTACGAGCTCCTGCTCGGCCTCGTCCACCGCCAGCTCGGAGACCAGACGTCAGAAGTCGTGCGGTCCGCCACCGACACCATCCTCGAGTCCCTCAAGGACGAGGACATGAAGGAGTTCGACAAGCGCAAGGAGGTCGAGTCGATTGTTGGCTCCGTCACGGAAGATGCCTGGGGTCAGCTCGTTAACCTTAGCAAGAAGATCACCGACTACACCGAGGAGGACGAGGGACCGACGGGTGACGACCGTGAGCGCGCCGTCGACAACGAGGGTGTCGCCGTTTTGTTCGAGGACGACGACGACGATGACGAGGAGGACTTCGAGATCAAGAACCGCGCCTCCGACGATGAAGACGAGGACGAGGACGAGGCTGACGAGGAGAAGGAAGAGGACGCCGACGCCGAGGCTGAGCCCATGGAAGAGGACGACGCTGTGGTTGTTGGCAAGCAGGGGTCGAAGCAGAAGGAAAAGTCGGACAAGGTGTCGCCGCACGAGGTCGACGGCTTCTGGCTTCAGCGTCTCATCGGCTCCTACTACCCCGACCCTGTGCAGGCTGCCGACTTCACGCAGCAGGCCCTCGACCTGCTTGGCTCCGAGGCTGAGCTCCGCGACCTTGAGAATTCGCTCGCTGAGATGTTCGGCTACGAGCACTTCGACCTCATTGCGACCCTCACCAAGAACCGTGACGTGATTGTGTGGTGCACCAAGCTTGCCCGTGCGGACGAGAACGGCCGTCAGGATATCGAGGTCGCCATGCGTGAGCGCGGTGTCGGATGGATTCTGCGTGACCTGCGCGGCGGACGGAAAGACGAGCAGGAGGACCAGGCTATCGTCGTGCCCAAGAAGGCCACCCTGGCTCCCGGATCGGTTGCGCAACCGCAACGAGTCATCGACATTGACTCGCTCGTCTTCTCGGAGGGAGGACACCTCATGTCTCGCAAGAAGGTCAAGCTTCCGGAGGGCTCATTCAAGCGTCAGTTCAAGGGTTACGAGGAGATCCACGTTCCGGAGCCGAAGCGCCGTGAGCTGCAGCCTGGAGAGCTGGTGCCCGTGACTGCCATGCCTGACTGGACCCAGCCCGTGTGGCAGAGCGTGAACGCTACGAAGCTCAACCCCATCCAGAGCAAGGTCTACCCGATCGCCTTTGAGACCAACGAGCCGATGCTTATCTGTGCGCCTACTGGAGCCGGTAAGACGAACTGTGCTGCGCTCGCCATGCTGCGGACTATCGGTCAGTTCCGGGATCCGGAGACGGGACACATCGACCTCGACTCGTTCAAGATCATCTACGTCTCCCCCATGAAGGCGCTGGTACAGGAGCAGGTCGCTGCGTTCGGCAAGCGCTTCAAGGACCTCGGCATCAAGGTTGCCGAGCTGACCGGTGACTCTCAGCTCACCAAGCAGCAGATCACGGAGACTCAGATCATTGTCACGACGCCCGAGAAATACGATGTCATTACCCGCAAGGCCACCGACACGAGCTACACCAACCTTGTCCGTCTGATCATTGTCGACGAGATCCATCTGCTCCACGACGACCGTGGACCGGTCCTCGAGTCTATCCTGTCTCGTACCATCCGCAAGATGGACCAGACCCGCGACGAGGTCCGTGTTGTCGGTCTCTCTGCCACGCTCCCGAACTACAAGGACGTTGCTGCTTTCCTTCGTGTCGACACCAAGAAGGGCCTCTTCTACTTCGACGCCTCGTACCGACCAGTCGGTCTGAAGCAGCAGTTCATCGGTGTCACCGAGAAGAAGGCCATCAAGCGCCTGCAGACGATCAACGAGGTGTGCTACGAGAAGGTCCTGAACCAGGCTGGCAAGTCGCAGACGCTCGTGTTCGTGCACTCGCGTAAGGAGACCGCCAAGACTGCCAAGTTCCTCCGCGACATGGCGATGGAGAAGGACACCCTCACGCAGTTCATCAACCCCGAAGGAGCCTCGCGTGAGGTGCTCATCCATGAGGCGAACGAGTGCAAGGATCTCAACCTCAAGGACCTGCTGCCCTTCGGTTTCGGTATCCACCACGCCGGTATGAGCCGCGAGGACCGTACCGTTGTGGAGGACCTCTTCCTGGAGGGCCACATCCAGGTGCTCGTCTGTACCGCCACCCTCGCTTGGGGTGTCAACCTGCCCGCCCACACGGTTATCATCAAGGGCACTCAGGTGTACAACCCTGAGAAGGGTCGCTGGTCTGAGCTCTCGCCTCAGGACGTTCTGCAGATGCTCGGTCGTGCCGGTCGACCGCAGTTCGACACCTTTGGTGAGGGTATCATCATCACCAACCACGGCGAGCTGCAGTACTACACCAGTCTCATGAACCAGCAGCTCCCGATCGAGTCGCAGTTCGTCTCGCGCCTGATCGACAACCTCAACGCCGAGATCGTCCTGGGCTCGGTCCGTAACCGCGACGAGGGTGTGCAGTGGCTTGGTTACACCTACCTGTACGTGCGCATGCTCGGGTCGCCCGGTCTCTACAACGTTGGTGCCGACTACCTGGAGGGAGACGCGGCTCTTGTCCAGAAGCGTGCGGATCTCATCCACTCTGCCGCTGTCCAGCTCGAGAAGGGCGGTCTCATCCGTTACGACCGTGCTACCGGCGTCTTCCAGTCCACCGACCTCGGCCGTATCGCCTCGCACTACTACATCGCGTACACGTCCATGGCGACCTACAACAAGCACCTTAAGCCTGGTCTTGGTCTCATCGACCTCTTCCGTGTCTTTGCCCTCTCCAACGAGTTCAAGCTCATCCCTGTGCGTCAGGAGGAGAAGCTGGAGCTCGCAAAGCTGCTCGAGCGTGTTCCCATCCCCGTCAAGGAGAGCGTCGACGAGCCGGTGGCCAAGGTCAACGTGCTTCTCCAGGCGTACATCTCGCAGCTGAAGCTCAGTGGCTTCGACATCGTCACCGACATGGTCTTCGTCCAGCAGTCGGCTGGTCGTATCCTCCGCGCCATGTTCGAGATTTGTCTGAAGAAGGGCTGGGCTCAGCCTACGCACCTTGCCCTCGACATGTGCAAGATGGTCGAGCGAAGAATGTGGAAGGCCATGACGCCTCTGCGCCAGTTCCCTCGCATCCGCCCCGAAATTGTCACCCGTGCGGAGCGCAAGGAGTTCCCCTGGCACCGCTACTTTGACCTCGACGCTGCCGAGCTTGGCGAGCTGATCGGCCTCCCCAAGTCTGGCCAGATGATCGAGTCTCTCGTGCACAAGTTCCCTCGTCTTGACCTGCAGGCGCATGTGCTCCCTCTCACCCGCTCCCTGCTCAAGATCAACCTGACGATCACCCCCGACTTCGTGTGGGACTACGACATCCACGGCCAGACCCAGCTGTTCTGGATCCTCGTTGAGGACGTCGACGGCGAGCGCATCCTCTTCCACGACACTTTCGTGCTCCGCGAGAAGTTTGCCACGGACGAGCACTACGTCACCATCACTGTCCCGATCTCGGACCCTGTTCCTCCCAACTATTACATCTCGGTGATCTCGGACCGCTGGATGCAGAGTGAGACCCGTCTCCCCGTCTCGTTCCAGCACCTGATCCGCCCCGAGCCCTTCCCTCCCCACACCCCCCTCCTGGACCTCCAGCCTCTCCCCGTCTCGGCCCTCCACAACAAGGCGTTCGAGAACCTCTACCCCTTCGAGTCGTTCAACAAGATCCAGACCCAGGTCTTCCAGGCGCTGTTCACCACCGACGACAATGTGTTCATCGGTGCCCCGACCGGCTCCGGCAAGACCTTCTGTGCGGAGTTTGCCCTTCTCCGTCTTTGGAGCCAGCGCGACCCTCCCCGTGCCGTCTGCATCGAGCCGTACCAGGAGATGGTCGACATGCGGGTAGCCGAGTGGTCTGAGAAGTTCAAGCCGCTCAACAAGGAGGTCGTTGCCCTGACTGGCGAGGCTACCGCCGACCTGGCGCTCCTCCGCAAGTCGGACATTACAGTCTGCACTCCTGCCCAGTGGGACCTGCTGTCCCGTCGGTGGAAGTCGCGCAAGGACGTGCAGGAGATCGGCCTCCTGATCGCCGACGAGCTCCAGCTCATCGGCGGTGACGTCGGCTCCACGTACGAGGTCATCGTCTCCCGTACGCGCTACGTCTCGCAGCAGACTGGCAAGCCCACCCGTATCGTTGCGTGCTCTGTTTCGCTCGCGAACGCTCGCGACCTCGGCGACTGGATTGGAGCCTCGTCGCAGAACGTGTTCAACTTCTCGCCCTCTGCCCGTCCCCTTCCTCTCGAGGTCCACCTGCAGAGCTTCAACGTCCCGCACTTCCCCTCGCTCATGCTGGCCATGGCCAAGCCGGCCTACCTTTCCATGGTCGAGAACGCCAAGGGACGGCCAACGATCATCTTCGTTGCGAGCCGCAAGCAGTCCAAGCTCACCGCCAACGACCTCGTCACGTATGTGCTCGCGGACGACGATGAGCAGCGTTTCCTCAACGTCGACCCCGAGGAGCTCGCGCCCCACCTTGACCGCCTCGATGACCAGGAGCTGGCCGAGACCCTGAGGTACGGTATCGGTTACTACCACGAGGCGCTCAGCAAGAAGGACAAGCGCATCGTCACTGGTCTCTTCGACACGGGTGCCATCAAGGTGCTTGTCGCGAGCAAGGACACTGCGTGGTCGCTGCCCGTCTCGAGCTACATGGTTATCATCATGGGTGTCCAGTACTTTGACGGCCAGGAGCACCGCTACGTCGACTACGCCATTGCGGACGTGCTGCAAATGATGGGCCGTGCGTGCCGCCCGACGATCGACTCGTCGTCGCGCTGTGTCCTCATGTGCCAGCAGACGCGCAAGGACTTCTTCAAGAAGTTCCTGAACGAGGCGCTCCCCGTCGAGTCCAGTCTCCCCAGCTACCTGCACGACCACTTCAACGCTGAGATCGTGGCCCGCACGATCGAGAACAAGCAGGAGGCCGTCGACTGGTGTACGTGGACGTGGTTCTACCGCCGTCTCGCGCAGAACCCGGGCTTCTACAACTTGCAAGGGACGACGCCGAACCACGTCGCCGAGTACCTGTCCGAGCTTGTCGAGAACACTGTCAACGACCTCGCCGAGTCGGACTGCATCATCGTCCAGGACGATATGGACCTGCTGCCGAACAACCTGGGCATGATTGCGTCCTTCTACTACATCTCGTACATCACCGTCGAGACGTTCTCGGCCTCGATCAAGGACACGACCAAGCTCAAGGGCCTGCTCGAGATTGTCTCGTCGGCGAACGAGTTCGAGACTGTGCCGATCCGCCACCACGAGGACTCGATCCTGTCGCGCATCTACGACCGCGTGCCGGTCAAGGTCGCCAAGCCCGACTTCCACTCGCCGTACTTCAAGACGTACCTGCTGCTGCAGGCGCACTTCAGCCGCCTGCACCTGCCGCCCGACCTCGTCATCGACCAGGCCGCTATCCTGGGCAAGGTCACTGGCCTGCTGTCTGCGTGCGTGGACGTCATGTCGTCCAAGTCGTACCTGAACTGCCTGGGCGCAATGGACCTGTCGCAGATGTGCGTGCAGGCGATCTGGGACCGCGACAGCCCGCTCAAGCAGGTGCCGTACTTTGACGGCCCCGTGCTGCAGCGGTTCAAGGAAGCGGGCCTGGACTCGGTGTACGACATCATGGAGCTGGAGGACGACCAGCGCAACGAGCTGCTGCAGATGAACGACCGGCAGCTTGCGCGCGTCGCCAAGTTTGTCAACTCGTACCCGAACATCGAGGTCGCGTACGAGGTCGAGGACGCGGACGCGCTCGACAGCGCGACGCCCGTCACGCTCAAGGTGACGCTGGACCGCGAGGCGGACGAGGACGACCCCGACGACATGGCGGCGGACGCGCCGCTGTTCCCGCACCGCAAGATGGTGCAGTGGTGGCTCGTCGTTGGCGACGCAAAGTCCAAGTCGCTCTACGCCATCAAGAAGGTCACCGTCAAGGCGCGCCTCAACGCCAAGCTCGAGTTCACCCTGCCCCAGGGCACGCACAACCTCAAGCTGTACCTCATCAGCGACTCGTACTCGGGCGCGGACCAGGACTTCGACCTCGACCCGCTCCAGGTCGCGGAGGGCGAGAGCAGCGACGAGGACGAGAGCATGGACGAGGACGACTGAGTGCGGCGAGGGCGCGAGCGCGGCGCAGTAGGAGGCGAGGAGTGGCGCGAGCGAGGTCGTGGAAGCCGATTAGAACCATCAGTAGAGTAGATCAGACCACAATAGGATACAACTAGCTTTGCAAAATGTACCATTACTCGATAGCCTTTCTGGTTGGCACAGCTCGCACCTCTGCGTCGTCTCGTCTCTCGCACTCGTTCTCCTCGATGGGGAGCTCCTTCGCCCGTCACGCTGTGTGTCCCGATCCAGCGAGGGTGGTATAAAGCCCCTTCCTGCCGTGCAGACCGCCTTCTCCTCATCCCATTCTCAAGTGGGAGTTTCCGACGCTCGACTCGAAGCTCCGCCAAACCATGAACGACCGCCGCGACCGCCAGCCCCCGCACCCCGAGCAGGGCCTGCCCGCATGGGACGCGCGCTTCTACGCCCCACCGCCGCAGTACACCGCGCACGCGAGCGCACCCTACGCTGCGCCCTACGCCGGGCCGCAGGAGCCCCTCCCCTCGTACGGGCAGGTGGCCCCGCCCGCGGCCTACTCTGCCAGCTCGTCCGACTCGGGCTCGGCCTACGCCCCGGGCTCGGGGTACGCGTCTGACGCGTCGCACGCCTCCCACTCGTCGTACGCCTCCAACTCGTCGTATGTCTCCTCTGCCGGCTCGTTCGCGACCGCCGCGTCCAGCTCGTCCACGTACCAGCCCGTTCCGGCGACGGGCGCCTCGCTCTGGGCCACGCCGTACAGCACGGCGTACAGCCACGCCGTGTCCTCGCCGCCCGCCTCTGCCCCCGCTACGTACGTGCAGCGCGCCTGCACGCACAACACGTGCCCCGGCGCCGTGTGCCAGAGCAACAACTACGACCCGGCCGGCGCACAGCGCTTCCTCGCGGCCAATTACGCGCCGGTGCCCCGCGAACAGGAGAGCTGGAACCAGCGCCGCCGCCGCGAGGCGCGGAACGCACAGTGGAAGGCTAATGCTGTCGAAGGCCCTGCACAGTACGACTGGAAGGACCACACGGGGCCCGGCATGCGCTATGAGATGCACGAGCACGCCAGCGGTTGTGCGGACAGCTGCGGGAGTAAGCTCCTCCGCAGGGAGGAGGTCAAGGAGAGGGCGTGGCTTGGGTACGACAGCCTCAGGGGTGGCCGCCGCTGACCTCGAGCCCTTCCCCGGCCTCACCACCAAGACATCCGCTGAGACTACCTCCCACCCCCGGTCCAAAAATCGCCTCGTCCCTCACTTCCAGCTCGCAAGCATCACCCACCACTCAATCGCCCACTTGCCAGCAATCGGACCCACCACCCTGTACATATCATACCCCCTCCTCCACTCCGACGTCCCACCTCACCCACTAGCAACAGCCGCATTAACCTGCCGGACACTGCACTACACCGTTCCTTTCCGTAGTCTCAGTATGCAGAAAACCGTCGTCTAGCGTTCACAGCAGCAGAGGGGGAGCTAAGGCACATTCCGGATGGCGGCCCTTCGCACTTGACAAACTATACTTATACTTCCAAGTCCGCTGTCACACATCGATCAAGCCAGCAGATTCGCGAGCGAGTGTTTGTCACCTACCTTGGTGAATCATGACAGGACAATGATGCACTTGTCGAGCAGTGCTGAAAGGTCGCCTATAATGCAAGCTCCAGCTTTGTTCGGCCGCAGAGCCTCGCGTCACAGCAGTGGCACCGCCTCGCGATTTCGCGCAATTGTTCGCATTTCGCTGCGCCCGCGGCCTGCCCATCAATGCTTTCGTTCCCGATGCCTCGTACTGTTCATCAACGTTGGATACTGATGAACATGCATGCATGAACAGCTAACGAAGCGGGAGGTGGAGGTCCACACAGCCGTATAAGAAGGCACACCCGCGCTGCGACCAAGTCGGCACACCCCACACCGCGAGTGAGTCGGGGACACACACATCCGAGGACACTCCTGCGAACGGCACGATGGCGCGGGGTCACTTTCCCTTCCGCTCCAACCGTCACGGCCAGTTCCAGCAGGGCTTCAGCCTCGAGCACCAGGACTGGGCTTCCTCAACCGCAACTCTCGCCGGATCCACGACCTACCGGTCCTCGCCCAAGTCGAGCCTCGTCCTCAAGCGCCGCAAGCACCGCCGCACTCTAGCTCTCCTCCTGCGCATGCTCTCGGAAATTCACGCCTCCCACAGCCAGCACCGCGACTCTCTTTCCCGCCCCGCGTCCATCATTTCGGACTCGCCTCCCCAGCTTCCCGCCCCCAGCGTCGACACCACCGCCATGCGTGACCCGACTGCCGCGCTGCGCGTCCGCCCGCAGCGCTCCGCCCTCTCCTCGGGAGAGGAGCGCACGTGGCTGAGTTTCTCCTCGCTCGGCTCCCCGCCCAAGCTGGACCGGCACGCGGTCATGGCTGCGCACCAGTGCGCTCCGACGCCGGCGCCGGCCGGCGCTGCTGGCGTGATTGACAGCCCACGCGCGGCGCTCAGCGCGCACCAGACGTGGCTCGTGCTGCAGAACGTGGACCGCGCGTTCTTCCGCGCGCACGGCGCCGCCGTCGCGGCCGGCACGCTCAAGCTCGGCGTCGTGCACGAGGCCGCCAGCGTCAAGCTGCTCGGGTGCCGCGTCACGCTCGGGCGCTGGCACCGCGCCGTCTGGTTCGAGGACGAGTGCGACCACTTCAAGGACCCCCTCGCCGGCGCGGCCAAGTGCGACGGCGCGCCATGCGCGCTCGAGCTCCACGAGTTCGTCCGCGTCAATCCCGCCGCGTTCGACAAGGTTCCCCGCCCCATCAAGGCCGTATGGGGGTACGACAAGTACGTCGTCAAGACCCCCGACGCGCAGTAGCCCACTGGCTCCTGCTTCCAAGGTTTCTCTAGTTTTCGTTTTCATTTCGCTACGCTACCTTTCATCCTCTTCGTAACATAAATCAGCTTCAACAGCTGCGGGCCAGCGCTCAAGCGCTGCGAGGACCATAATATGCACCATCGTTCCCCTCCACCAGGCCATGGTGCACAGCTCTCACTGACAGACGACCAGGCTTGGCACCGGAAGGCTGCGGAGCTGGACTTATGGAGTCGCGAGACTGTTGGAGGTGCGACGCCACGAGGCACACCCCAGTCACATTCCGGTGTGGCGAGCGAGCACTCCCACCGTCATGTGCTGTCTACCGCACAACATGCGCAGCGGCAGCTGCAGGCATGCATGCATGCATATGCACACACCTTGCACAGACTCGCAATGCCTTGGGACTCGGCCATCATCCCTCCACGCCGCGCTTCTCCTCTTCACTACTCCACTGGTCGAATCGCTCTCCGTCCATCACCGCCTTTGCCATCTTCAGTCCACCGCCCTCAGTGATCGATCATCATGTCGCTGCGCTCCGCTCTGAAGCGAGCCGTCGGCAAGCTCAAGACAAAGGTCCGCCGTCACAAGAACAACCCGAACGAACCAGCCCAAACCCGCAAGAACACCCCTAGCCCCGCGCTGTCCAGCAGTTCCACTCCCGTGGCTGAGTCCTCAGCGACCGGCTCGAGGGTGTTCAACGGCTACGACTGCTCTCCGGCCCCGACTCCGGCGACCATCATTAACGGAGTGTATCTTGACCATCAGAACTACCTTGCGTCTCAAAGCCCGACCTTTGACGGCCCTTGCGCATCAGCCCGCTACAGTCCCCTCTCAGATTACTCGAACGACGACCACTTCGACGAGGTTTCCGACCCCGAGTCACTCACCCCGTGCCGGCAGTTTACGCTCAACTTCCCGCCGTACCGCAGGCACTGGATGCAGTACCCAACACGATCATCATTCCACCAGACCCTGTCCATGCCCTCCATCCGCGTCTACAACGATGAAGACATGGAAGACTGGGTGCAGGGGCAGCTCTCGCTCATCAAGGACCAAGCCAAAATGGCCGTGCTGGACGACGTGCCCAACTCCATGACCGCCGATGTCCAGCTGGTCCTTAGCACGGAGTGCTCGGTCGAGCTTGCTCCCAGCCCTGCCCACCCCGTCAAGGGCGTTCTGCGCATTGCTGAGACCATCACCGACGACGACGACCCCTTCCTGCCCGACTCTGATGTGCACGACCTGTTTGACTCGGTCCTGAAGAAGATTGCCAACGCTATCGAGGAGACCACAAGGGAAAAGTACGGCCCGAACGCCTATATCTCGATCACCCTTATCTTATCGGTTGATGCGAGCGTCAATGTCCTCGACGAGGAGACCCCGGAGGTTCTCTCACCCCAGGCCGCTTGGCCTGCTTCTGGAGGTCTCTTCCACCGCTCCGAGTACCGCAGAAGAACACCTGTCAGCCCTGTGGCTAACCAGCTGTGGGGCATTTCCGTGGAGCAGGGGTACGAGGTTTCAGCTCCGCTCGACGACCATCCGGCTGCTCCCTGTAATGATTCCTGGACCGACGAGCTGCTCACCGAGATGGACATCCGCCACTTCATCTTTGTCGTCGTTGGACGCTACTTTGACGGTCGCCGCAGTAGCTTCCTGAGCTTTAAGGACAACATGGACACCATCAGCTACCCCCATACCTATCAGCGTATTCTTAGCGCAAACTACGATTGCCCCAACCAAGTCATCCATCCCCTCCACTGGACCCACACGCTAGACGACCCTGGTTGCCCCTCCCCAGGCGTGGAACACGTCTATGCCTGTGACCCTCGACACTTCGACCCCGACACTGGAGAATTTGTGAAGGGCTTCGATCCTGTTAAGCACGGCATCCGCATTGGTCAGACGGAAGACTTCATGACTCGTTTCGCTGAGCTCTGCATGTGATTCGCGCAGGCGCGGCCGAACCGGGCGGCCCGCCACCATATGGTTGTAAATCCTCATCTGAGTCTCGAACATGCATCTGTTGTTCCGCGTACTTGCACCTCTGCACAGCTTTGCCCGCACACGAGTCTACTCACACTCTCGAGATCTGGTTCTCGCCCACCTCGGGCCGTTGCTGCTCCGAGGAGTCTGTGGGGCGTGCGTGGGGTGGGCAACATCGTGAGGCCGACGCCGACTCGCACCTCCGCTCCTCCTCTGATATGCACGCTACCTCGCGTATAAGGATTTTTCCGAGCACTAACCCCCTCCATTTTGGACTGAACAACGTACGTAGGCTGAAAAGAGATCTGGTGGATTTCTGAAATTCACATCTCGGACTGCCTACACGTTTTGCGCGTGTTGATGGACAGGCAGTGCACCGCTCTGAGTGATGCTCTGGGGCAGTCCTGGGCTCCTACTGGCTCAAAGCAAGGTAGTGCGTCCCCCGCCGTCCGCTTTAGATGTTTTGCTCTGTGTGTTGCAGTCTTAACATGCTTGCCGGATGGCCTAGCAGAGCACTGCCCCCCTCGTTTTATCGAGACACACAGCGGGCGTACTCGGCCTTCGTTGCGGCAGGCGAGCAAGCACATGACTCGACGTGAGCAGCCAGAGCACGCCTCTGCAGGCTGTACATAAGTACGTAGCTGATCATCACTGATGGCTCTTCCTCCCCATCGGCTCGATCCCCACCCTTGACCACCGGCAATCGCCGCCATCATGTTCAAGCGTTTCCGCGCCTTCATCAAACGTCTACTTTCCCGCCAGGAGCAGCAGCCTGCTACTCCCTTCGTCTCTCCCGTCAATGGTCAAGAACCCGGCTCACCTCTTCTCTGGCAGAATGTTCTGCCCATCATCGACAAGTCGGACAACTCTCCTAATGTAAGTCCCACCTGATCCTTCCCTGGAGGTGCCTCCGCCACCGAACTTAGTTCGGTGTAATGATGAGGGAGCTCTCTCCCACAGCTGCTCCCCGGGTTGGCCTGCGCTACTTCTTGCCTCCATAATTTCAGTTAACACGACTGCCAGCTGTAACTTTTGAAGGTCACTAACAGATCAGGGCACTCTTCACCCCAACCAAACCGGGCTCGGGAACCGCACGTCCGTCCACACCCCAGTTCCTTGGAACGACGCCGGAAACTTGACCGCCACCGCTGGCTCCTCAGCGGCACCTCACCATGCGAATGCCGACCCCCAGGTGGTCTTCCCTGTTCCCGAGCCCGCCGTCAACGGCTGTCACGTTACCCTCCCTGTCCCCGGATCTCACCTACTGTTCGAGTGCGAGTCCCCTCCCATCACGGCTTACCCTGCATGTGCCGCTGAGCTTCTCGCTCGCAACACGGCCAATTCGTCTCCCAATGGTGCGCTTCCCACCCCTCCGGCTTCCAGCACTGGCACCCCTACGCCGGTCTTCATTTCGGACAACACCCTGCCCCGCATTCCTAAGACAAACGACATCCCCGCTTTAGCCATCACCAGCCACGACGACAAGAACGATAAGGCCGAGTCTTCCACCGGAACCAATGGAGCCACGTAACTGCTGACTGTGTCATGTCGGACCAGTGGAACGAGCTCATGGACAGTGCGGAGTGCTCAGGAGGAGTAGGTTGTAGGTCAGGCGGAGTTCGAGGGTCATACGGACATCGGACCACTCCTATTCTCTCTGTTGCTGCCTGACAGATCGAGGTCACTTATGGAGCCCCTGCCCCAAACGACTAGCTTACCTGGACACTCGATGCTTGTAATACATTGTGAAAATCGCTCAAACTCCTCCACCTCCACCCGGCCGGCACGCGACAATTGTCTGAGGACCCTTCTCATTGTAAAGTTTATGCATCACTCGTACCTAGGAATCTTGTTGCAATTTGATACCCTTGAGGGATGGGTGCAGGTAATGGCAGCAGGAAAGGTTCGTTCACGGGAGGTAAGACCACGACAGACGCACCGACGACCCTCACATCACGGTCGCACTGCTCACGGCGCGTCCCTTGGAGCCACAGGTCCAATACACCTCCATGTGTAACATCTCGCACACAAACGCTCACCATCAATACCGCTGAGTTATTCCCAGGTTTCACTTGCAATCTGACCCATGTCATCAAAAACGTAGATGCATCACATCGCCCCATGTTGAATGATAGAAAGCGCTGGCCAAGAAATCACCAAAATCGGTCGAGACGCCACATGGTCCATCTTTCGTCCAACCACGCCTTGAAGAGCCCTTGAGGTCCCTATTAAGGAGCTCCTCAAACAACCAACGGTCAGGTTAGGAAGTGTACGGCCTGTGCAAGGCCCAGGGTGCCTGCAAACGCTCGCACCGACGGCACCACGGTGGTGTGCCCGGGCGTTGCGAAGCAATCAGTCAAGGCCACTTAGCTCAGTTGGTTAGAGCGTATGCTTAACACTTGGCGTTCTACGCATAAGGTCGGCGGTTCGACCCCGCCAGAGGTCACTTTTTGAGTCCGGCAGACGCGCAGAGAACCCAGGGAAGGCTCCAAGAGGGTGAGGATAGTGTCTTGATGTTCTGGTAGGTGGTCGTGGCCTGGAGAAAGCAGTGTCTCATCAGACGGAGGCTAATGGCATAGTGTTTCATCTCATACTCTTCCACATCACCTCGCCCTGTTCTTTCTTGATTCGGTTCTTTCTTAATTCTTCCGTCGACGGTTCCGAGCAGCTATGGGGGGAACATAGGGGCAAGAAGACCCTGACAACCTAGTTACAGATCCGCCTTGACCTTCGCGAAGCCGACCTGAGGGGGATCGTAGCTGTACGCAGTGTAGTAGGACTTGAGGAAAGCGTCGCCAATGAGCCAGTTGTTCTTGAAATCGAGCTTGTCGCTGTAGGTGATGGCACCCTGACATCCGAAGAGGCTGAAAGCATTGATGTCGGGCGGGAAAATAGGGAACTCCTTGCCGCCAAAGCGGAACGAGATCGTGTCGTTCTTGTTGCATCCGGGAAGCACCCATGTGCCCTGGCCGAGGTCAGTGGCGCCAGGAATCTGCTTGTAGATCTCTGTGACGACGTCCTTGGGCCCGAAAATGAGGGTAGTGCCCGAGTCCAACACGGCGCCGTTGCCCTTCGTGTCGAAGAACTTGCCGTTGACCGTGATGCCGTCCATGTCGATGCCCCAACCAAAAGACGTGCGGTCGTCCAGCACCTTGCGGGGGAAGTACTGCAGCTCGCCGTCGAAGTACTGGGGGTCGACGCCATTCACAGTGAGCGCGCCCTTCTCGTGCTTTGACTTCACACCCAGCATCTCGGCCGTAATACCCGCACGGTTCAGGTACATTCCGAACTGCTTGTTCTTCCACTGTCCAGAGGTCGCCTGCACCCACGGAAGAGGGGACAGCTTAACCCCCTCCTTCGTGGTCATGGGCCAACTCCAACCCGAGATACCGGCGCTGTACGCCTCCATGCCCATCTTCTCGGACGTGTCCATGATGCCGACGGTCGCGTTGTCGGTGTAGATTCCCGCAAACCCGATGCGGTCAGTGCCAGTGTAGCCGGAGACCCAGGTGTCGCCCTCGCCGTACTTGATGGTGAGGTTGCCTCCGAGCGAACGGAACGTCGACGATTTGGTCGTGTCCACGAAGCCCTTACCGCATTCTGCGCACTTCTCCGAGTACAGCCAGAACTGAGGCGAGCCGGTATCGACGACGACGGGGAAGGTCTGCTCAGGAGTGCCAAGGTGGAAGTCTGCCGTGTACGTCACGTCGAAGAAGTTCGCGAGGCTGTGGTGTTAGTTCAAGCTAGACTCCTGTGGGTCACGACGAGATACCCAACACTCACTCCTCGGTTGCCCCATCGCGCTTTGCCTTTGTAGCCTTGAACTCAGCACGCGCCTCTGGGTGCAGCAGCTGCGGCCACTTGGTGTTGAGGTACGCCGAGGTGCGATAAAGCTGTTCCTCACGCGAGGCAGGTGGCTTCGGTTCGGTGCGGGACAGAGGCACTGTCACAGGCTTGTCGAGCGCCGTAGGCGCAGCGCTGATGAGAGACGCAAGAAGCACGAAAGCAGAGGTCGTCTTGAGCATGTTGGCGAAAGCTGGCTTTCCTTCGGAGAACCAGTCGTGATCACCTTATATATGTGCATGATCCCCTCCAATACGAGCCCGCCGGCGCCTGCGCCGCATGTGTCGGCGTCTGGCGCGCTGCTATCAGCCTAGCGTCCCCGTGATGTGACGGCAGTGAGTAAGAATAGGGCACGTTTATCATCGGTCACGGCGTGGGTACCCGTTGGATCTTTGCGTTCATGCTCCGGCCGGTGGGTCTGAATGCATTGCAACGCATGCTCTCGTATCTCCTGCGAATGTGCGATTGACTTTGACCAGTGCAGTGATCGACTTCAGTGAGGCAGTAGTTTGAAGGTTAATCTCCAACGGATGAATTTAGCAGACCCAGGTGCCACTCGTGGAAAGAAAACATGACGTGCTGCATGCTTCTCGTCGGGCACTAGCGGATCCGCTGATCGGCCAATACGCCGCCATGACTTCCAGCAGAGGGCCGACGCCCGCACCCACAGGCATCGTCGCCGAACATTGAGGTCGTATGAATTCGTTAAGCTTCTTTTAGACAGCGTGGTTACAGTTTAGTCTACTTCTTGAGGTTCGCCCGGATCTTGTCGAGGTCCTCGTCAGAGAACCCGAGCTTCGACTTGAGGTACTCGTCCCATCCGCCATACTCCTTAGTGACCTCCTCCGTGACAAGACGGAAGCAGTCCGGCGAGAGCGTCATGGCGTTTAGATAGCCCTTGTTCGTGAGATCGGTAATGCCCCAGCTGTACTTGAAGTGGTTCTCGAACATGACGCGCGCGGGCTCGATGCCGATGCGGGTCAGCAGATAGTCGAATGTTCTGTCGTTATCGGGAGTTCCGGCGAGATACTCCAGGATCCACGCGAAGATTCCGGTCCTGTCCCGCCCCGCCGAGCAGTGGAATAGCATAGGGTCCTCAGGGCGATCCCTAATATGCTCGAGAGCAGCGCGGAAGGTGCGATAGTAGTACCGGAGCACGAGAACATATTGTTCCGCCCAGCCGATGGCGGAGCCGTTGTCCTTCTCAAAGTCTTCTATCAGGAGCTTCTGCGCCTTCCAGCCGTCTTGCTCAGGGTCGAACCAGATATTCTCAACACCATCGATCGTGGGATCCGGACTCCTCCTGCGCTCGCCCGCTTTGCGGAGGTCGACGATGACCTTGATGTGATCGCGAATCCACTGGTTCGCCTCCTCGCTCTCGACGATCTGGCCACAGCGAAAGAGCTTCCCCGTCGGAATGGGACAGTTGGGGACGAGACCGAGGTCGCGCAGGTTGAGCAAGCCACCGGAGACGAAGGGAGGGGACGCAAGGGCGGCCTGCAGCTCATCGCCGACTATCGGAGTTGCGACATCGCGGCGTGCGAGCTCGTCAAGAGCTTTAGGATCGAGGTGAGTCATGTTGTCGTGTCTGGAGTATGGGGAACAATGGTATGATGGAGTGATTGATGAAGGACGCGGCGACGTCGTCGTCCGTGTCCGAATGCGAGTCAACTCGGACTCGACTGGTGCCCGAGGGCCGTAGGCTGTTGAGAGCCGTGAGTCGGTCTTGTCCGCCCGGACCGTGTCAGGCACAGCGCGCACGTTGTTGGCGCCCGGATACGAGCCCGCTTCGAATCACGCCCGTGCGACTTTTGGCGCCGTCATCTTCCGCTCGTTAGCCATTCGGAGAACTAGGTCGCATGACGCTCAGGCCCAGCTTCTACAGCCTGAACAGGAACAAGACCGCCAAGGCCCCTAGCGTCATGCACTCAATCACAAAGACAAACGCATAACACTCACTCAAGTCGATGCAACTCACAACGTCACCAGAGTATCTAGCGGCTAACAAACGTCAATGCCGTGAACGAGACGAGAGCCCTCTCGACCCGCAATCCGTAACGAAGAGGAGTTCACTTTCCTTGTTTCCCAATCTTCTCGACTGCACCGGCCTCTAACCTCTGCATTGGAAAAACCCCGTCACATCACGAACGCCGCATGCGCCACAGCGCCGTGTCAGAGCGCGAAGACGCGGCTTCTGTTGACCTCGTGAGTCAGGTTCGAGGATTAACAGCACCTCCGCCCAAGGTAAGAGCTGGGGCTAAGCACCGGCCCTCAACCGTGATGATGGCGATACAGCCGCGGAGGTCAGCGCGGCGAAGTGCACGGCCAATGAACAAGCGCGCAACATGAACGAGTGTGTAGTCCGAACCTGAGAAGGGTACGTCAGCACTGCTATGTCGGCATCCGCCCACCTCGAGAACCAAAGCCGCCAGAGAAAGTTCAGAGGTACCATCCCACTGGCCGGCGTCAAGCGGCGTATCATGCCCGTGCGCAGGCTCAAGAGGAGCACCACTGATGGGTCGTGTGCAAACTTTGCTCGTTACGAATCCGGCCAAGTGGGAGAGTTGATGGCTCGGCGTGACGTGCCGTCACCGAATCCGAGGCCACTGATTCCGGGGTTCCGCCGTGAAGCTAGTGACGGAGCAGGTACGGGACAACCAGGGCCACGTACATCGGCATCCGGGCGATTGAATGAACGCGAGGCCCGCTGCATATTTAGCGGCTACGGGTGACCGCCGATAGTTGAACCCAAAGCCTTCCGAGAACAAGGAAGCACACTGAATGAGGCAAGACTATGCTTAAACAGTTGGCCATACCAGCTTGCGACTGTACCAAGAACACAGCCTCAGTGGGTCCTCAGAGCGAGCGGCACGGCGCGGGATGACGATGGTGGTGAGGTGTGGCCCACAGAGGCGCGGAGTTGCACCTGACGATCCTACAGCCGATGCCGAGGACGACGTCCTCCGGACTCCTTCTGGAGTATCACGGTGCAGGTGGGAAGCCGTTGTGCGTGACATGGGTCGATCGAGCGAGGTACGACTCTGTTCACTCGCACTATCGGAACAGGTTATGCTTTGGCCCAATCTCCCACCAGTCACATTTCTACCGACGCACTTGCGTCCTACCTCGAGCTCTTCGGTCATCCTGCAAGGAAACGACGTCTGTACACTGAACCACGAGCGCTGCAGCAGGGGATGTGGGGCGGCATAGAGGATATCGGATCGGGACGATGTATAAAAGGCAGCCTGTCGAGAGTCTGTGGGCCGTCAAACATCAGATCACCTCACGACATCGGTGCCGCCTCATCGCCTACCGCTGCACCCCTACTCCTGTAACAATCAACTTTCAGCACCATGAAGTTCACCACTGTCCTCGCTGCCCTCACCCTCGCATCCTCGGTCTTTGCCCTGCCCTCAGCCATCGCCCGAGACGAAGTCGAGCAGCCCAGTGACTGTGGCCTCGGAGATGAGCTGTGCACCGAGGTCAAGTCTTTCGGTCTGGGCTGCTGCATGAAGATCGACAACATCATGCTCATCGTCGCTACCACCGGAGACATCTGGTACGACCTCTGGGAGCAGGACCACAGCCTCCAGAGCTGGGACGAGTACCAGAGGCGCAAGAACCTCCTGGAGCGCCTCAAGGAGCACAAGGCGAGCACGGAGTAAAGCCGTAATCGCAGCTCAGAAGCCGCCCTCTGAGTCGCTCTTTCGAGCACCTGCGACCCGCAGAGGCTCTTGTACAACATAAACCATATAATCCCAATGCATGATTGGAACGCAATCCCTTTGCAGTCGCTAAGACGTTGCTTTAGGGCAGCCGCATCAGCTCATCACGAATGGTCTAGTTGCTGAACACTCTTCAGCGATATCGCGGATATACGCTGCACTACCTGAACCGCTGCTCTAGGGCCGCTCTCGGAAGTCGTTCCTCGCGATCATAACCGATGCAGTATATCACGTGAATGGCATAGGCCTATCACGAGAATAAAGCTGTGCGTCTTTTGACATGGACGAGAACGGGATCAACCAACACAGCAATCTCGTCATGGGTCTCGAGTGGCAGCGCATTGTGGCGCGTTAGAACGATTCAAGGATCAACAACGACCTCTATCAAGACGGGCAGGTACCCCGTCAATCTTGAGGACTCACAGCAGCGGGAAGTGAAACGCATATGCCGATGCAAACGTTGTCTTTGGGCTTGATGGCCTGACTCTCTCGTGTTGCCTACGCTAGCGACACGCACTGCCCTTCTCAGATGGAGCATCAAGTGATCTTGACAGCGGTCATCATCGCCGTGACCGAGGTTTCAGCTCACAGGATCAATTAGTGTGCCGACAGGCGTGGGGGAGGGGAGCGGGCTCCGTTGAGGGTCGGGTGCGGCCCGTCCCGTAAGTCTGACCGCTAGACTCATGGCCATTAACCACTGAAGAGATATAAGAGAGGGCATTTGGCGTATCTTACCTCTCAGAACAAGCTCCTCTGGTCCACGCACACATTCGCCTCCGTTCAGCAGTCGACTTTCATCGCACAGCCTACAACAAGCTCTTCGTCACCTCCATAACCGCCAAGTCACCCTTAAACTCCCTACTACAACATGAAGCTCGTTGCTATCTTCGCCACTCTGGCCGCCGCTTCCTCGGCTGTCGCTCAGGTCGGAGCCGGTGACCTAGGGGACTGTGGCCTGGGACTGGAACTCTGCAATCGTGTGAAGATGGAGAACCTGGATTGTTGCACCAACAGGCAAGACCTCATCACTGCGCTCGCAACCGGAGGCTACATGATCATGGAGTCCGACCCCGACCGGGGAAACCGGATGGGTCAGCTGGCCCAGGATCTTAGGGACAGGTTCTAAACTCCATTCTAAAACTCTCCAGCCTCGACCTCCGTGAAAATTGCAGAAATAGTAAAGAACGCTTGATGATGTATATATTGAGAAGCCCTTCTGTCTGCTTGAGGTTGCTAAACCGTACCGCTCACGAGCATGTCCAACAGACTCCCTAGAACTTCAAGTGAAGCCTTGGTCCGCGCAGTCTGCCCTGCGTGTCACGCGAAATCGTCGCGCCGCCTGCAGCCTCGCCTAACATTGTCAGTGTAGTTAGTACATGCATGGTTCGAATCGCGCAGGCAGTAGTAATCAGTTCAGCACCGGTAGCACTTTTGGCGCCCTGACATCATCCGACCATGTCACTCGGATACCGTCCCCATCCGATCACCGTCAACTATCTCGACGACCCTTCATTACTCCTTCAATCTCAAGATAACCGTACCCTCATTTCATGACTCGGCCGCCCCCGCCGATTCTACCCTTTCTGCCTGATGTTCAGGTAGGGGGTGCTCTACCGGCTCGACCGGTGAAGATTGCTGCCTGGTCGGTGGGATCGACACGCCAAGTCGCCCTTGCCTGCGAGGACAACACCGTCTGGGTTACGACATCGCAGGCCGGTCCTGCCAACAGCCTCGTCCCCGATCTCTCGCTGCCTGAAGCCTACTCCTCGGGGTCGCAACCGATTGGACGACCGCGCGCGACATCATCCGCCTCCTCCATCTTATCCGGCTCCCGGAGACCATTCAGCCCATCATCCTCTGCCCCACGCGCGTCTCTCTCCCTTACCTCGCCGACCCTCACTTCTGTCTCGGACGCAACGGCTGCTCCTGCCCCTCCTGATGCCCATGCTCACCGCAACTCTGTCTCCGACCGCGCAGATCTCCGCGACTATCTCCGAGAGCAAGTGGAGTCCGACGACCGATCAAGTCTTGGTCTTGGACTAGCTGGTCTGACTCGCCGCGGAATCCAAGTGCCCAGTCGCGACTCGTCGACTCGAGGCGATGAGACGCCTCGTTCCTCGGCGTCGAACACTAGCAAAGCGGACTCGACCGGGACTGGCATCACGCACAGGCTATCTGGGCTGTGGGGCAAGAAGGATGACGATGACCTTGCAGCGAAGACGAAATGGAAGCAGGATGAGATGGCAGTGGAGGCAGAAATGGCCAAGGAGGAGGCAGAGGATGTGAAAGAAGCGGATGATCTGGCTGTTCTCGCTTCCAGAGCAGGGAAGGACAGCGGATCATCCTCATGCCCCACCCCCCGGCTAAGCGACGACTCCAAACCGCCAGTACGCGTCGTCCTCCCGAATCCGGAACGAGGCACCATTATCGACGTTGCTGTGATGGAGGACGTAGGGTGCCTCGTCGTGCTCCGAGATGTTGGATTGCTCGACATTATCTCGCTGCAGACCCTCGACCCCGTCTCGGCGACGAGTCTCGATTTCGTCTCCGTTGACGGCAAACTGCCCAAACTCACCCACAGCTGGCTATGGCGGGGAGTGCACCTCGCTGTCCGGGAAGAGGGTACCCTGCTGATTGCTCATGGAGAACCGTGGCCAAGTCCGTGGCCTAGTCCGAACGGTGACGTTACTCGGGTCGTCATGCTTACCGTTCCGGGCTACAAGTGCGTCGCCACATTAGAGCTCCCTGGTATCGGTGATGTCGGCGTCACTTCGGGCGGGGAGTCCAGCTTCCTCCTCCACTCGAGCGGAGAGTCGTTGACTTCATACCCGATAAACTTTCCATCGTCAGCTCCTACGACTCGCTCACAAACGCCTGTCTCGACCCACGATAGCCCCAAGCAGCGCAGTGCGAGTGGCCCAGCCAGCCCCTCGGTCTCCGCCGGATCATCGCCATATCTTCGTCCAGAAGGGCAGCGGCGGACGGGAGCTCTGGCCTCCGTGCGCGCGACAAGTGCCCGTCATGAGTTAGGACTGGCGAAGCTCCTTGGAAACAAGAAGGTTGCTTCAAAGGATAACGCTAACGGCGTTCATGAACCCCCGACAGCTGGCATTGAGGCTGGAGTGGAGGTGCAGAGGGACGGGGGTAGCTTGTGGGACCGTATTCTGCTTCACGAGAACGGACAAGGGCTCGGTCTGACCGACAGTCATATTGAGGTAAGCTAGCCATTGGCGAACACCGTTAACCAGCAGGCCTTCGACTTTGATGGAAAGAGGCTACATGTCCGAGGCGAGATTGTACTTGATAAGGAGTCCGCCAAGATCTCCGACGCCGTGTTCACGTCTGGGTGGCATGACGTCTGCATTGTCACGAAGTCCGACACACAGATCTACAGCCGACTGGGACCACTGCAGCCGCACTTGAAGTGGACCCCGAGACGGACATTCCCGGCGGACTCCGCGTGTATCTCCAGCGGAACGCTGTACGCGACGGAGTCCAGCGCGGTCGTCAATGTCGATCTGGGCACGCTGGAGCGGAAGACGGAGCAGCGGTTAGAGAAACTTACCGCGGGCGACAACTTGTGCCCGTATGGCCCTAACGTTGTTTTCGTTGCCGACAGTGAGCTACTTGCCATACATCACAAAACTGACAATCAGATGATGGGTGCGTGGCTACCCAAACAGTGTCCGACTTCCTCCAGGAGAAGGTCCCGGTGCATGAAGACACGTCCAACGACCGATACCCATCTCCGGTGACGTTCTCTTGCGTCGTTCCCTCCCAGTATGCTCAAGGAGGACATCTTTTCGTGGCCGGCGACGCAGACGGGTCTATCCGGCTTTGGGACGCATCGCCGCTCACGCCACGAGGGACCTGGACTTTGTTCGATGATCCGGTTCGGTCAGCGACTCTCATTGATCCAAACTCTGAGAAAGCTGGGAAGCTGGCAGGTAAGCTCCTTTGCACTTCGGAGCGAGGCACCGTTGCCGTCCTGGACCTGAAAGAGATGGACGACATGTTCGTAATCCCCGCCGCCCGAGCACCGATGACGCGCATCTTCGTGGGTGGCCACAGTATTCTGTTGGCGTACGAGAACGCCAAGGCCAGAGTGTGGAACTTCGAGACGGGCGAGTTCCGACGATCAACAGGCCTGGACGCCGCGGACGACATGCTCAATGTTGGCGACTGGGTAGAGGTTCGCTTCTTCGACCCGCCAGCAATTGATGGCCCATTAACCAAGGTCAATGGGCCAACACCGCTTGGCTCCAATCTCGGTAGATTGCTCCAGCTTGACCTTCGGCAGCTGGCAGGATGGCTTAACACGCATCCTGATGACGACCCGTTGGACGTTTGCCGCGGCCTGCTATCCGTGTTCCTCACTTTTGGAATCAACTCCGGTATCGATGAGGTCTGTGAGAACAGCCTGGGCATCAAGCGTCCGAAGCAGGCAGTCGCAGTAGGGCTTGAAGGGTGAGAATGAGTCCTTCCTCTGAGCTAACCTTAGGCAACACGGGACGTCAATCCTGTCATACGCAAACAGTCTAGCAGCGTGGAAAATATCGGCTACGGCTACCGGACTGCGGCAGTTAGCCATCGTCACGCTCCTGCGCCCTTTCATGGATTCTCCAGGTGAAGTGTCTGTTATCCTCTCGGCTAACCCCAGAATATGAAAGCTGCGCTGCGGATGTTGTTGCCTACTACTCGGCTTCGCTTCCGGAGGACACGATTGAAGCCGGTATTGACCTCTTTGCTGGATACTACCTCGACACAGCGGCAGACGTGCATCAATCAGCCCGCATGCTCTTTGGCGCCCGTTTGAGCCGCATGCCAAATGAGGATATCGAGAAGCTTGTAGAAGCGCGGCAAGATCAATGTAAGGTCCGAGGCGGCTCCGGGACTAACACATCACAGTGCCTACGCGGGTGCCAGCGGATCAGGCGATGTCCGAGGCGTCAGCTCAGGCACTGACTGTCGTCGGTGGCATTGCAATCCACCGCATTGCGTGCATGAACCCTACAGCACTCAAGGATGCCGCGGCGTCGATTGAGCTGTATCTGAACGATCCCAAATACACGCACGTTGGCCTTGCGATCGAGCTGTGCTCGAAGGGATTCACAACATGGCAGACATACCTGGACCCGATGGACTTGCTGCGACGATTGTTCTTCCTCGCAACGCACAAGGACTCGGGTCTGCCGAACGCGGCTTCAATCGCGGCGCAGGCGCGCCTCGCCGTGCTGAACGTAGCGTCCTCAAACGCCCCGTTGTTCATGTCGACGCTCAGCCAGGACATCATGGACGCTAAGACCGTCGATGGCCGGACGGCTATCATGAAGCTATGCGTGTTTATGGCACGTCGCCGGCCTGCGCTGTTGGAGAACGGCCTCCCGCGCATCTGCGAGGCTGTCGTCAAGAGCCTCGACCCGAATGTCGGCAAGATGCGTGATGACGTATGGCAGGCCGCCACCGTCATCCTGAATGAGCTTGTTCAAGCGTGAGTCTCATCACTGCACATCGTGTGAACAACGCACAGTGCCCGACAGAGCACCTAGCTAATCATTCTCGCAGGTTTACGACCGTCGACTTCTGTGCGCACACGCAGCGCCTGGCTGTTGGCACGAACGAGGGCGCAGTCATCATGTATGACTTGAAGACGGCGTCACGTCTGTATGTGCTCGAGCCGCACCACAAGGCGGTCAGTGCCGTCTCGTTTGCGCCGGACGGGCGGCGCCTCGTCACTGTCTCGCTCGAGGAGAGCGATGCGACAGTGTGGAAGATCGGCTCCAGCATCAGCGGCTTCTTCAACGTTGGTGGGCCACCGCGTCAGGGTGGAGCGCCGGGCGAGCCGTATCGCCGCATTCCATTCATTCGCGCCGATGATGGTGAGTGTTGCCAGAGCGATGTCATCACGGTATCTGAGCCAGAATCCACTGACGCAGCAGAACCACTCGGAGACGTTGGTGCGCTCAGCGATGTGCAAGTATCATGGCCCGCGAACCGGCAAGTGCGCGTATCAATCGGCGCAACGACACTCACGTTCGAAACAACGTAATCACATCACATACGGCGAAACCTCGTGCAAGGCGTCAATGTCAGGAAGAAGTGTAATGCATGCTTATTCACAATGCGCCACTGCAGGTAACTCAGTGCGCGCCCAGCGATGATCGGCGCTCATGTGGACGCACAGTAGCGGCACAGTGCGAACTTGTGGCGCCTGTGGGGTACACTCCCTCGACCGACTCACAACCACTGACAGTAGAAGTAAGTACTCAAAGATGACGCCAGGCAGCGAGAACCCCCCAACCTCCTACCCTTCCTCCATCATGCGTTTCCACGTCGCGCTGGTCGCCCTCCTCTCCCTTCTCGCGCACATCGAGTCCGCACCGGCTGGTCTGGTGCCGCGCGCCGACATCGTGCCCGGTGACCCTCTGTCCAAGTCCACCTTGGGTGCGGACGCATCCCAAGATCTCGACAGCCCCGGCGGCTTACAAGAGGACATTGAACTTGGCCAGCTCCTGGTGTCAGGCGACAGCCTCGCGAGCCTCGAAGCTCGTGCCGACGAAGGCGGCGAGCTGTCTGACGGCAGCGAAGCGTCTGAAGGAGACGCAGAGACAGGCAGCAGCGGGTCGGACTCTGCGGGCTCAGAGTACGGTGGCCCCGCTTCTGCTGCCGCTGGATCCAACTCCGATTATGCCGGCTCTACCGCCGACACTGGCTCGACTATCAGTGATTCGGCACTTTCTGGTGCCGCGTCTGCAGACGGAGAAGACTCATCCACCGGTTGGGCTGCGATTCCATCCGCCCCTACTGGATCCGCTGGCGCCGACTCTGCCTTTGGTACCACCTCCGCCACTCCTGAGGGCTCGGCCTCCGTTGGTGGCTTCACCTCTTCCGGGGACTATGCTCCCACAGACTCCGCTGCCTCTGGCGGCTTTGCGCCTTCTGGCATTTCCGCCGCCTCTGGAGCCGCCGCATTATCCGGTGACTACCCTCCTTCTGGTGGCTCGGCTTCCGCATCCGCCGGTGGTGCCACGGCCGCAGCTCCGGCTTCGTTTGGTTACTCGGCTGCAACCTCCGCTCCTTTCTCTGCCTCTGCCGCAGGAGGCTCTGTCTCGATGATCGCAGCTCCGGCGCCCTCCGGCATTGCAACTTCTGCAACCGACTCCTCGACGGAAGCGTCGGCAGTCGCAGTCCCCCCTGCGGTCAATCCCTCCGCTGCGATGCCCTCAGGTGGCGCAAACTCGGCGGCTGTGCCGTCTGCGCCTCTGCCTTCTGCTGCAGTCCCGTCTGCGCCTCTGCCTACCGCTGCTTCTGGATCCCCGTCCACGCTCGACTCACTCGCCTCCCCTTCCGCAACCGGAGCTGGAGTGATGGGTTCTTACACCGATGCGCCGACTGGCTCGGCTGCAGCGGGCGCAGCCTCTGCATTCAACACTGCCATGGCTTCGGCGTCCGCTTCCGATGTGAGCGTCGGAATCGGCTCTGTCTCTGCCACCGGTGGTGCCATGTCAGGCTCCGATGCTGGTTCGGTCACCGCCGCAACATTCTCAGAAGCTTCCGTCACTGCCTCCGACAGCGGAACTTGGGATGACAGTTTCGCTTTCGCTCCTACAGGCTCTGCAGTGGCCTCAGCTTCTGCCTCGGTTTCTGGAGTGGGTGCAGCACCTGGCCTTGACGGTGCCGCTCCGGAGGACTCGTCGGGGTCGTTCGACGAAAGCTCAAGGTCTGGGTTCGCGTCTGCTTCGGCTGGCAGCTCGACCTCGGGGTCCGCAGATGCTGGAGCCGCCTCGGCTGCTACGTCTGGACTTGGCGCCGACTCTGCTACCACATCTGAATCGGACTGAGGCTGGTCCCTTAGCGACTCGGGTGCCTCAGGCGGTGGCTCGGTGACCGCTGCCGCTTCTGCTGCATCCGGAGCAGCATTGATGAGTTCGGGATCCGACGTTTATGGCTCGACTCCTAGTGGCGCATCAGCCGGCTCGTCTCCGTCCGCCTATGCCACTGCCGCCTCCGCTGGCTTCGATTCGGGCTCTGCTTCTGGAGGTGCCTCCTCGCCTTCAGCCAGCCTGGATGGATCGTCTAAGGCTTCCGCATCGGCCTCGTACAGTGGCTCCGCTGCAGCATCTGCCTCCACAGGTGGTGGTTCCGACTCAGGCGCCTCCGACAGCGTTGACTCGGACTCCACGGGATCGGCTTCCTCATCGGCGGATATGGGGAGCTCCTTCGACCACAACACCTCAGACGACAGCCCTGCTTCCCCCTCGGATAGCTTTGGCGCCGCCTCTGGTGGTGCGTCCATGACTGCTTCTGCATCGGCAGGTGGTGCCAGTGAGGATTCCGCAACAGACTCCTCTGCAACCGCCTCAGCCTCCTACGACTCTCAGAGCGGCGGCTCATCCCATGCAGATGGTAGTGACAGCTACGGCTCTGCCACCCAGGGTGACTCTGGGTCCGCCTCAGCCTCAGGTGCATCTGCCTATGCCTCCGACAGCTTCGACACTGCCTCTGGCGCTTCCGTCACAGCGACTGCGTCGTCTTCCTGGGAGTCTTCCGGTGAATCCTCCGGATCGAGCGGCGCTTCTGCTTCAGATGCTTCTGGCGCCTCGGGCGGCTCAGGATGGACTGACTCAGGTGAATCTACCACGTCCACCCAGGAGTCATCGTCCGGTGAAACGGGCGCTTCCCCCAGCGCTGATCTGGCCTCCGCTGCATCCGGTCTCTCCCTCAACAGCACCCTGTGTCTCAACTCCACCAACTGCACCACGAACGCCACCGACGTCCCCTTCCCCAGCGCTACTGCTTCCCTCGACTCCAGCTCCTCCGGTGCCACCACCGGTGGCGAGAGCGTCACTTCTACCGCTGAGGAAGACACCTCTGACGGAAGCACCAGTGCTTCTAGCGCCGACGCCTCCGCTGAGGAAGACACCGGAGAAGATGACTTTGCCACCAAACGTTCCTTTCGCCGTTCCTTTCGCTCAATCTTTCGAGTTCCCGCTCAGTTTTTTCGGTATTCCTTTCTGAAGCGCTCGACCCGCTCGTCGTCGACATGGCCCACCCCTCCCTCCACTCACCGGTACCGCCGCACTGCGCGCAGCAGGTCTGGTGACTCGGAAGATGGTGGGGCCGACCAGGTGCCATTCGTTGCGAGCTCGGGCTCCGATGACGAGGCAACACCTGCCGCCTCCCAGACTTCTGAGCCTTCCGCGGCTGCTCACGGTGGAGCCAGCGGGTCGGACGGTCGGGCGTCTGCGACGGGCCCTGGATCGGTGGCAGCGGAGGGCGAAACTGCTCAAGCGTCTGCGCCATCAGCGTCCGGCGGTTCGTCATCTCCGCCCTCCAGCTCGTCGACTGTCTCGTCGTCGGGATCCGGTGGCTCCTCCAAGTTCACTGCGCCTCACCACGTCATCTATGCCAACAGTAAGCTCTCCAGCTCTCCCTGGCCTAGCAACTAGCTAACGAAGCAGAGGTGTTCCCCGGTGGAGGTGACAAGCCACCCTCAGTCGCTGACCTTGGGCAGTATAACCGGCTGATGCTCGCATTCCTCACAACCAAGGGTCTCGATGCATCGACAGTGCAGACCTGGGTCGATTTGGACGACGCGACTCGCCAGGAAACACTGGCCAGCTATCACGAAGCCGGCATCGCCGTCATGCTTGCCGTGTTCGGCGCTGAGGACAAGCCTACGACTTCTGGTATCAGCCCAACCGAGTTCGCGACGACTGTAAGCGACTACGTGAAGAAGTACGCATTTGACGGCGCCGACATCGACTACGAAGGTGAGTTGTTCGGCGTTTCTGTGGAACTGACGGCAGACTTCGACGCCGCCGATGCGGGTAAGTCCGCTGCGTGGGTCACGGAGTTCCACAAGGCGCTGCGCTCAGCCCTCGGCCCGGAGCACCTCATCTCCCACGCGCCCGTCAGCCCCTGGTTCCAAGGCAGCGCGTACCCCGATGGCGCGTACCAGACTGTATTCAAGAACATCGGCAGCGAGCTGGACTTCCTCAACCTTCAGTATTACAACGCCGAAGGCAACTACCAGGACTGCGAAGTGAGCTCTTTCTCCCTTTCAAGCTAATCCCAGTCGCTCGTTACGGATTCTGGCTCCACGTATCCCGGAACCGCCGTCAAGCAGCTCAATGCGATGGGTATTCCCTGGGAGAAGCTCGTCATTGGCAAGCCCATGGCCACCGGCGAGGCCGAGACCGGCTACATCGAGCCGGCCACGCTCGCAAAGTGCATCGCTGAGGTCAAGGCGCTCGGTGGGCAGACGAACGTCATGTTCTGGCAGTGGAGCGCTGAGGTAGTGAGTCAGGGCTGACTGTTCGTTTTCTCAAGCTAATGCCAGGACAATGTCGAGGTTCTGAGCACTGTGATCGGTGGTGCTGCCGCAGACGGCGCCTCGGCTGGCGGTGGCTCTGACAGCTCCTCCTCAGCCGGCAAAGGCAGCTCTGGTGCTGTCGCCTCTGCTTCACCGACCGACTCAACCCCTTCCGGATCAAGCGCCTCAAGTCGCCCAACTGAAGGTGAAGCGGAGGAGGAGGAGGGTGCCTCCGAGGCGACCGATGAGTAGCTCACCCACTTACTGGCACCATTGCTGGTCGATGAAAAGTGCGTATAGTCTTGCCGTCGCGACTGTGTCGCCATGCACCTATGTGTCTCTATCCCCTCCTATGATTAACTTGCCTCTACTGACGGCCCCCTCCATTGTCCCGTGTGCTCAGAAGTAGGACGACCAGGCGTTGAAGCACAATGGGCAGCAGAGGATCGACGGTATCACAAGTGATCGTCGCCTTATCACCACTACGGCCTTTGTCACGACAATGGATGGAAACTTGGAAACAGCTTACCCGCGGGCGGCAGCGACCCGCTGTGTCATGGCGGACTTGGTGTGCGATGCGCTCACGGCTCATAAGAGCGTTCAGTATGAGCACCCTCTTTCGCCGCCGCTTCACTGTCAACACCCTTCGCCTGCGTAACTCTCGTAAAGCTTCCGTGTGAAGATGTTGTTCAACGCCTTCGCTGTCTTAACTCTTTCATCCCTTGCGTCTTCCAGCCCCATCCGGCGTCCCACCCTCGCTGGTCGAGGTGACGCCGCTACCCTAGGCAAGACTGCGGGCCAGTCTGCAAGCCAGCCAGCCGGCCAAGACGGAGCTGCCGCCGTAGCGGGTTCGTCTGCTGCCAACTCGTCCTTGACCCAAGCTTCCGCTACACCCGCTGGTGCCTTTGCTAACCAGAGCACCAAAGAGGGGTGCTCTCACGGCACCTTCCGGTGCTCCGAACAAGACCTGCAAGGCAAGTTGTAATACCTGCCTGAACTGACGCCAGTCTGCGGTATCGGAGCCTGGACTACGATGCAAACCTGCACCGAGAAGCAGGTCTGCGTGTAAGCTCTCGTGAATATGTTCAAGCTAACAGCAGGATGTCCCCCTACTACAACTGCGTCGAGCAGAGTTACTTAGATCTCGCAAACTCGACCACCGCGGCAGGATCTGCATCAGCGGGCGCGGCCAGTTCCGCCTCCCCAAGCTCTAAAGAAACAAACTCGACCGCAGCTTCGGCCTCCCAGGGTAACAACTCCAGCACGCAGGCTAACAACACCGAGGGCGATGGCGGCCCCAGCGTCCCCGGAGGCAACAACAGCTGGGCCGCCCCTCACCGTGTCGTGTACGCAAACCTCGCCACGAAGTCTGAGTCAGGCTTCCCAGATCCAGATCAGCTGGGCGATTTCAACCGTCTCATAATTAGCGTCTATCTTGCTGATGGGAGGAAGGCATTTGATGTGAGTCACCTTCTAGGGATCCGCCCTCCAGCCCCAAAAGCGGGCGCTGCGAGCTGACCACAGAATGCCAAACTATGGACCGAAATGGATGCATCAAAGCGACAATCGCTCCTAGAAGCATACCATGAGCGAGGCATTGCCGTCATGTTCTCCCTGTTCGGCTCCACGGACGCACCGACCAGCAGCGCCAAGCGCGACCCAGCCGAGTTCGCCGACGAGGTCGCAAACTTCACGCTGCAGTACGGCTTCGACGGCGTCGACGCCGACTACGAGGACTTTGACGCTATGAATGCCGGCGAGGCTGTCGCATGGTTGACTCGTGAGTTGCATGGTGTACCGCAGCCTAACTCAGTCCAGCATTCCAGAAGCGGCTTCGGGAGAAGCTGCCCAGCCACCTGATCTCGCACGCGCCCATCGCCCCCTGGTTTGCCGGAGAGAAGTACGACGACGGCGCCTACGCCGGCTTCCACAAGCAGGCCGGCGACAGCGTCGACTTCTATAACCTCCAGTACTACAACCAGGAGGGGCAGTACGAGGATTGCGAGTCCGTGATGGTCGACGCCAGCAAGACGCAGTACCCCAAGACCTCCATCAAAGAGCTGCACGAGGCCCTCGGCGTTCCCCTCGAGAAGCTTGTACTCGGCAAACCGGTTGCCAAGGATGAGGCAGCGTCTGGGTGAGTCACCGTCGGTAGTCGAGTGACAGGTGGTAGAGAGTTCGGCAGTGGTTTCAGAGAGCTAACGCTCCAGCTTCATGACCCCTGACGACCTTGCACAATGCTTTGCGCTGAACGACTTCGAGTGGCCCGAGTCTCTGATGTTCTGGCAATGGAAGGACGAGGAGGTAAGCTGTGCAATCGAAAGCGGCAGCTGACTGAAGAAACCCTCAGAGTTCCTCGCCGAGGTACTCGAGAGCAGCGACTGCGAGGAGTGGGTATACGTGGAGGACACTGATGTGGCCAGCCCGAGCGCTGGCTCGTCACCAACGCCCTCAGAGCCGTCCCTTCCCCCGTCGTCAAGCGCACCGGCCGGCTCGGCGTCGCAAATGCCTTCAAAGACGTCGCCGCCAATGACATCAAGCCCCTCTGCCGGTCCAGGTGGTATGGAGGCGGCGGCTTCGTCATCCCAACCGACCGAGTCCGGCGCGGGCGCCTCAGCAGACGTAAGGCCATCACCGAGCCCCGCCGGCAACGCCAGCCATGCCACTGAGGCCGGCTCGACCGCAGCTTCGCCACCGAGCGCCTCAGCTACCTCGGTACACGACGAGGCTGGCTCTGAGTTAATTCCCAGTTCCACCCCTTCCGCCTCGCCTGAAGCCAGTGATCCCGGTTCCTCCATGGCGGTGCCGAGCGCAGCCACTCCATCACCGGCCACCCACGGCGGCTCTGCGCCGACCGCACCGTCTGCTGCAGCGTCACCTAGTGCTATCGCTAGTTCGACCACCAACCCAAGCGTCTCAGGCAACAGGGACGGCTCCTCGGCGACCGCCGCCGCTGCTCCTGGTGCGCCCTCCGCCTCTGTCTCCGCCCCGGCCTCCGGTGCGTCGAGCGCGGGCGAGTAAGGCGGAGACTGGATCCACGCCTCCACCGCTTCCGCCAATTCTGCTGCAAGTAACGCTGCAGGCAGCCCGCACGCGATGCCCGGTGCATCGCAGGGTGCGCTGCCTGAGCATTCCGCCTAGTTTAGACCGCGGTATGCAATCATTGGCGATTACGGCCGCCGATCAGAATAGCGCCTCTTGTTGCGCAAGCTTAGCTCGTGGATTGTGGTGTGACCGCTGCCCCACACACAATGCACAATGCCGCAGCAACAGACTAGACAGATACGCGCAGCAGTCATGAGTGCACGAAGCTTTTCAGTTGCAAGTTAGGAGCGCAATGCATATTGCGGTGTCACGGGGGGCCAGGCAGCAGACTCGCCAATGGCGCCCGGCGCCTGCGCGCGCGCACGCAGACGCAGGGCGGCATTGGTGTTTTCCGCCCTCTGGGTTCGTGTATGAGAGTCTTGCGTCGTGTGCGGACCGTGAATCGGGCGAGAGGGGAAAACTGCCGCCGTGTCGTGGCCATGGCGACTGGACTATGGGTAGTTGCGTGTGTGGGGGCTCGCCGGGGCGGGCGGGGCGGAGGCGAGGGGCCGTTTATTCCTCGGATCCTCGGAGGTGCGGGGCCGCTGTGGTCGGCGCGCTACGGGCTACAGGCTGGGCTACGGACGGGTGCAGTCACTGCGCGGCGTGTACCAGTGTCTGTCGGGGTCGTGAATCGTTTTAGTTTGGCGTGTCGACAACTAGGGAGAAAGAAAGAGGAAAAGGAAAGAAAAACAAACAAACAACAGTGAGTGTGTGTGTGTGTGTGTGTAAAAGTGCAAGATGTGTGCGGTGTAGATGAAGGTGTGAACGTTGTATAACGAAGCCGAGCCGGCGTCCCCTGCCGCAACGTCTACGATGGTTGCGGGGGAGATGGGCCGGGCTCGACTGGGGAGAAAGACGGAACGCCACCAGACGTCTTGGTGGGGAGATGGATGGATCTCGAGGAGACCGATGCATGCCGCCCCGAGGTCTTATATACCTTGCTGGCCCTTCATAGTTAGGGCTCGTGCTGCGTTGCCGGCCGGCCGGCATGACGAGTGCACAAGGTGGCCGGTAGGAGTGGGCTACGCAATACTGGGTAGCTGGGTGCCGCTCGCGCTCCGAGCGCCGGGGCGTCCGGGCGTCGTCGCAGAGTGGGTGGCGACTCCAGCACTCGGGTCGCAGCGCAGATCATCCGTCGCGCCCTTGGGTCCCGGGGCTCTTGGCAGCGGTCGGGAGATTGCCAGTCTGCTGGATCCGCACCAGCAGAGCTACAATCGCAGAGCAGGAGCGCCGGACGGCGACTAACGTCACTCACCGGCACGGCATGCAGCAACAAGCGCAGCAAGCGCAACAGGCGTCGCTAAACGAGCACGCTCGGTGGATCAGTTGCATTTGCTCCACGGCGCAGCGTGGGATGGGCAGCGAAGGGCCGTCGCGCGGTGGGTCGGGGGGAATGCGCAAACTCTGTCCGTTTGACGCATTTCGGGTGCGCGTCGATCACTTGCTTCATTTGCGACTTGCCGCTTGCGGGCGGGTGCGGCGCGTACGGCGGCTCCAACCACGCTGGGCTCGCTGGGCTCGCTCCAAACACGCACACTAGCAAACCCTACGCTGACGGCAGCCAGACGGTTAGACGTCGCCGCCTGCGTTAAGCGTGTTGCTTCCCGCACCCCGTGGTCTGCGTGTATGATCGCCGTCGCAGCACGCGGCGTGCGTACCTGCGGGCCGCGAGGCCAAGGTGGGGAGCGAGGAACGCAGAGGAACAGAGGAACGCAGGGACGCTGCGAGTAGGAACAACTGGAATCAGATGCAGTAGCTCGGCGACAACTTCATGGTTTCATCAACCCGACTACGTACGATCGAGCACCCCACTATGTCTTCCCAGCGCTCCCCAGGCTCCCCAGCTCTCCTCAGCTCTCTCCAGGCTCTCCCCACTCAATTGCAACACACCCACGCCTCGCTTACATACTCCACCCGCTCGGATGCGATATGCGCTCAGACAAACGCATGAGCTTAGCACGACCCACACGGTCCCTCTCTTGGGAATCTCGTCGCCGCCTCAGCCGCCTTAGCTGCAAGCTACAAGCTATTGACGCGGGCGTGACTCAGCGACAGCGCTTGTCATTCAGCAGCATTCAGTCATGCGAAATGAGGCTGCGAGCAGAGACATGCAGGCAGTTGTGCAGCGGCGGGTGGCGGCGGCTAGGCGGCTGGAACCGGATCCCGCGCGGCGTCGATCTGCGACGACGTCACGGCCGCCCAATCGCTTCCGGTGTAATCACCGGCACACGTCCCGAGCACATTAAGCGTTAGTCGCCGGTGCGTTGCTTGCATCACCACATCTGGCGGATCGTCGTGACGAAAGCAGTATAGTCACCCGCTCGATCGCCGATCTGCCGGTGACTGTCGCTCGCGTCATTCCTGGTTGATCCTGTTTACTTCCAGAGTTCTTCCCAGGATGCATGACGTGGGGACCTGCGCAGTGACGCGCGGCCATGCCCCAGAACTGACTTGCACCCCATATGCTTGTTCCAAGTTGACCCATCGAGATAGAGTATCTGGGGTGGTCACGGTGTCTTCCTCGAGCATCAGTAGGTGGAGGTGGAGGTGTGCGGAGACCGACTGCTCTCCGTGCCCGTCAGTGTTGCTTCCGGCATCGGCCTCCATAATTTCGGGCGTGTCAGAAGGAAGCCGTAAAGTCAACAACAACACTGAAGCACGCATCGACATGGCTCGCGGCGGCAAAGGCGGAAACCGAGGCAAGAAGTGGCACGGATCCAAGGGCGGACCGCCGCGCGGTGGCGACGGACAAGGGCTCTTCGCTGGCGGCTCGTCGACCAAGTACCGTACCCAGCCTCTTGTGAGTGTCTTCCTTCTTGTAGCTGCGACGAGCTCTCCAAGCTGACCTGCAGCCCGAGATGTATACCGCTCCCGGGATAGCGGTGACTACAGTCCAAGGGAAGGAGATTACGGCCGAGCGCGAGATCCTAGAGGCGCTCGAGGAGGCGGCGGACGAGCTCTACCCGGAAGACAACAAGGAGGAAGACGAGGAAGACGGCGACATCGAGGATATGCTCAAGCGCGAGCTCGAGGGCATGAACCAGAAGCAGGTTCAGAAGTCGACACGGTTCCGTGTCTGCAAGCGTGAAGCGCCCTGTGGTGAGTTGCACCGCATCCGATCATAACTGACCGTCAGTCTGTTACATCATCGTGCTGGAGCCGCTCGACCCGTCGAAGCTGGTCCGCTTCATCCTCGAGAAGGCCGAGAGGACCCAGAAGTGCAGCTTCCGCTTTGCGCAGCGGATTATTCCCTTCCACGCCGTCGGTAGGGCCGACATGGAGGAACTCAAGGAGGCGTCGCTCAAGGTTCTTCCGGATGGTTTCAAGACAGACGACAACCGCGGGTTGAAGGTAAGCTTCGGGCAGGGTTCTCTTGTAGCTGACGCCAGTTCGGTATTCAGACGCACTCGCGCAACTCGAACGCTCTTGACCGCCTCGAGATTATCAAGGCCGTCGCAGACGAGGTTACCAAGCTGAACTCTGCGCACAGCGTCGACCTGAAGAACCCGGACCGCACCATCATCATCGACACCTTCAGGGTGAGCGTACTTGTCTGGAAATAGCTAACATCAGCACCTGCTCGGCATGAGCGTTGTCCAGGACTACGAGAAGTACAAGAAGTTCAACCCCGCCCGCGTGGCAGCCGACGCCGCCAAGGCGAACGACGCCGCGACCAACGGAGCCGAGGCCAACAAGAGCGACGACACGACGTCCCGCACCAAGGGCCAGATCAACGCCGCGAACCGCGAGCGCCGTGCGGAGGGTCTTGTCGCCGCTGCCAAAGCTCAGGAGGAGGAGAAAGAGGCCGCAGCTTCGGCTCTTAAGAGGAAGGCCGACGAGCTCGAGGACGGACAAGTGCCTAAGCGCCAGGATGTGGAGAGCGGCGAGGTCGTGGAGGACGAAAACGCCGATCTCGGCGACGACTTCGTGGAGATCATCGAGGACGGGCGATCTGTGAAGGTCAGGAAGCAGGAGTAGAGCGTGTATCTGTATGTACGTATGTGCCATATCCATGCATGACCAGTGTACCATCAGAGCGTGGTGGTCGTTCGACCCCGGCCGGGCAACGCGGTGCGGCAGTCGCCACCAGGATGAGTTACTAAGGAAATTCAGGGCCGGTGTTGACAAGGGGTGAGTGGTCGTGTCCGCGTTTTCGTCTGGGCTGCGTTTTCCATCACTTTGGCATCCGACACTCCCCCACGAAACCGCTCGAACCCGCCCACATCCACCAGCCGCCTGGATCGACACTGATGCAGTCGTTCTTCGGCAACTCGAAGCCGTCTTCGAAGCCGGGCGTGTCCACCGTCACCGTCAAGAAGGTCGTCCACCGGCCAGCGGCGGTGGCCAAGCCGTCGCCGTCTCTGTCGCTCCAGCGAAAACCGCCCTCGAGCTCGTCCTACGACCGCAAGCCGGCGTCGTCCTCGTCGAAAAGCTCGTTTTCGCGCAACTCGCCGGCGCATGCGTCTGTTTCCAAATCGAAGACAGCGTCGCCAGCGCCGAGGAAGCGCAGACAGTCGCCGCAGCGAGTCCTCCCGCCCAGCGACTCGGAGAGCGACAGCGACGACGCTCTCGCCCCGAAGCGGAGACGGGTAGGCCTCAGCGCCTCAACACCGGATATCGGCGGTGCGGATCTCCCCGTTGACCGGAAGCTCTTTTGCCCGTCGCTTGTTGATGCGCGAGGAGAGTGGGGAAGAGGATGGGCTGGCTTTGTGGAGTGTGAGGAGGCGCTGCGCGGTCGGGTGGCCGGCTGGGCCGGCGGCGACAAGGAGAGCAAGGAGCAGAGGGACAAGTACCAGGCTTGTGAGTTCTTTGCAGAGTATATGTGCGACTGCTAACAGACTACAGACTTCCCTCAACCTGGCTTCGAGAACGCCGAGCCGCTGCCGTCTGTCGAGCTTCGATACCCTTCTGGATGTACGGAGAAGTGAGTCACGAATCAGCAGGCAAAGCGAACTGACAACAGATTTATCTTGTTGACGCCGACGTCTCAGCGAGAGTACAACCCTGTCAGCGAGCTCCGCAATGCGTTGAGACTCATATTAAAGCGTGAGTTCCTTCAAAATCACTCATCTGACATCAGACTACATACCACCATCGCATACGCACATCTTTGGGACTCTCGAGTCTAGTGGCGACTTTGAGTCGACTGTTCCCTCCCGGTTACACACGCCGACCCCCGGAGCGTCACCTGCCGGTGGGGACTCGCCCATGCCCTCGTCCGCCCAGGAGACAATCGGCGACGCCCTGCGACGAGCGCTTGCACCGAACCGACGAGATGGCCCAGGACTGGTGAAGGCCATTAAGCGGTTCAATAATGCCCTTGCTGAGCTGCAGCGTGACGGCACGCTGGCCGCTTATCTGAACAGCAGCGAGTACCGGATCACGCGGCGCGAGTGGTCTGAGCTCGTCGATTTTGTCCACGACCAGGCGTACTCCCGCGTTGTCGGCCCGTTCTCCGACCAGCTAGAGCACCATCCGAAGCACCCGGACGAGGTTGCGGCTGCGATCCACGAGAAGGAGGATGCTTACGGAGAGCTGCGGCACAACTTCATGTCCAAGGTTATTGACCAGACGGAGCTCGGCCCAGACTCCGTCTTTGTCGACTTAGGCAGTGGAGTCGGCAACTGCGTCGTCCAGGCTGCGCTGCAAGCCGGCTGCAAGAGCTCCGGCTTCGAGCTGCTGCCCGTGCCTTCAAGATGCGCCCGCATGCAGCTCGCCGAGTGCAAGCGGCGGTGGGCGATGTGGTCACTGAAGGGCAACATGGACGCTGTGACGTACGAGGGAGACTTCACGCGGCATCCCGAGGTTGCGCGGCAGCTGGCGCGGGCCGACGTCGTCTTAGTGAACAACGAGGTGTTCCCGTCGTCGCTGAACATTGCGCTGACGCACTCGTTCCTGGATTTGAAGGACGGGGCCAAGATCATCTCGCTGAAGCCGTTCGTCCCCGAGGGCTTCCGGATCAACGAGATGAACTGCGACTCGTTCGCGAGCATCCTCAAGTGCGAGCCGTACAGCTACTACTCGGGCTGGGTCAGCTGGAAGGCCGACTCGGGCAAGTACTATGTCCAGACGGTGGACCGCTCCCTGCGCCTCAAGTACGAGGAGCAGATGAACGGGCGGAGGAAGAGGGGATAGACTAGAGGTTGCTGTTGCGCTACTGTTGTACCACTTATACAGTATCATAGATTATATTGGGTCTGTCTGGCTTAGTGCCCTCATGTCCTTTACATGCTACACATATACGACCTCGATGCTGGTGCAGGCGTGGTCTGGCGTGCTCGCCCGGCTGGACAGTGATGGAAATGGCCGCAGCGGGACCCCGATGGCTGGCCGATAACCCTTCCAGCCGCACGGCCGGGAATAGACGATGACTCTAGATGTATGATACAACGTATGCGACGCTCACTTGGCCTGCTCCTTGGCCCACTGCTCGGGCGTCAATGTTTTCTGGAGTGTCAGCTGTCATAGAATGCGAGCTGGACGTACCTGAGAGAAAGCATGGACGTTGGCGATCTCTTCGGCGAGAATCTGGTTGACTGTGTCTGCGTTAGCTGAGGTTCACACGCAATCACACAAGCAAACGCACCCATCTTGTGCCTCGCGAGAGTCATCTTCTTCTGGAAGTCGGGCGAGACGATGACCACATTGTATGCACCTCCGCAGTTGCCGCTCGTGTCGATGATTTCCTGTTGGTTAGCTTGACCTGGACGCCCGCTAAGCTACGCACGAGGTGGTCGACCTGGATGGCCGCGCGGAGCTTTGCCTCGATCTGCTGCGGGGTGACAGTCATGGCGAGATGGTCGGGTGAGCGGTTCCAAGCCAAGAGCCAACTTTCGCTATCTGATAACTGGACGCCGCGCCCTGCGCAAGCACCCGTTAGCTAAGCACGCGATGCCTACTTGTCAACATGAGCGGGGCAGGCAGGTAGGCAGGCGGGCCGAAGTACACGTGTGATGCGGGTGAAACTTGATTGATTTGCTCCCGCTCAGTCCGAAAGTCCACCCGGCCTGACTTTTGCGGACGCTGGTAAAAGTCGGACAGGCATCACCTAGCTCGCTACCACCCCCTCCGACCCCGACACGACCGCGCCGATGTTGTCGATCACGAGCGTCGCGGGGCGCTCTGCGCGGCCACTCCTCGTCTCTGCCTCCCTCGCCGGGCGGCGCCCGGCCTCGACGTTCCAAGGCGAGCAGCGCGAGCGGTTCGAGCGCAAGCCCTTCCGGCCCGCCGGCGCGCGCTTCTCCCAGGAGCCGGAGCGCCGCCCCCTCCCGGCGCCGAACCACTTCACGACGCGACCAGAGCTCATCACCATCCTCGAGACGCTGCGTGCCGCGCTGCGCGCCGGCGAGGAGAAGCTCCGTGAGGCGTACATCCTCCCCCTTCCCGCCGGATTGCCCCGCATCAAGGTGCCGAAGTACAGGTGGCTGAAGCGCGACCGCCTCGCGCTCACGCTGCGCTCCGACGCCGACTACCTCCGGCTTGTGGGCACGCTGCACCACCTCGCGCGCATGCGCGAGATCGCCACCCTCGCCAAGAAGTACGACGTCGCCAACCGCCTCGGAGCTGTCATGGAGCCGTTCCGCGCCGACAGGCAACAGGCCGTCGCTCGCACCCTTCAGCGCCTGAACGCTGCCGAGTCTGCGGGACCGGCGCCCGGGGCCGCTGCCGCTGAGGGTGCCGCCGCCGAGGGTGCCGCCGCCGAGGGTGCCGCGCAGCAGGGCGCGACCGCCGTTTCGACCGAGAAGTCCACCGAGAAGCCGAAGAAGATTGTGACCGAGAAGACGGACAAGAAGACGAAGAAGCGGGACGGCCCCCGGGACGAGTTCGGGCGCACGTACGCCGTCGGACGGAGGAAGACGTCGAGCGCGCGTGTGTGGATCGTGCCGACGCAGGCGCAGCGCTCGGTGCAGGCGGCGCTGGAGAAGCTGCAGGCGGCGCAGCGGCGCCTGAAGAACGCCGAGACGAGGCAGGGCAAGATGGCGGACGCGTCCGAAGACGAGATCGCCGCGCAGCGGGTGATCGTCGAGGAGGCCACCGCCGCCGTCGAGGAGGCGTCCGAGACGTTCTCGCAGGTTAGCGACTCGGTCGGCCCGCCCAAGGCCGAGGTCCTCGTCAACCACCTCCCGCTCGCGCAGTTCTTCGGCCACATCGACGACCGCGACAAGGTCCTCCGCCCCCTCCGCCTCACGGGCCTCCTGGGCGCGTACAACGTCTTCGCCCTCGTCCGCGGCGGTGGCTCCACCGGACAGAAGGACGCCATCTCTCTCGCCCTCGCCCGCGCCCTCCGCCTGATGCGCCCCGAGTCCCACCAGGTCCTCTTCAACGCCGGCCTGCTCTTCCGCGACAACCGCATCGTCGAGCGTAAGAAGACCAACCGCGCCAAGGCCCGTAAGAGGGTGAGTATCATTTGCTTCGTCACGGTGGAGAATCAAGCTGACAAAACAGTACGCCTGGGTCAAGCGTTAAGTCTGTTATTATCCGCACCAAATCTCATCTCACATGCATCACATTGGACAGCACAGGCTGTCGGGCGGGCTCGCGCGTGACCTAGCCGACTCCGCGCGGAGGGGATACACACTAACAGGGGCGTAGCTCAAGTCCGGTGTGCTTGAGTAGGCCTGCTGAAGCTGCAGCCGACCGGCCGCCTGTCGTGTCTCACCTTGTTGGGACCTCCTCGACCGCCGACCGCTTTGCACTGATCACATTCCGCGCTGCCCGTTAGGCAGCACAGCGGCACACTAATAGCCCCCCGCGCTGTTTGCTAGACTGGCGGGCGGCGCTCCTTAAGCAGCTACGAAGACACTGCACCGATCTCCGCGCCGGGCCGGGAAGTTCGTTCGAAGCGTGGCAATATGACACAGGCGGCAGATGGGACACGATGGAGGCGCACGCAAGCACGTAGCAGCGATGGACTTTGATTACCATCTAGCGGCGCACAAATGTCTTGCTGCAGGGCACCCAGATTCCAACCGAAGATGTTGTGCATGGTCCACATCCCACACTCGATACGTATGATCGAGCAGGATTTCTCGACTCAGACTAGATCATGACACAGCTGGAGACTGTTCCAGTCACTTCATGGAACGCGGAGACTTCAGCCGTGAGGTTTGAGGGAGTGGCAGACGCACGGCGGTCGGCAAGTGGCAGAAACCTCCTGGGCATCAGTTTCGTGACCAGAACGCAGAGTCAACCTTGGTCTCTGTGCGTCATGTCATCAAGCACACGTTTCGGTGGTCTTGTGATGACCTTGTGAGACCATGCGAGACTCGCTGGCCTTAGCCGGAGTACAGCAGGTACGACCATGCCAGCGTAGCCTCGTTGAAGATCAGTTGCGGTCAGCTGTCGTCCGCAACAGATTGACACCCAGTCTCTGCCATATGCTTAGTAAAGCCGCTTTTGTCAGATGCTGGGGCAGCTTAAAGGTGCTCTCGATATGCAGGTTGTGACTCTCGAGCGGCTGGGAAACCGGCAAACGAGGTTTCAAGTGGCCTCCTCAGCGTGCCTACACCCCCATGGACCACCACAAGCGCCTTCTCCGGCAACCTGTCTGTCCTCAATTTCGAGGTGGCAAAGCCGTATGACTTCGTAGCCAGTACAGTGTGGGTCCTATCCCTGGCTCTCTCACAGCGGTCAGCCTTCTTGTTAGTGCGAGAGCGGCGGCGCGGCTGGCTGAGGCTCCTTGCTGCCGTTCTTGTTAGTCTCCACACAACAACTGCCTTATGGATGGCCTTATCTTCTGCATTAATCGCACTGTACCGCCCGTATACCCCGCACTTTTGCTTATCAGTGACTCAAGCAACTATCAGAAGGCGCGACATAACGCAAACATGAACCGCGGCTGACGAGTCGCCAAGACAACGCTTTCACTTGTTAACTCCGCCACCCCCCCGGGTCTCTCTCTCTCGCCATGTCAAAGTACACCTTCCTGACACCCGAAGCCTCTTCCCCGATCCCAGCGTACCGAAGCACTTGTTACGGCCGTGTGTACCCGTCCGGTACACGCTGCAGCCACCCTTCTTTCGTCGATCAACAGGAGCCCTGCGCTGCAACAATGATGAATGGGTTGCGGCCCCGAGCCCGCGACAGACAGTTTTTCCACCCGTAGGGCTGCATTCACACCCGCATTCACCCTCCTCCTTACTCAGTTGCGAGGCGTGTGCATGCCTGCACGTTGCACAGGACCCGTCCGATTGTTCTATTCACGGTGCGCTGCAGTGGCGCACCGTTCCGAGTGTGAGCGCTGCCCGACGCCGTCGGGTGAGTTACCCCATGTGGTTGGCAGCTGCGCAGCGGGCGGCGTACTCGTGCTGTTTATACCATGGGCACTTGCGTACATCTTGTTCACAGTTCTTTCGGTATTCGAACTGGAACAGATACAGTTCACGCTCCAGCATGCGGTGTCGCTGCCATTCAGGTGGGTGACGGGCGAGAGAGAGAGAGTCTCGGAGTTAAGCCACACCCGCCCGCAATGTGTGAGTTGCGCAGACTCTGAATGGCCATGAATGGCGCGCAGATCACTATTGACAGTACGTACCCGAGAGTCGTACTGCACACGAGTGGTTCGTGACGAATCGCCACGATCACGGGGGTTCCCTACGAGCTTCCGTGGACGTCCGTGGAGTAAGGAGGGTGAGGGGGGTGACAAATGGCGGGCCTTGCGTGGCCTAATACCGGACCTGGCGGGGACAACGACATGGCCGCTCGCATTATCAGAGGATAACAAAATGAACGACTGAGACATATGAGGGACTGAATGGTCCGACATGGCCCAAGTACGGGCCCGTCCTCGGCTCCCAGCCGACAGCGTGCTCACCACCCAACATATCGAAGGCAGCGGGCACACTCAGAAGACCGGCGCGGGGCATGCGTCGGCGCCACCTTCGACGGGGACCAGACGGATAGCGATCCGCACCCTCGTATCGGCTCGTCGGTCCGTTGCTGTGAATGCCATCAGTTGCTCGTTAGTGGGATAGTTTGCGCTTTGGCATCGAGGGCCTGCAACAACTGCAGCGCGCAATGCGCAGGCCTCGCCTGTTTGACTTGTACGCGAAGTACTTGGCGCTCCAAATTCGCGATGACGATGTAGATCTGGATCGCTGTAGACGAGGCGAAATGCCACTCCATTTCGGCGTCACACCGTCACGCCTTAGTCCCACCGCCCCACCACCTCGTGACATTCTGAGCGACGGCGGTGACGGAGTACGTACAGCGTGACGAGCTCCGACGGTCCTGTCACGGGCACCGCCTGCTTGGCATCGGAAGCAGTTGTCTCGGGAGCGCAGGCGCAGGCGTGCGGTTGCTGGTGTGCTGTGGTGTGCTTCGCTTGCGTCCAGCAACGTGGTGTTCTGCCCACGTCGCTCGCCGCATGAATGCAATGTGATTCCCGGAACCTGCGGTATCGTTACGGGTCAGTTTGCGTTCAGTTCTGAGTTCAGTTGCCTGGCGTTCGCTTGCTCTGCGGCAACTCAGTTGGCTCGTCAGTGAATAGAGCAAATCCTCCGGCCGCTGGCTGAATCGAACCTTGGCCATGTGGGTGCACTGTGGCTGCTGCGCTGGGCGACCTCGGGACATTCGGGCGTTTGTCGCAAACCTTGCGTCAGCCACACTTAGTCGTGCCCGCGATGCGGCGTGCGCACTCCGTCGACGCGGACGCCCCCCGGTGTGGCGCGGGCGGCGGCGAAGCGATGTGCGGCGTTGCGGCAACATAACCGCTTGCTGTATGGGAGTAGCCGGCCGACTGAATGCAATGCAAATGCGAGAGGAGCATATTCACACCGCAAAACAATCGTTGCAATTGCATCTGCGGCCGGTCTGAGCACCCGGCGTGCTGATCGCGTTGGCAGAACCATCTCCATTGTTCTTCCGCTTGCGCTGGCATAGAACGTGCGAGCACTGATGCGCCCGCAGCTGCTCTCATGAGCGTCCAGGTGGGGACCAGCTCGACATCATGACACGCCACGAGTGGGGTTGGCGGTAAGCATACTGAGGACTGCGTTGATCGAAATTGATCGTGCATCTCCGAGACGTAAAGTTACTTGGCCCCGCAGAGCACACATCACCGACCACATGGGACCGTGGCCGAGGTCGGCGCTTGCTTGCACCTGCGCGCCTGCTGCCGATGCTGCCGAGTACGATCGCAGGCGCCCAGGTATCCACGTCGACATGATTGAACTCAGATGAGCACACCAGAGAACATGACATCCCGGAGAGGTGGTATGGGCTTGGGGAACCTGACCGGCTTGGGACTGATTGAGTGAGGGAAATAGAGTTGACCGCTGAATACAGCTAAGGCGCTACTGGACCCGTTATCAATATCTACAGGTCGATTAAGCATCAATGTAGCCAGCGGACAGGAGACAACGGGAGGTGCAGACACCGTAGAACACCGCCGAGGACATCGATGCTTGCACAGGGAGGGGGACGGGGGCATGCATGGACGATTGAGGGTCACCGCCGAGGGATGCTGGAGGAGCAATCAGCGCGCGCCCGCGGGTTGCGCGCTAGACGCGTGAACCTGCGGTGAGCGACGCGCTAAGTGGAGCCTAACAAGCCTGAACAAAGTTGGAACCCCCCGATTGCTGGTGATCAATGGGGGTTAATGGTAATCTAACGAGCCCGAGCAAAGTTCCAGAGCTTGTCGTGCTCGCATGGCTCGCGCAGCAGCAGTGGAGCGCCTACCCAGAGACGCCCAGAATGCGGGGAAACTCTCCGCGCCTGCCATCCTTGTATTCCTGGCTTGGGCATCCTTGATTAACTATTCTCCGGCACTCGGCCCTCTCGGCAGTGCACATCGGGGTACCACGACCTGCGCGCAGCAGCACAGCCTGCGCGCCGGGAGGCCGTGCATCGCGCTCCGTGTCCTGGCCCGCACCCACCGTCCCTTCCCCAGCTCTTCGGACTGCACCCTGGTCCGAGCGATCCGCATGCACGCCTTCCATTGACAGTACACCGAGCCCACTCTTTGACATCTTCGACACAGTGTTTGGGTACTGCTAAACTGTCCCCCATGCGCTGGGGAGGGGCAGCACATGCCGCCGGAGAACGGATATGCGATCGCGGATGCGCGACGGCCAGGGCGGAAAAACTCCGGATGGGCTCACGGCTGTCTCATGCCTGGTCCCTGTCGGCCGCATGTGCTGCCAGAGCTAGAGTTCACCGTGCTCGCTTCCTGGGCGTTTCCCCGGCCTGACCTGGGCACCTGGGTCAGCATAAGGTTTGCTGAAAGGACGCCACGTCTACGATATTCATGGTTTCCGTGAGTTTTTCGAATCAGCACGGCCCGGAAAGTCTGCAGAGGTCGATGGCACGTCGAAAGTCTGGAAAGCGCAAGGTATGACGAGCGAGGCACTGTTCGCTCGAGCGCTACGGAAGTCAGGCGCGGCAGGCGATGGCAAAACGGGGTCCGCACCCACTGCCGCGCACCCCTAGCTGCCGAGGGACTGCTGCACGTCACGTCCAAGACGAGGAAGATTGCGCACCGAGGGGGCGTTGTGGATAAGCATAGTTCAATATCTGTCCTAGACAGAGCTAACGGCCGCGAGGCATGTGATCGCGAATCACGCGGCCCTTGAGGGTAATGGTGTCGTAGTGGGCCATGTCCTGACTCCAGCTCCCCATTTCTGGTTATGATTTGCAGAGCACAGCCTGCCTTCTCGCCGTCCCTCAGCGCTTTACCGCGGGAAGCACCGAGACCGGCCCGCAACGATCGCGTCGCAGATGTGCGAGACATGCAAACAAGTCCATCGGTCCAGGCGGGCCAGGAAACATGGTGGGCCATCCTTGTACCGCTCCTCAAGTCAGGTATACGTTGTATTTCGTGACGCTCGCTACTGAGACAGGTGACGTCGAGACGGAATTCCATTACTTCGCTTTTACGCAACAAGTCAGACGAGCTGCCCACCTTGCCTCGTTACGGGAAGCAAAGTGAGCACAACAGGAGGGCAGTCTGCAGGTGCGCACAGAGCGTGCAAGGCTTCTCCCGAGACCTCACCGATCCTCTAGGGCAAGCTGATGGTCCCTGGGCTCTGGATCATCGGACGCGGCGGCGACGTTGCCGACACTTCGAGAGGGCCGTGCTGTGCCGCGCATGCCGACGTGCCGAAGTGTGCTGCAGCAAGGGCTCGGAGGGTGCATTATGAGAGCGTGACTGGCTCTGCCGTTCCGTGCTGAGCGCAGAGTTTCGAGACAGGCCACACAGGACGTAAGACTCAGGATGAACCAGGAAAAATCAGTCGTCTTCAGGTCGTGGGTGGTTGAACTTTGTTTCGTGTGCCGGCAGAACGCAGCGACATTCATCAGTTCAGCTGGGCGCACCTGATGGGCGTGATGTGTCTGACAATTGCTGGCATTCCAGCGGCTCTGAGCCGAGCAGCGACCGGCAGACGTTCGAGACACTGCCATCGAGCCCACAATAGTTCTCGATGGGCTCTGAATAGCAGGAGGGGAGTGCGTGCTCCGCTCATCCGTGCCGGGCTCCGGCGGCTCCGGCACGCCTGCCGCTCTCGGCGCAGTTGACATTTCCATGATGACCCAGACAGTCAAAATAGGGGTCATAGAAGGCCGTACAAGCTGCGCAGTCAGAATTGCCATCATGCATAGGACTGAAACTGTAATCCGTGAGTTGTTCGGGACGGCTTTGTGCAATTGCAAGATGGATCTCTGAGGGTTTCGAGGTCGCAGGTATGCGCGATCACAGCGCTTGTCTGTAGCAGAGAGCGGAATACGTCGTCGGCCCACGCTGGTCAGTACGGCAGCAGCACTTGTCCCATGCGCATGCGCATGCGCCGCGCGAGTGACAGCAGACGGCGTTAGACCGTCGCGCTGACACGGACGGCCCTCGGGCACCGATCTCGTTCAGGTGTATGCAGAGAGCATGCGGTGCGTTCGGTCTTGGCTGCCCCTGGCGCGTGCTTCTGCGCCTCTGACTCGCTCGCTGGCGACGAGAACCACGGCAGCCAGAGATAAGATTTGCAGTGGTGATACGGCCTCAGCGCGGATTGGGCGGCGCGCGGAGCTTCGTCTGGGCTGTCCAAAATCCGTGACATGCTGCGAGCTCTGACGTGAAGGCAAAGGACGCGCCGAGCGCCCGGCGCTGGAAGCTCTCGATCAAGTACGGCATCGCGCCGCCGCGATCGCGAAAACCGAGAAATCTCGAAAACATGACATTCAAGTGCGCCAGGCACCGGGCAACGGGCAGCGAGGGTCGCTCCATTCGCTTCCATGCACTGCATGCGGCCGCGTGTGCGTCGGGGCAGTTGTGAGACCGGGGGCCTCGCTGCCGGGGTCGAAGCATGCATGGCCGTGTCTGCTAGGTCGTGTGCCGCGTCTGTCGAGGGCTACACGGACATTGCGCGCATTCAGCAGCATTCAGCAGCATTCAGCAGCATTCAGCTGGGGTCGACGGCCAGGCAGAGAAGCGTTACGTTTTCTGTGTGCCTCGGTGCCTCTCAGAACCACAGAACGCCTGGACCTGATAGGTGTCCTGGTACCGTCGCCGTGGCATTGGGGAGGGCCGGTGACCTCCTCTTGGTCCGCTCCAGCAGGTGCGGAATAAGCATAAACAACTGTTGCAGCAGAGTAGCATGCGTGCGGGACCGCAGGCGGCCAGAAGTAAGAGGCCGTGGAAGTGAGGGTCTCAGGAGCGCCCCGGCTGTCGAAGCGAGGGCCTGATCCCTGCGCTCATGTGCCCGCGCTTCCGCTGTTTACCGAGCATTTCAAGAGGGAGCTCCCTCGTTCCCAGACGTGCAGCAGGTTCGGTGCTTATCGCGTACGGCAGCAGCCGTCACCGCTGGGGACTCACAAGGGCCAGCGCCTGGGGTGTGCGGGCAGTGACGAATGGCGAGCTGCGCGGCAGCGTTACACCCCGGCTTTTCCTGGGCGGTTTCCTGATCGCCCGTCCTGGCAGCCTGGTCGCACACCTCGTCAGTGCCAGACGATGCGCTTCAGAGTTCGAAACAGCGAACAGTGCAGCACCTGTGCGCGCGAGGCGGCACTAACTGGAGCTTGTATACCTGGACGGGTGCGAGCGGCCAGCCGAGTGGCCAGTGCGCAAGCGACGGAAGCGAGAGATATGCGTCTCAGGCCGGCGCTAGCGCCAGCGGGCCGGCGCACTGATCGCCTGTAGCAGGTGTCAAGCTCCCCGAGGGCTCGTCCAGCGGCTCATGTTTGCATGTGCAGGTAATGTCGGCGGGCGGACCGTTGCGGCAGTGCAGCTCACTGGCTCGCGCTCGCTCGGCCGCTAGTGAATGGTGAATACTAGATCGGTGCGGCCTGTCGGCATCGGCCTCGCCGAGCCCCCTCCCTCGCCGACCGAGGCGATACCGGCATACTGGCACACATGGACGCACTCTGCTGGCGTGTGCCGAGTGCCGGTGCCGGGTGCCGTCAGCCCCGTTGCGCATGGTCCATCGCATGGCGCAAGGCAGCAAGGTTTGTGTGCGGCGCGGCGCACTGACGCTCTCGGGCTCGCACATTGGCACATTGCGGGGCGAAATTGCACGGAAACAATGTGCACGGACGCACGGATAGCCAGCGGGCAGCGGGTGCTGCTGCCCATTGAGGGTCCGAACGAGGGTCGCCGCGGCGGCCCTGCTGGGCCCGCTGGGCCGGCGCCAGGCAGGTGCCGACAGCGGGGCCTCTGCATGCATGATGGGGTGCATTGGGCAAGGAACGCTTCGCGTTTCGTAAGGCGACCACTCGACACTACACACAGAAGCGCTTGTGCTATCTTCGCACCGTTTCTCGTAGTCGATCGTAGTGGTACCTTGGTAGTGGTCCCGCGCTTCCGTCGCCCGTTCCGGACGCTCGGACCCCCGGCACCGCGTTCCATCACTGCATACCGTCCATTACGCACACGTCGTACGTCGCCCCGCGTTCTGGAGCGTGCATTGTACGAGAGCGGCGCGGCGCGCATTCGAAACAAGAGGGTCCAGCTCATAAACTTTCCGTATCAAGTTCGAGGTCCTGCAGCTTGCGGCCAGGCATGCCTGGGCATGCCGGCGGAAGTGGGGTGCGGCGCGCTGCGGAATGATGTTACCGACGAACATGGCATGGCGCGCACGTCAAGCCCACTCGCGAGTGTGCCGCGACCGCCCACAGCGAAGCACGCAGAGTGGGGAGGTGAGAAAAGTCTGGCCGCCTGCGTGTCTGGAAAAGACGGTGACTATCCCCTCTTGCGCGGCTTACGAGAGAATGTCAGGAGCGTGCAAAGGATCGAGCAGAAAACTGATGCAGCTGGCAGTGGAAAAGCGAGGCAGGTTCTGGCAGGCCCGGGCCCAAGAACCTCGAAAGCATATCTGGAAGCGTCAGAGCTACCACAGGCGCGCGTGCCTTGGTGCTCGTCACCGTGTCTGGAGCAGCAGTTGGGCCAGCTGGGCCTGGATAGCGTTCAGTTCAGGCCCGGATGGGGTGAGTTCGCGTCCTTACACTGCCCGGCGAACAAGGGGAAGTGGGTGAGCAAGAGGTGTCAGCAGCGCCGGGCCCAGCGGCGGACGACGGGGTCGAGTGATGAGTCATGTTAAGGTTATGCTCAGGGAGGGGTTACGTGAATGTGTGTCACAGTCTGTTCTTTTGGTCGAGTTTTGGCGCCGTCGCCCTTTCGCCGCTGGGTCGCCGCTGCTCTGCTTCTCTTCTGGCGAATTTCCAGAGCACCAGTTCCCGGCAACAGAGGTGCCAGCGCAAAGGTGCAGAGGGCGAAAGCGCAGGATAAGCGAAACGGGAGGAGGGACCCTTCTTCAGCTGACAGGACTGACAAGACTGACTCCCGCGCGCCGGGCGGGGGAAAGCACCTGAAGCGAGCTGATAAGCTGGCCCCACGATCCGCGACCGCTGGAAAGAGGTAAAGAGGGAGTGCGTACTCCTTTTTGCGTTTCCCAGAATGTGCCCGTTTTGTTCCTCGTTCGCCACTGCGCTCACGACATGGGTCCGTCCTTTGGGAGCCTGCGCAGGACGCTGCTGTTCCGGGCCGGGGCGGGCAGCTGGGACGAGGTCAGTGCCCATCCCGCGCGGCTTACGCTCGCAGTTCGCGGCATGCACATGCATAGAGAGCAGGGAGGGCCCCCGTACCTGCAGCAAAGGACTGCCGCCTGTCCCGCCGGCTGCTGTCCTGCATGACAGCGGGGACGGACACTTTCGGCTGTGGGACTGACTGATCTGCGGCCTGGCTCGTCGCCGGCCCTGCTTCCCTGCGCTGACAGCCGTGTCGTGCGACGCCTGCGTGCAACCGCATGAACAATCAGAAGGCAGGAGCCATTGGCTGTCCGAAATCGGACAGAGGGTCGGACAGTGGGTAGTCCGAGGGTCGTCCGAGTTCACGAGTCCGAAGTGAGACAGTGCCAGGACGCGCGCGGCGGCGACGGGCGCGAGGCCGCTGGGGCTAGTCGGGGGCCTGCGTCCCATTCAGCGTCTGTGCTATTTACGAGCATAGGAACGGCGAGGCCAACTTTGGGCGGCGTGTTACCACTGGGACGACCAGGTCCACCAGGGCGCGCAGGGCCGAGGGGCCTTAGGCGGGGATACACCGCGCAGGCAGCGGCAGCGGCGGCTGGTCGCTCGACGATCCCAGCGAGCGGCACTTGCATTCTAGGTGCAGTGCGGCCCCGGACGCCCCACCCGTTGCTGGGCTGCATGGGTGTCCCGCACCCTCTGCGTCCTGTCGACGCATGTGTGGACGGAGCCCGGAGGAACGACGTAGAGATGGAGTGGATATGTAGCTCGATTCCGCACAGCGCGCAGCAGGACACAACGTAAACCTTGTCTTGCGCGTGAATTGCCCAGCACGCGACCAAGCGACCGGCCAAGCTCGACTGAGTTGCAGCAAGCTCAGGCTCTGCCCGCACAACTGCCCACGACGTGGCCCCGACTGTCCGGACAATCTTATGTTCTTAATAAGCGGTTCGGAATAGCAGCTGCATTTGAGATGTCGAGCTGCAGTTGCAGCGTCTCTTTGAGATGTGCTGAATTGATTTTGTCATAGTGTCCCCGACGGTGCTGCAGGAAGGTCAGACGTCGGAGTATCGTCGGGCAGAACGTCTGGCTACAGTTCAGATGAAGAACTGTATCGGCGGGCCCAATTGACGTCCCGCACCTGCGTCAATGCACGGTGCCGAGCGCAAGCGTGCATTCATCGAGGGAGCGACGGCAAGCGACGATGGCTGTCTGGCGGATCAAGAGCTCGCCAGGGAACGGTGCCAGTCGCCAAGAGGCAGGCAGCGCTTATCTGTACCCGGTGCGATGTTCGTCGGACGACGGCAGGAGGTGCGGATTCGGCCTTTGGCTTCGGGCTGCGAGGCATGCCCGCTGCGTCCGCTCGCTCGCGCGCTGCCTGTCAGCGGTTGGAGGCCGGGGAGGGTGGCCCTTCTGCCCGAAAATGGCCCCTCTACCCTCGGAGCACGCCGAATGTGCTGCGGGCGACCCACGGAGGGGTGCTCGGCGTGGGTCCATTGAGTGAAGCCCGCAGGCACTGCTGGGTGCGGCACCGCTGGGCCCTCGCCGCCGTTGCGAGGTGACAGCCCGTGCATGCGTACGTGCATGCGTGCAGATCTGCGTGCGCTTGCGCTGGCTGCACAATTGCGTCGTTTCTCCACGGTTCAACCCAGAAACGCCACGCCAGCGCGAGTGCCGATCGGGCAGCGACAGCCCGGCGGCAGCGTCACGGGGCGCCAAGCAGCTCTGGATACATGCACAGAGTCAAGAGATCCTCGCACCCCGGGACGGGCTTGCTTGTCGGGCGGTGCCCGCTTCGAGATCCGAGAGATCCTCCTGCGCGCGCGTGGTGGAAGATGCTACATTGGGGCAGCATTCACGCGTGGACCATGGCTGGCTGCGGCGTCGAGGGGGCGGCACGCGTCTCGTCCTGAGAGCGATTCACGCACACTGGGCAGCGTGCGGTGCGATGGCGCGGACGCGTCTGCGGCCGGCCTGTCAGCATCCGGGGCAGCCCAGGTGTCCAGGGTGGGGAGTGGAGGCGGAGGCCGGGCCGAGCCTCAGCCGCCGGCGCTGGCTGGCGCCAGGCTGCGTCCGGAATGGGGTGCTGTCTCGCGTGCGCTATCTGATTGCGATTTGCGAGGCCGCCGCATCGATACGAGGGCGCTCATGTTCTCTCTACAGGCGACAGGCGGAGCGAGTGCGCAGGTGCATGCGCATGCGCTGCTCGCGATCATCGCGGGCCGAGCACATGCGCACGCATGCATGCGAGCATGCCCGCGAGCCAGCGGCCGTGTTCGCGTCCGCACGGCCTTGTTGATCGGCGATCGTGCGCGTTCCTGATCAAGCAGCTGAATGCTAATGCCCGTGCCGCTGGATGCTCGTGGGGACGGCGTGCAGCTGCCTGCTCGATGTGCGGATGCGATGAATTGCAGTCCACAGTCGCTATTTGTGCAGCGGCAGCAGCAGCGGCGAGCCCATGCATGCCCGCTGCAAGTTTGGGGTCCATGGGCCCCAGGATGCTGGCGGCGTGCCTCAGCCTTCCAGAAGGGCTCTCAGAAGGGCGCGGAGAAGGGCTCCCAGAGGGACTCCCAGAAGGGCGAGGCGGACGGCGAAGGGTGTCCATACGCAGACGCAGGTACGCAGGGTCGTGGCGCACACCGCTGCCATTCTGTCGAGGCCGTGGCGCGCCGTCTCCATGGCTGGCAGCGCGTGCCCCGCGTGCCCAATGCAATGCCAATGGCTGCCGCTGCTGCGCAAGTGTGCATTGCGGACGCGAACAAGTGCGCGTTTGGGCGTGCTTGCCCTCCTGCTGATCCAGGAAAGAGGGAGAGGAACGCGCAGGTCGCACACCGCTGGCTGGGTTCTGGGCGCTCGACTGAGGGCTCGCCCGGAGCACCCCGGCGCGCGCAGGGAAACAGCGGCCGCGTCCGTGTCCTCGAGGGTCGCCTGCGAGAGGCGTGTCCGGGCCCACGGCGAGCGATGCCAACAAAGAAAACACGCACGGATGCGCACGGTGGTGCCAGAGTGCCAAGTGCGATGCGCGCCGAAGTACCAGCTGCAAGGCTGTGCGCCGTGTACGCCGAGCTGCCGAGGCCGCTGGCCCGTAGCCGTGCTAGCAGCCGCCGCTGCCGTAGTGCGATTCGGAGCATCCGGGTGCCTCTGCACTGGCGCCCGGCGCGCGCAGTTCCGGCCGCAGGCTATGCGCTATGCGCTATGCGCGTTGGGCTGCCGTCTGCTGCGTGCCACATCCTAGCTCTGTGCGCTCACCGAGCTGCTACCTGGCCACCTGGCGTTGTTTGTGGAACATACAGAACAGCCGGAAGGCAGGACCCACCGCGCACGACTTTGGGTCGTTTCGTGGCTCAACGGGCCAGAATTAGATCGCGAGGTATCTGGACGCGGGGGCTGAGACAGATGCTGCCAGAACACGCACCTGCCTAGGTTATCTCGTCATTGCTGTCAGCTGCCTGGTGCATGCCGCTGTGCATGCCACTGGGGGTGCCGTGTGCGTGCCGTGAGTGGGGTCGGTGGGGACGCTGTAACACTTGATGAGCGCCAAACGAGCGCCAGCGTAGCCGTTTCATCACCTGTGGCGCCGGCCAGAAGCGCATGCCGAGAACAAACGAGAGCGTACGGGCGCACGCAATGTACGAGAACACACCATGTGCTCCAGCACGCCCCCATTTGCAGCATTCATGGGATCCGAGCACCGCTGCCGCTGCCGTTGCCGGCGCTCTGGCCCGCTCAGCGCTGGTGCCCCCGTGCCCTCCCGCAGCCCCGCCCTCGGCGTCCTAGCTGTCCCGGGCACGCACCAACGCACCAACGCACCAACGCACCAGCGACGAGCCCCGCCAAGGCCCCCAAAGCCGCCCAGAAAGCACTATCGACGACGACTGAATATCCCGTTTCGCCTGCCACTAGGTGTCTAGGTGTACCGCTTTGAAGGCCGCGAGCCTCTAAGCTCAGATTGTTTCGCCCGGAGCTAGGCCATTGTGCATGCGATCATGCGAGACGCCGCTAAGCGAGCGCGATCGCCTGAGGCTGACGCTGGCGCGGGCGCTGATCAGCGGGGCCTGCGGCGTAGTGCGGCGGACTACAGCGTCACAACCCCCCGGGCCGGGCGGTGCGCGCCGGGTCACCCAATTTGCGAAATGCGGCATTGTCGTGCTGAATAACGTTGCGCGACGCCCGAGACCGCTAGTCACCAGTCACCGTCACTCTGAGAAGCGTCATGGCAATGAATTGGCGGCACAACGGCCTGCCGGTGCCGCTGTGGAAGCTGCTGGAGCTGCTCGCCATTGTTCTGGGCTGCTCTGCGAAAGATCCGGGGCGGAAAGACATGCAGCTGCTCTTTGAGATACGGAGATGCGATTGACGCTCGCCTTTGAGATTTCGAAGCGCGGCTTTGAGATGCGCGCGCTGCCATTTCAAACCCGCTGCCCGACCCCGGCCCCGGTGCGATCGACGCCGATCCGCCCGCCGCCGCAGCCACCTCCGATGCGGCGGGCAGATCGGGCAGACGGCAGAAGGGCAGCGCACGTACGCATCCCCCTCGTCTGCGGTCCGAGCATGCATTGCAAGCGGTGCGCCATGGTCGCCATTCAGTCAACTCTGGTCGATGCTCGGGAAACGAGCTCTAAATAGCAGATAGTGAGAAGAGTGACCCTGTTTAGCCGGGATTTCTCCGGGCGTCTACTGCGGTTGTGGAGGGGGGCCATGTTCCGGGGGAGGTGGATCAGGAAGGCAAGGTGAGCGGGGGATTCTTTTCTTTTCTCCTACTCCTGGTGAGTTGAGAGTGATGGTCGCTTGGGGGTACAAGGGAGGGCGGTGAGCAGTGTGACGTGTGTATTGTGCAGCTGGGATGGCAAGGTTCGGTTGGATGTGAGGCCTGTCACGCATCGACAAGCGTCGAGTGAGCGAGAGCGAGTATAGTGGTGGATGGGTCGAAAAACTGTACTAGCAGCGTGCAGAGAGAGCTAGAGAGACGAGAGACGCAGAGAGTTCAGACCCTGGGCTCCCTGGCGCTGGCCCCGCCCTGAGCCAGACCCTGTGCGCCCTGCGTGTCCCTGGAAGGGACTACCCAGGGACGATGGGCCAGGGCGTCGCGCAGGGTCGCGCAGGGAGGGCAGGGCACGCAGGGCCTCCAGGGCTCCAGACGCGCCAACTCTATCCTCCCACTGTCCTCGTCCTCGTCCTTCATGTCACATCATCTCGCCCTCGCTGCGCTGCGCTCTGGCGTTCTGCGCCGCGCCTGTTACGCCAGAGTCACCCACACCGCTCACTCACTCCACACTCACCTTCTCTTGCACTCTCTCCATATATTACTCTACCTCCTCTTCTTCGTCCCCCCCTCACTCTTCCGTACCCACCCCCCTCTCGTCTCTGCTCCACTCCTCTTACTCTCTTCCTCAAAACGCTTCTCGCCTCACACAAAGTCTCCTTGTCCAACTCCTCTTAACGACCACCCCTCCTCATCACCTGCCTCCTTCCTCTTCTCTCACCGCGACAACCGACACTCCTCAGCACTCTGTCACCGGCTGTCCCTTGTCCAACTTCACTCTCCAACAACAAAACTCACCATGCTCCTCGCTACACCAACCTTTGCCTCGTCGGCGTCCTCGTCCGCCTCGGCTTCTTCCGTCTTCCCCACCGGCACCCCCGTCTTCACCCCCATCTCACCAGAGTTCGAAGACCGTATCCACCCCGCCTCCCTTGACGCCTGTGGGCAGCACGACCCGGCTCTCCTTGAGCTGATCCGCTCCGACGTCTCGCGCGACCTCATTTGTAAGTAGCTCTTGGATACTGCCGCACACGAAACATTCCCTGACCAGTCTAGCGTTCATCTCCCGTACCACGACCTCGGTCATTGGAAGCTCGACCACCATCAGCCCCAAGGACGAGGCGCAGGCCGCCGGCATTCCCTCGCTGACCACCTTCATTGGTGTCGTCTGTGAGCAGTCCAACGTCCAGGTCTCGACCCTCCTTGCCACCATCGTCTACCTCGAGCGGTTACGCAGCCGTCTCCCCCGCCTCGCCAAGGGCCTCCCCTGCACCCGCCACCGTGTCTTCCTGGCGACGCTCATCTGCGCCGCCAAGTACCTGAACGACTCGAGCCCGAAGAACAAGCACTGGTGCCGCTACGCGCAGATGTTCTCCCAGCCCGAGGTCAACCTGATGGAGAAGCAGCTGCTGTTCCTCCTCGACTACGACCTCGCCATCTCGGAGGACGAGATCTGCCACTACGCTCGCCCGTTCCTCGAGCAGTACACGTTCGAGCCCGAGATCCCTGTCCGCCCCGCGACGCCGCCGATGACGCCGCCCGACCTGCCGCTGCCGGTCACGCCGCGCCTGCCGTCCGGCGAGACGGTCAAGGTTGCGGCGGCGGCGACGGACGCGTACCACTACAACCCGTACGATGTCGAGGACGAGGAGGAGCTCATTGCCCCGCCCTGCCTGGACCGGAGCGACTCGACTTCCTCGATTGGGTCGGACGGCCCCGTCACGCCGGCATCGTCGCAGTGCTCGCCCGTGCACCGACGGCACGAGGTCGCGATCGCGGACGTGCACTCGCTGTCCCCCGCGGCGGTGCCGAGCACAAAAGACGCGCGGCAGTACGTGCGCCGGCTGTTCGGTCGCCGCGCGTCGTCTGTCGCGGTCTAGGACCCCCGAACGCACACCCACACTCTCGTTTGCATCTCAACTCTGAACACACCCTCATTATTCCGACGACCACTTGCATAGAACAACAATTTTGGGCCTTTGTCTCTTTTCGGCTAGCCTCTGGGAGGCGACGGAACGACCTTGCACCTGACGACACCTCACGAGCATGCCCTTGCGCACCGGTGCGCAGGGCCACACGAAAAGCAACCATGCGGCATGACGCATTCAGCATTGTACCTGTAGAAGTAGCATTAGAGGGCGGCCATTGTGGGCGATGAATAAAATGACAATCTACAGTAGAGTACCCCGCATTCTGGGATTGTGGGAGGGCGCTGGCTGAGACATTGGAGTGCGAGGTGAGACAGCAGATGGCAGGAAGAAAGGCGGGGGCGTCGTAGGCGGATTCCGGGGAGGCGTGCGCGATGCGAGGCCTGGCCGCCTGGGCTGGGCAGAGTGTAAGGTTGGGCTTTGTGGATGGACACTCCATTGGAACGGGGTGAGACAGCGCGCTGCGTACTCCTGCGTACTCCTGTGCTCTGCGTGCAGCAGGGCGCAAACACGCAGGGCACGCTGCGCTGCGTACGCTCGCCATGTTCCAGAAGCTCAGCACTGGGCAGGGTTCCGGCCGAGCTGTGCGCCGTGCGTGCTGGCGTGCAGGCGTGCATGCGTGCGTGCGTGCGTGCGTGCGTGCGTGCGTGCGTGCGTGCATGCGTGTAGGATCATAGGAGCGGCCCATGGCGTGGGCGGGTGCTCTGCATGCCCTGCCGGGTGCCGGGGTGGTGTGTTCGGGTCCTCGGCTCGAACCGCTACCGCTGCATGGCTGCGTGCGTGCGCGCTTCTGCGTCAGTGGCGTCGCCCGTCCGCCCGTCCGTCTTCCTGCATAGAGCGCCGGGCCGCCCCGTCATGTGCGATGCTTGCTCGTGAGTAGGACGGCAGCGCACGCCTGTTATCGCGGGCAGCGCGGGCAGCGCGGGCACCGGGGGAGGCGCAGCGGGCAGCGCGGCTGCCTCTCACCGGTGCGCCGGTGCATTCCGGCTCCAAGCTAGTGTGCAAGCGCTCGCCGCTGCGTTGTGCAGCAGGCGTGCGTATCTGTCCACGCTCTGGTTGCGGATCAGTAGGCGCCGTCGCTTTGCGCTCCGCACTCCGCACCCGGCACGCATGCACCTAGTGTCTGCCTCGATGGATGCCTCAGCGCGTCGTTGTGTTTGCGCCGTGTTTGCGATAGCGGGTGACAACTCTGATCGCTAATGAGCGGGTAACTTGCGCTCCGGGCTGTCCGCATGCATAATCTTGCTGTCTGTGGTGGTCCAGAACAAGCGCGTACGAGCAGGCAATCTGATATGCCCAGTCACGCGGGCGCGGGCGCGCGTGCGCGGGGCCGCGCGAGATGGGAGAATCAGGGCCGGGTGCTGGGTTTTCCTCCCGCTCTTCCTTTCTCGCCTTCACACTGTACACTGCTCATCGGTGCCTGCTCTCGTTCCGCTCTGCGGTGCGTGAATCACATCGAACCAGGACTCGCCGCGGGACGCCGCCGTCCTGAGTACCATTCTTCAGCGCCTCCCCGATGAATCTTCCAGTGCTGGCCGCACCCGAGCCGGCGAGCCGGTGTGCGCGCAGCGCGCAGCTGGCAAGCGATGCGGGGAGTCACGCTGGAATTGAACCCATGCCGCCGCCCTCGTTCCCAGTGCTCCATTGTCCTGCTTCCTGCTCCTTGGGCCCGCCCGGTTCCAGCTCCCACGCTTGATCCGCTTCTGCCGGCGACGAGCGCATGACGTTTGCGCCGGCCACGCCAGCAGTTAGGGCCGTCACGATGACTCGGCCGCATGACATGCCGGCAGCGTTATGCTCGTGGCCGTGGGACGTCGGGGCGCCAGCGCCCGTCGGGCGAATGGGCGGGCAAGAGCCAGGAGGGAAACATGCATGCATGTGCGCCGAAACAGGCCGCTTGCAGATCGCAAGCGAAGGGGTACGGGGGTAAAGGGTGTGGCCCCGTATCATGTGTCGGCGTATCGCTTGGGCACGTATGAAGCGCCGCAGATCGCTGTCGAGTGCTATTACGCATAGGCACAGGCTGCGCGCTCGCTGCCGTTTGCGGCTGGGTCTGGATCGTAGCTGCACCACATGCGGAACGCTGGCAGCGTAGGCACCAGTATCCGGTACGTAAGGACGTCTCACTTGCAGATCGTCGCATGCCACTTTGGCGTACATCCCTTCGTACCTTGGGCACTTGAAGCATGACACAGCGCCTTGCAGCAACGTGCATGGGACAGTAGTGTACGTGCGTGCGTCTCGTCCAGAGTCTCGGGGTGCTAGTGTGGCCAGCGATCGTCGCATGCCACTTTCGTGACGCCGTTCCTGCAGCATGCGGCGTGCAACGTGCATCAGGCTTTGTGCGCGGCGTACGTGCGCCGCCCGTCGTCGCAGGCAGCAGGCTCTGAAGCAAGGCGTACGAGCCAGCCTAACGTCTCTGGAGACAAGAGGCCAGTCACACCCCGCCACAGCGTCGCTTTAAGCACGGCGCGAACCATGGAGTATCTCAGTCGCTTTGAAGCATGCAACGCAGGCACAGCGCAGGCACGCCGGCGGGCGTCGACGCCGCGCCGCACGTCCTTTGCTGCGCCGCTGGGCCGCGCGTACTCCCCTTCGCTGTGCTCCATGCATCGTGTTCCGTGCTTCAGGCTCTGGGCTCCGCACGCCCGCCCCGGCGCCGTACTCCATTCCGACCACAGACACCCCCGGCCAGTTTGGCGCAGCTGGCGTGCGCATGATCGCATGGCCCGCCAGCACGTCCGTTGGGCACGAGTGTCCGTACGCAGCTTGTTGCGGCCAGGCCTGTGGCCTGTGGAGTGCGACGCCGCTTGCTGACCCGCTGACACTGGGCAGAACAGGATCGCAGGAGCAAGGCCCAGGAACGCCTGGGGCAGGAACCGAGGCCGCCGCTATGTCGCTTCTGTCCCTTCCCTCGTCTGGAGTTTTGCGTAAGGAATACGCAAGGACGAGTGCGGATCCCCGGCACCCCGGCACCCCGGCACCCCGGCCCTTGCCCAGTGCAGGGGAGCGTTCTGTGACGAACGCAAGGCGAAAGAGAACGCGCACAGCAGATAGAGTTGATTCCCGCAATCCCCCTGCCACGCACGCCGCCTGGCCAGACTGGGCGGCGAGATGCCTGCCGCCTGGCGCCTGGCGCGCCTGGCGTCCCAGGTTGGCCAGCTTGGAGCGCCCCTTGCGTCTGGTGCTGTTTACGTCGCGGCACACCAGTCAGCGTGCAGATCGCAGAGCAGACACACGGCACCGGCGTGCCTCCCGGTCCAGCCGCAGGCAGCATGTGCTCGCAGCGTACGACGTGCACCGAAGACACGAGGTACGTCTCGTTACATCGCTCAGCGTGGTGACGGCCAAACAATACATGCGCTTCATGCATACCAGGATCCCAGCCTGCATGCCGGCAGGCGTGCTCCGGGCCGTTCCGCGCAGATCTGGGGCCATGGCGGGCGGCGCGGCGCGGCGCGGGGCGCAGCGCGGCGAGGCGCTGCTCGGGGCGATCAGGAAGATGATCAGGCGCGAGGGGCGCTGCGCGCTGCAGGAACAGCTAGCAAACAAGCATGCAGAGCATAGCGACAAAGGTACGGGTGCCATGCCATTGAGGCCATTGTTGCGGGACATGTCGCAGCCACCGAGCCACGGAGACATGCGCCGGCGACGCCGTGTCTCAGCGCGCAACGCCTCGCCTCGAACAAACTGCAACTGCAAGCTCGAGGTGGAGCGGGCCCCAGTGCCTCACTCTCTTTAGTCTGCGTCACGAGCGCACGCATCTCACGTCGGGCCAGTGGGGAGCGGAGCAATGCGGCATGCTGTGCACACCGCCATGGACGACATGAGTAAGAAAGGAGCAACCAAGGGCCGATTCACCACACAGGCACAGATTGCCGCGGAACCACGAGCCGGTCAATGTCTTTATTGAGGTACGCCCACCCGCTGCACCGCTGCCATCAGACCCAGAACCACACCAGGTCCCCCGCAATTGATATCTACCCGGGGCCTTGGGCTAGTGGTGGCCGCACTTGAAGGTCACCGGGCACAGAGGTCGCCGGGTCGAGGACCGGCTGATCATAGAGGGCTGGGGCCTCCCCGTCGACCGGCGCAACCAGAGCCGTGGGCGTGGGACATGGGACATGGGACATGACATGGTCGTGCGTATCTGAGACAGGCAGAGTGCAAGCTCAGTGTTACCAGTCTTAGTCATGCGCGCAACCTTGTCGGGTCGCGCAGCGGCAGCGCGCGGGTCTGCGTGCGGGTTGCATCCGAGGTCACCCAAAGCCAACTGGTCTCACCAGAACTGCTGCTGCGGTGTCACTGTCGCTGTCACCCATACCCAAAGCTCAGTGCAAGCGCAGAGCTAATCGCCAGGACAGCTGGAGTCGTTATCTGAGACACCCGCCCAACCTTGCAGGAGCGCCAACCGAGCCACCGAGCCGCACACGCACGCAGGCGTACGTACGTACGCACGCCAAAGCACCCACAGAGCGTAGAGCGGCACCGACAACATGCATGGCTGCAGGAACCGGGTGCCGCCGGGCCTGCCGCGAGTGAACAGTGCGGCCACTGCGTGCCCGCTGCACGTGGCGCGGGAGTGATTCCCAGCAGCTGTGTTCGGCAGCTCGTATCGCTGCGAGTCTGGTCTGGGTCTGGGCACGAGTCCCAGCCGGCCAGCTATGGGCCGGTGAGGGTCTCATGCATTCGATTGTACCGCTGGCCGCGCACATGGCCAGTCCTGTCGTCGTAGGCGCTGCGTACGCCGCGGGTGTGCCATTGGGCGCCTGGCGCGGGGGTGAGCAAGCGCCGCCGGCCGTTGGCTGGCGCAGGCGCACGCACGCCCGCCACGCTCCCGGCGCCTTCTGTGCGCACGCTGGGCGCCGAACGCGCCGCCTGAATTGTCGGACTCGTGCACAGAAAGGCAGCCAGCGGCCTCGCCAGCGAACCAAAACTCTCCTCTCCCGGGCCACCCAAAAGCAAAGCTGCAGCTGCAGACTGCAGGCGTGCCTTGCAACCTGCTCACGACCGGGCATGCATGGTGGGTGCTGCAGTGGACGCTGCACGGTGGAGGGCCTGGTGAACGAAAAGAAGACACTGCTCCCGAAATTAACGACTGAAGCTTATCCCGCGACACCCGTCACAGCGTGATGCGGGTCACGCCTGTTCCTTTGCTGGATTCCCACTGCGCCTGCAGCGCCAGCGTCGAGGCAGCGTGCATGGCGGTGAGAGCTCTGACCGAGCAACCCAGCTGGCCAGCTGAGAGCAGCGAGCCGCCGGCGATCGGCGCGCGCCAGGTGCGGCCTGGTTCCTGCAATCCCACCCAGGACCTGGCCAGTGTTGCGCGGGTGATCGTCGCGAAAAGTGCGCACGCCACTCCAAGCGTTAGCACAAGCACAAGCATTAGAGCACAGAGTTAGGTGCCGGAACGCACCTCCGAGCCCTCGCGCTGGCACGCTCGACGACGGCGCCGCGCGACAATTCAGCCTGCGCCCCGGCACGCCGTGCCCGCGAGTCTATCGCGAGTCTATCGCGAGTCTATCGCGCACTTGTCGCCTGCGGGGCGCCCAGAAAGAGCATGCAGCGCGCACCAAGCTTCGCGACAATTCAGAGCGAGGTGCCTGCACGTTTCCCGGTTTAATGCGATCGTCCCGGAGGCCCTTGGTGGCCTGGGTGGCCTCGAATCTGCGGCGAAGCATGGAGAGGAGGCAACAGGGACCCGCTGAAGCGAATGCACGACTTTGTGGCATTGTCAAGGTGTGTCAGTCAGGTGCTGGAGAGAGAGTGCAGCTGCACTCGAATCGTAGGCTGATGTTGCTGCCCTCGACGAAGGCAGACGTCGAACCAAAGTTGAATCACAATGCCAATGCATGATGCGTATGTATACCTAGTCTATTATAACCCGTTCAGATAACTGGTTCACTGAGTCTTCTCATTCACGTCGTATCCGGTCGCGTTGTCGGGCGCCGCGGGCGCGGAGGCCTGGATGCTCTCGAAGCGGACCTGGGACGCGGCGGTGATGGCGTCGATGCCGATGCCGCTCTTGTCGCACATCTCGCGGAAGTGTCCGCCCTGGTTGAAGAGGGCCATGGGGGTGTCGAACTCTTCGACGCGGCCCGCGGCCATGACGAGAATCTTGTCGTACGACAGGATGGTGCGCAGGCGGTGCGCGATGCAGAGCAGCGTCTTGTTGCCGAACTCGCGCCGGATCGTCTCCTGGATCCGGGCGTCCGTTTCCAGGTCGACGCTCGCGGTTGCCTCGTCGAGCACGAGCACCTTGGGGTCGCGCACGAGCGCGCGCGCGAGCGACACGAGCGACCGCTCGCCGACCGACAGGTTGCCGCCCTCCTCCTCGACCTGGTAGTCGAGCGAGAAGCGAGAGCCCGCGTTGGCGTTAACAAGCGCGCCCTCCTTCTCGCCGTCGGCCGTGCCCGCGTCCGAGCCGTACGTCGTCGTCGCCGGGATCAGGTGCGCGCGCCGCAGCGCGTCGTACAGCTCGGCGTCCGTCTTGGTGTTGAACGGGTCGATGTTGCTGCGCAGCGTGCCGCTGAACAGCAGCGGGTCCTGCGGGATGATGCTGATGCGCGAGCGCAGGTCGTGCAGCCCGATCTTGGCAATGTCCACGCCGTCGATGACAATGCTGCCCGCGTGCAGCTCGGCCATGCGGAACAGCGACACCATGATACTGCTCTTGCCTGCGCCGGTGCGGCCGACGATGCCGATCTTCTCGTTCGCCGCAATGCTGAGCGACAGGCCCTTCAGCACGTCTGGCAGCTCGGGGCGGTACTTCATGTACACGTCGCGGAACTCGATCGCGCCCGCCGACGGCCAGTTGTCCGCCGGCTTGTTCTCGATCACCTCCTGCGGCGCTTCCTGCTCCAGCTCGTTCGCGTAGTACAGGATACGCTCGGCGCCGACCATGTCGTTCTCGACCTCGGCGAGCTGGCGCACCAGCCACGTGAACGACTGCTGAACCGTGACCATCGTCGACAGACCGAGACCAGACTGGGCGCCGTCGACCTTGTGGTTGAACACGACGATGAGGGCGACTGCAAACGAGAGCAGAGAACCGAGGATGTCGAGGCGGAGACCGAGCCACCGTTGGTCTGGATGTCAGCACTTCCTTCGAGCATTCCTTCCACCAATCTTCCACTCCTCTGCAACGTCTCTGCGATGCATGAGGCAGTTTAACTCACTGATGATTGTGAGATAATAGGCTCTGTTCTCAACGTCCATGCGCTTGACGTTCTCGGCCTCGAAGCGCTCTCCCTCGCCGTACGCCCGGATCGTGGAGATGCCACTGAGCGACTCGCTGAAGTGGGCGTACAGCGAGGAGCGCAGAATCGAGTCGATGCGCTTGAACTCGCGTGACGAGCGGCGGTAGTACTTGGCGCAGTGCCAGTACAGGAAGAGGACGACGGCGACGGCGATGAGGAACCAGGGCGAGATGATGGCGAGCAGGATGATGGCGCCGAGGATCTGGGCGCACGTGCTGATGGCCATGCGCAGCGCGTCGGAGAGCGTGTTGTCGACCGTGTCGACGTCCTTGCTAAAGCGGTTCATGATGCGGCCGAGCGGCGTCGTGTCGAAGAAGGCCTGCGGGGAGAACATGACGCGGCGCACGGCGAGCGCATGCAGGCGTACCGAGGCAAAGTACGTGAACATCGAGTTGGAGAAGCCCATGAGGAACGCGGCAATCGCGCTGCCGATACCGAGACACGCGTAGATGCCCATGTACAGGTTGTTCGACAGGCCCCAGTGCCCCTTCTGCCACCAGAGGAGCCAGTACGACGTCAGGATCGTGAACACCTGCGACAGCGAGACGCAGAACAGCAGCACGGGAATCATAATGACGCCCCGGCCGGCCTTGATGTAGCCGCCCCAGGTGGAGCCGTCGATCGAGCCCTCGTTGCGCTCCTCGGTCTGCATGAGCGAGATCGCGCCACCCTTGCGCGCGACCATCTCAGAGCGGGGCACCTCGCGCGCCTTGTCCCGGTTGTCCTCCTCGATCGCGATCTCCTCGTCGCCGGCCTCCTTCTCGTCCGCGTCGACGGCGCCGAACTCGGAGATGAGGCGCGCGAAGCTGCCGTTGGGCCGCGACACGAGGTCCTTGTAGCTGCCGACCTCGGAGATGTGGCCGTTGTCGAGCACGATGATGTTGTCGACGAAGGGCAGGAAGTGCAGCGCGTGCGTCACGAGGATGCGGGTCTTGCCGTGGAGCGCGCCGAGGATGGCGTTGTGGAAGATGGCCTTGCCGACGCCGGCGTCGAGCGCCGACAGCGGGTCGTCGAGCGCGATGATGTCCGCGTCAAAGTAGATCGCGCGCGCAATGTTCACACGCTGCTTCTGGCCACCACTGAGCGTGATGCCCTTCTCGCCGATCTCGGTGCCGTCGCCGTCCTCGAGCAGCACGAGGTCGGGCTCGAGGCTCGCCGTCTTCACCGCCGCCCAGTACCGCTCCTCGTTCCACGGCTGGCCGAAGAGGATGTTCTCGCGCACCGTCGCGTTCTGGATCCATGGCGTCTGCGCGCACAGCGACGTCGAGCCGTTGAATTTGACACTGCCGGCCGTGCGGCGCATCTCGCCCATGAGCCCCTGCAGGAGGGACGACTTGCCGCTGCCGATCGCGCCGACAATCGCCGTCAGCGACCCCTGCGGGATGCGCACGTTGATGTCGTTCAGCTTGAAGATCGTGTCCTGCGCGCTCGGCTCGGCCTCGACAGCAGGCGTCACAGCACCGGAACGCGCGGGCGTGACGGCGCCAGACTTCTTCGGCGTCTTGCTCGGCAGAGGAGTGGCGGCACCAGACTTGTCGCCCTTGCGCGCCTTCTCGGCCTTGTCTTTCTTGCCCTTCCGGTCGGCGCGGTCCTGCTTCGCCTGCGCCGCGACCAGCTTGGCCTCGAGCTTGGCCACCGCCTCCTCAACGGGAGGGGCCGCATCCCACGTGAACGACGCGTGGTCGATCACAACTGCGTCCTTCATGTCGTAGTCGACAACCCTTTCGTCCGTGTTCACTTCGGCGTCCAGCAGGTTCTGGATGCGTCCGAGAGCGTTGATGGCGTCTGCCATCGACGATAGACAGAGCGGCCACATCATGAGGGGCATGCGGGTCAGCTGGAACAGCGAGACGACGGTGAAGATGGTGGCAGGCTCGAGGTCGTGCGAGGTCAGCGAGTAGGTGATGAAACTGAGGATCGTGGCGAGCACCGGAAGCGACATGGCGTAGGCCATCATGCCCGAGCGCTGGATCAGGAGCTGGCGAAGGTACTTGAGCTCCATGCCGCGGATGGCGCCGAGGCGCTTCAGGAAGGGCATCTCCCAGCTCATGAACTTGACGATGCGCATGCCGCCGAGAATCTCCTGGAGGAGCTTGGCGCGCTTGTCGGTCCAGATCATCGACTTCTTGCGGAGCGCGAAGAGCTTGCGCATCATGACCGTCTGCCCAGGGGCCATCAGGAGCAGGAACGCGAGTCTGGACTGTTAGCAGTGTACGGCAGGCCGGTGGAGGTAGAAAGACGAGCGACCGGGGGTGAATCGCCACGGTGGCAAAACAACCCACCAACACCATTTCGCCCCTCCACGAGTCTTCCAACTCGATTGCGCGTCACAACTCACCCAGGCAAAGCAGAATATCCAATTTGAACGAGTAGAATCACGCAGATTACGATGAACTGCACGGGAGCCGTCCATGCAATATGCGCAAAGCCTGCAGAGAAGTCGATGCGAGAACAGTCGGTTGAGATGTGGTTGACGATCTTGCCGTTGGGATGTTCGCCGCGTGCCTTTTGGGTGAGCTTCAGGGAGTGCTGGTAGATGGCGGAGATCAGGGCGGAACGCGTGAGCACACCGACGCCCATAGAGCGGTAGAAGTAGTGGTGCAGACAGAAGGAGCCAAAGGTGAGGATGGCGAAGAGACCGATGGCAAGACCAACGCCGTTCCCGATGTGGGGATACTCGACACCGGCGTAGCCCTTGCGGGCGTACTCCCACTGAGTGGCCCACTTGATGAGCGCGCGGATGATGAGCGTCGAGCACGCCGTCGCCGTGTCACCAAAGACCTTGATGATACCGGCGCTCCAGAAGTACATCCCGAACGTGTCCGACAGCGCCATGACAAGGCGCGGCTTCTTCTTGCCCTTGTTATTGCGGAAGTCGGCCTCGCGCTTCTCCCGATGCGGCAGCAGGGGATACGTGATGCGCTGCGGGAAGGGGAGCGGCGTATTCGGGTCGGCGAGCCGCTCGTTGTACGCCATGCACTTGGCCTTGCGGCGCTCGTAGTTCGTGACCATCGTCTGCGCCAGCCGCCCGGCACTCCGCTTGTCGTCCATCTTGTACATGTCCGTGGCCTCTAGCGTGCGTGCCGAGCCGAGCGCCATCATCGGGCTGATCCAGTTGAACGTCAGGTAGCTGAGCCAGTTGGCCGAGACCTCGGGCGTGACCGGCGGTGCGTCCATGGACAGCGGCGCCGGCGGCGGAGGGTGCTTCGGGTTGATGAACGGGAGCGAGTGGCGCCTGTGTGTCAGCGTGGATCGGCGGATCGTCATTCCGTGCGATCGGGTCGTCGCCACAGAAGCACTCACCAGCGAGGCGCGGTATATTGGCCACTGCTGACATCCTTCAGTCGCTCACGACCAGTCTCGTCCTCGATCACGACCTGCACGCGCCGTTTCGTGCCGTCCTGGTCGAGCTCGACGATGCCGCGGTCCTCGTATCCGTCCTCGACGTCATCCTTATCGTCCTTCTTCTCGTAGGTCTCGCGCTCCGTCTCGGAACTCCCGTTCGACGGTAGTGTCGGTTCGCCGGCCGCTTCTCGCGCGGCCAGCGTCGAAGACGGCGATGGATCTCGAGCGGTCCCCATTCCGGTTGTAATGATGTGGGTGGTGGTAAAGTTGCAGCGGCGGTTGCGCTGAGTAATGTTGGAGCCGCGCGTCGGAGTCAGGCGGGAGCGCTCCTATTTTTGTTGACTTGGACTTGTGAACTTTACTGGTAGGGCCGACGGGCTGCGGATCGCCGAGCTGGAGCCCGAGACAGTCTGCGTTCGGTGACGGGGTGGGATCGGCGAGACGTTCTCAACGATACCTGCAAACTAGCGGCTCGGAAATGACTTGAAGTGCTCGACAGAACAGCAGACAAGAGAGATGGGGAAGAGAGGATGCATCGTGCAACATGCTGCTGTATTTGCGGCGGGGGGCTCTCCCCGGGCGCCGAGCGTACATGAGAGAGGCTCGGATATGGCCGACAGGGGCAGGAGCAGCTATGACTGCATTGATCAGCAATTTTCGCCGTGTTCGCCATGCTGGCGCGCACGGGGTGAATGCTGCGATTGGTCCCCGACGGCCCCGGCTGGTCGCCGCCGTCGGGACAGGGTGCATGTGGAGTCACCACAGGACACCCTCAATCACAGGGGTCCACAGGGGCAGACCGAGAACGGGTCGAGTGGCGGGGCGATGGATATACACAGCAGGGCAGATTCCAAATGCGTCCTCGTTCTCCAGACGCTTACGCTTCAGCGCTGCACACAGTCTGCATCAGGCGAGGCCCCGAGTATCCAGACAGCGAACGACCCACATGGGGCGGGGCGACAGACGGAGCTGGCCGACACTCAGGGCGGACCTGAACCTTGCCAGAGGCGTCCTCGCCGAATGTCCCGGCGTCGAGGTGTGACGTGCTGCTAATCCGAATCGCTTTACGCGAGCAAAACGAGCACTTTCGGTGTGGTCGCGCGACACGGCCTCTGCGCTGATGCCGTGCAGAAGACTGCGGTTCTCAGGCTGGCCGACATTCCGGCCCCTCGTGATTGGTGGGGCCGGATGCATTCGAGACTTTGGCTGGCTCTCGGCTCTTGGCTCTCGAGGATCCTTGCGGATCTGAGCCATAAATAGTCATGGGATTGCGGGCACAACGAGGGACCAAATGCGGACCGCTTCCGATCGCGTCTGCTGGGCATGAGAACGCTGTAGCCCCGCAACTTCTCTGGTCTCTGGCGCATCCGGTTCTTGTGAATCCTGGCCAGTCCTTGCTAGCTTGCTCCCCGCCCTCTTCGACGGCGGGCTCCGACCTCACTGGCGCCCGTCGGCCTCCTCCGTCACCCATGCTCTACTCCACAACACCGAGGTGCCTCTGCAGATCCCACCAACCAAAGCGGAGGGATGACTTAAACAGCAGGCGTCTGTACCACGTGGTGCAAATGCCAGCGGAGTGCCGCAGAAGTCCGCGATCTGGCCACCTCCACTTGACCGTCGAGTGACGGCTTGTCGGCTTGTGAGTGACGTCCTCGCAGTCCCTGTGTGTCCACGTTCAACCACAGCATCTATCGCCCCATCTCGCCAGTGACTACGAAGCACGGTGCTTGGCATTCTGGAAACGGACACTTCGAGTACGAAATGCAGCCTCACGACCGACGAGCAAGCGGACGGGCAGGCGCATACAGGGAGGCTTCTGTCGCCGATCGTACCATGCCGAAAACAAATCTCCGCGGTCGTACCATCAGCGACGCCCGCAATGTCATCGCCAAATTGCCCGCTCAGATACTAACTGAATTAATACTACTTAATCCGTCGCGGTCACCCCAGCTGTCGCCAGCAACACGACCTTGCCGACATGGGAACTGCATCTCAAAAGCCAAGCTATGAGTTCGGCGGACCGTAAGTTGACTTTTCCGCTGTTACGGGGAGGAAATCCCGCTGACCCGACGACAGGCTGGGCGCAACAGGAATCGTCTTCGGCCTCCCATTGCTGATGAACGTCCTCTACTTTGGATGTAACGATGTCTCTGGTTGCCCCGCGCCAGCTCTGCTGCACCCCAGCACGCTGTCGTGGGCGAAGCTCAAGACACAGATCCCGTGGCCCGAAAACGGTGTCCAGGGCTTCCTCAGCTGGAAGGTGACCGGGTGGCTTGCCGCATACTACCTCCTCAGCCTTATCCTCTACCGCGTTCTGCCCGCGACTGAGATGTACGGCACCAAGCTGCGCGAGTCAGGCAAGCCGCTCAAGTACCGCTTCAATGGTAGGTGCTTCTACGATCAGCAAAGGACGGGTTATTGACAGAGCTCAGCTTTCGGTGCCACTGTGGTACAGCTCGGCGCCTGCGCTATCGGCACATTTATCTGGGGTGCCGAGTTCCCGGTCTGGACGTTCATTGCCGACAACTACCTCCAGCTGCTGAGCGGTAACCTGTTGCTCGCATACGCTATCTCGATCTGGGCATACTTGCGAAGCTTCACCGTCAAGCCTGGCAACGCGGAGCTGCGCGAGCTGGCAAAGGGTGGACACACGGGCAACGTCATCTACGACTTCTACATTGGACGCGAGCTCAACCCTCGCGTAACCCTCCCTGTCTTCGGCGAGATCGACGTCAAGGCGTGGCTCGAAATGCGCCCGGGACTCACGGGATGGGCGCTTCTGAACTGCTCTTTCATCGCGAAGCAGGTCCGGCTGCACGGGTATGTAAGCGACAGCATTCTCATCGTTGCGGCTGTGCAGGGATACTACGTGCTGGAGGGGCAGTACTTCGAAGGCGGCATTCTGGGCATGATGGACATCGTTCACGACGGCCTCGGCTTCATGCTCACGTTCGGCGACATCGTTTGGGTCCCCTTCCTCTACTCGACACAGACGCGATACCTCTCTGTGTACCCCGTGCACCTTGGCTGGACGCGCATTACGGCAATTGCGGCCGTATTCAGCATCGGCCTGTACATCTTCCGCTCGACCAACAGCCAGAAGAACCGCTTCCGCACCGACCCCAATCACCCCAGTGTCAAAGACCTGACGTACATTCAGACGAAGCGCGGCACTCGCCTCCTCACCGGCGGATGGTGGGGCCGGGCTCGCCACATCAACTACTTCGGTGACTGGATCCAGTCTCTCCCCTTCTGCCTACCCACTGGCCTCGCAGGGTACGTCATCGTCCCTGCTGGCAGCGGGCTCGTCGGCGCGGGAGTCCGAACGATGCTCGACGGCCGCCAGGTCACTCAGGACGGAGCTGCGCCTTGGGGCATGCTCTTCACGTACCTGTACTCGGCGTACTTTGGCTTCCTCCTCGTGCACCGCGAGCGGAGAGACGACAACAACTGTGCTGAGAAGTACGGCGATGACTGGGTTAAGTACAGGAAGCAGGTCCCGTGGAGGATTATCCCGGGCGTCTATTAGATGCAGATAGATTTGAGTACGAAGAACCATGAGCACTGAATGGCACATTCACTCTACGCATCTGCAACGGTACTCTGCGCTTCATCGCTCGCCGTTTCATGCCGCTCAATTGCGTCAGAGCCACCGATCAAGCTGACGCACACGCTCTTATCAGCGCTCGCAGATAGTCCCGCTCTGCCGTTGTTTACACGGTCCACTCATCCGACCGTGCCTGAGATGGGTGACCGATCTGGATCTGCATCCTGTAGCATCGTGTCCTTGATCCTCTTCCTTCTCTTCTCACACCACACACATCCGGCTAGACCATGGGGGAGCGAGGCGACTTTGGTGAGCTATTGATTGTCTGCTGTAGCTGACTCCGAAGACTAGTTATCCGCAGTCATGTCCCACAGGAGGATCGGGTGAGTGTTCTGTCGGTGAGTTGAGCTAACGGCCAGACTCTCGGCGAGGGCCAGCCAGATGCGCAACGACATCCAAAATGAGTCTCTGGACCTGAACGATGAGGAAGACACCCAGCAACCCGTGCCCGCTCCTCCGCCCACTGCATCCAAACCATTGCCTTTGAAATCGACTTCCCTCCCTCTCAAGTCGACGCTGCCTCTGGCGCCAACGAAACCGAAGACGCCTTCGGCACCGGTTCTCGAGGAGCCGAGCTTGGAGGAGACGGAGAAGGATGAAGAGAGTATCCTCTTCTCAGATCCCCAAGCGGTTCCTCCCGAATCAGAACCCCATCCCCCGTCCAAGTGGGCGACCGCGGCAGACGTTGAGGCAGACAATGAAGTCGTAACGACCGACAAGGAGGACAACGATGAGCCGGAGCATAACGAGCTCGACGCATTACGCGGACCGGAACACTTGACGGAGGCGGCACAGGCCGCCATCACCGCTCCTTCGGAGGAGGTAGGGACTGGTGGTGCAGCCCCAGGTCCGGAGGCGTACACCAGTGACGCGGCACCTTCCGTGCCCACACAGCCCTCGCCCCGGGATACAACACCACCCAGCCATAGTGAGGCTGAAGACCGGGTGGAGGAAGAGGCCGAGAGTGTGTCGTCACCTCACAGTCCGCACGAAGGACGAAGCCCGCCACTCTTCTCGCCTAAAACCCCGTCAAAGATGTCTGGCAAGGGCGCGCCGCTTACTCCCCTCAGTGGACTGGCGCCTCCGAACTTCGATCCCAAGGCTCGCAATACCCAAACTACCCCGACCAAGCTTGCCAGCTCGGTTAAAGCAAGTAGCACGACACAGACGCCTCAGACAGTCCGCCAGCCGGTCTTCTCGACAGCCAGCTCATCCCGCCGTCCGAGAGACTCCAGTCCCGAAGAAAGTAGCGACTTCGCTAACGACATGCACTACCGACCTCGCGGGGCAGCTGCCTTCAAGAGCTTGGTCGAGAAGAGGCCAAGTGTCCATCATGGATCGCCCTTCCAGCACGACGACGACGACGATCCGATGGACCCTTCCGCTCCTACCGATCCCTCCATGGAATCTCCAGATCTCGAGCCTACGTTCATCGATGGCCAGTCGTCTTCCCAACGAGACCTGAGAACGTCGCCTCTGCCTGGTGTGCAGTCCAGTGCTGAAGGCAACTCGGGGCAGACACAGCAGACGCGGCAAGACGGTATGGAAGTTGACAAGACGACCGCACCTCCCCCATCATCGCCCCCGAGGGCCGCTCTGCCACCTCCCTCCTCACCTCCTGGTGGACGTCTGGGCACGCTCCAGATGTCAGAAGACGGGCCGCTCAATGTCCCGGGTGACACCGAGCTGTTTGGTGACACCATGGAATCGGAGCCATCCCCTCATCAGTCATCATCTCAGTCCCAGAAATACTCTTTCCAAGCCACGCAGGTGCTCAACTCGGCGATGGAGAGCCAATCCCCTGCCAAATCCTTGCCTCCTCCACTGAAGCCGACGATGAGCACCACTAGCGCCAATTCGAGGGTGTCGGAGAGCCGCCTTCTGAGGCGCCGCAACCGATCTTCCGTTGCCCCTACGCCGCCGGTGCGAGCCCGCTCTCCGAGCCCATTGCCGGACGGGGCAGAGACGTACACTGATACGTACAAGGACCCGAGTGGGACGGCGCCTGAGCAAGAAACCGAGAACACCCGTGCTGAGGCCGAGAAGGCAGCGAGCACGAACTCGAGCCGTCGCTCTGGAGGAACTGAAGTCGACGATGTCGGCCAGCAGGCCCTCGCCTCGGACAACATGGATGTCGATCCTCCACACGAGGGACCTGGGCTAACTGGCATTCACGAGATCGAGACCGGGTCGATAGAGCATGACCCCGTTGCCCGACCGAGCCCTAACAAGTATGGCAGGAAGGGGAAGGGTCGCCAGGTCGAGCGTCCGTCGTCATCCAGCTCATCCAGTTCTGCTCCTTCCGATCCTGAGGACAACACTTTCCTGCCGCCGACACAAACGCAGGAGCCGTCGCTGTCTCCTCTGAAAGGGAAAGGGCGGGCAGCGAGCACGTCTGCCGGTGCATCTCCGGCCAAAGCGAGCAGGGTGTCTCGCTCATCGCGCATTCCCTCGTCGGGGTTGCACGGCTCCCGTTCCGCTTCAGTCGCTTCGAACCGCACTGGGGGCCGCCCATCGCGTAACAAGCGTAAGAACTTGTCACCGACGCCGTCTTTCGACGGAGACTCTGACTCGAGTTCTGCGCCGGAAGATCTGGAGGATTACACATTCCGCCCGCAGAAGAAGGCCAAGAAGTCGAAGAAGCTGCCTGCGAAGTCTGAGAGGAAGTCGGCGAGGAAGTCAACTCGAGGGGAGAAGACGAAGGAGCCTACAGCTGAAGCTGGGCCATCTCGGCACCGCAGTAGCTTTTCTCGCAGCCGCTCCACCCGGGCGCCCTCTGCCGCCGCCAGCGTTGCTCTGACGCCGATAGCCACTCAGCAAGACAGCGACGATGAACCCCTCCGTGTTCTCGCTTTATGGAGCAAGACGCGAGACTATTACATCGGGACTGTGACCGCTCGAAACAAAACTGGATACCGGGTCGCCTTTGACGATGGTCTCACCCGATCGTTGCCCGCGGACAGGATGCGTGTCCTCGACATCCGCAAGGGCGAGATAGTGTACTGCGGCCTGAAGCCGTACACCGTGGAGGCGGACTTCAATGGGGAAGGGGATGTCATCACAGCGCGCGACGCGGACAAGCAGTCGTTCACGATAATGACGAAGCAGCTCGCAATTACTCAAAGCGACATCGACAGGAGGTATGGCGACCGCTTCGTTCCGCTCATCGAGCTCGAGTCTCGATTTCCCGTCGCGACCAACGGCACCAAGCGCTCCTCGCTGACGTCTGTCGTCACCCCGGAGCAGCCGTGCGCCGAGTTTGAGGGCAAGGTCTTCCTGATCACCGGCGATGTCGGCGACGCCGTCAAGACCAAGATCGAGGCGCACGGCGGCACGGTCGTGCCCGACTGGGAGTCGGTCTTCACGGTCCAGGGCAACAGCTACGAACTGTCCGCCTCGGGAGTCCCGTTCCTCATCCAAAACGCCAAACCGGGCACGACGATCACGCCCAAGGCCATGGCCGCGCTCGCGGCGGGCATGCCGATCCTGAGTGCGTCGTACATCGACGCAGCCGTGCAGATGCCGGTGTCGTGGCGCAACTTCCTCGTCGCCTCGGGGTACAGCGCATTCCTCGGCGGCTACGCGTCGCAGGACATCGCGGACGACTGGGGCGCGCCCGGCTGGGAGACGTCCACGGCGCGCAGCAAGCGGCAGCCGCTCGCCGGCAAGAGCGTGCTCTTCATCGAGCCGAGCGCCAAGTACGACAAGGGCAAGGGCTTGAAGGTAAGCTACTGCGGTCAGGGCTTCAGCTGACGGCAGTTACTCGTGCGCTTCTGCCTAATCGCGCTTGGCGCGTCGCTGACCAGCGCGGGCAAGTTCCCCTCTGACGCCGACGCGGCAGGCTTCGACCTCATCGTCGTCGAGAACCGGGACAAGAGTGTGCACGTCCCGGACGCGATGGTCGCGAGCGGCAAGCTCGCCAACGTCGTGTGGCTCAAGTCGTGCCTCCTGACGGGGCACCTGCTCTCGCCGGCGCTCCTCTCCGAGCTCAAGTAAGCATTGTGTAGCATTGGTAGTCGCTGTATGTAATATATCGAGTGTTGTGTGCGTGCGTAGTGTACTTTACCGGGCGTATAGGCGTACTCCAAGAAGCATGGATCGTCAAGAAATAGGTGAGGTGCGACCGCAGCGGACCGGTGGGGACTGGAAGTAATGCATTGTGGAGCTGGGGGACTGTGTGATTGGTATGGGGCTGCGGGGCAGCGGGCAGGAAAGGCAGGGGGGGGAGGTCACAAAACCCAGAATGTGTGAAAAGGACAGACAGATGTTTCATTATACGGTAGGCTCCTTCTTCCTCTGAACGCTGCGGGGCGCTTTCTGTGGCGCGGCGGTGGTTCTCGTTGGCGAGCAGTGGGGGGAGCGCGGGCTCGGACTGGGTTCGGGATTGGCGACACTCGGCGGGGAATCCAGTGGACCCGGAGCTGGAGCGGAACGGCCGGGACAGGCTGCTGCTCGCCCTGCGGGCTCGCAGCTTAGAACACGTCGTCGGCCATGGGGCACTCTGCCGTGTCGTGCGCGCTGCTCTCGCAGTCGAGGCACCAGGCGCCCTTCTTGGCGGGCGTCGTCTTGGGCGTGTCGAGGCTGCCTGCGAAGACGGGGCAGGCGTCGAGCTCGTGCGGGCCCTCGCAGAGCTCGCACCGGCTGCTGTCCGTCGCGGCCGAGGCCGCCGAGACCGCCGACGCCGCCGAGGCGGCCGAGTCGGTGCGCGCGTGCGCCGAGGCGGCCGAAGGCGCGGGCGCCGCCTTGGCCTTCGCGGGCGAGCTCGCGTGGCCGTTTGCAAACCCGTTGCTCGCACCGGGACGCAGCGACTGCGACAGGCGCACGTCGCCGCGCTTGACGCGCTCGAGCTGCCGCTCCAGCTCGGACAGCTGCGTCTCGAGCTCGTCCTCGCGGTAGATCTTGGCCTCGACGAGACTCTCCAGCTCGCTCACCTCGCGCTCGTACTCCTTGATCGTGTCTGCCATCTGCGCCACCTGCTTGCGCAGCTTGGCGTCGCCGGCGCCGGCCGCGCCGTCGTCGCCGTCCAGCTCCTGCAGCAGCTTGAGCTCCTCCTTGAGCGACGCCAGCTCGGCCTTAAGCGACGCGTTCTCCGCCTTCATCTCCGACACGATGTGGTGGTACCCGCGGATCGAGGCCTCGTTGCCGTCGCGCGCCTTCGCGCCCGCCTCGAGCTCCTTGACGCGCTTCTCGGCCGCCTCGAGCGAGGCGGACACCTCGGCCAGGCGCGCCGCGTCGCCTTCGCCCTCGCTCGCATCCTTCCGCAGCTGCTCGATCTCGGCGCGCGCCTCCTCGAGCGCACCCTGGTTCTCCGCCAGAGCGCCCTGCAGCTCGCTGACGCGCTGGTCGCGCGCGGCCGTCTCCGCCTGCGCAGCCTTGATCTCCGCCTTGGCAGCAGACAGCTCCTCGGCTAACTTGCCCTCGCCCTCGCGCACCTTGTTGTACTTGGCGAGCCAGGCGTCCGAGTTCTCGTCCGCCTGGCCGCGCGCCTCGTCCAGCTGCTCCTCCAGCGAGGAGATGCGCCCCTGCAGGTGCTTGACCTGCGCCGTGAGGGTCTCGTTGTCGATCTCGGCGGCGGTTGCGCTCCGCGGCGACCCGTCGGCAGCGGAAGGGGTCGTCTGCGCCTCGGCCTTTGCGAGCTTCTCCTCGAGGTCCTTGATCTGTAACTCGAACGAGATCTGCTTGCTCTCGTTCAGCTCGATGATTTGCTGTATGTAAGTTTCGATACCACTCCAACAACTCACGTTTCCCGCGAGCGTCAGCTCATCGACGAGCTTCTTCATTTCGGCGAGCTCGGACTCAGCCGCCGTCGCGCGCTCTTCGACCTTCTGCACTTCGGCTTGCTTGGCCTCCATGCCGGCGTCGAGCTCGCTGGCCGCGCGCTCGGCAGCGAGCGCCATCTCGCTCCGCAGGTCCTCGAGCTCCTTCGCCTTGGCCTCGAGCTCAGACTGCAGCTTCGTGCTGTCCGCCTGAAGCTGCTCGCTCTGCCGCCGGCTGTCGGCCGCGCTTCCGCTAGACTCGGTCAGCTGGGTCCGCAGTGCCTCGGCCTCCTCCTTCGCAGCCTTGACCTCGGCCTCAAGCTCGGCTAGCCGCGCCGAGTGGTCCTCGGCAGGCTCGGGTGACGGCGCACGAGCTTCAGGGGCCGGCGCGGACGCGGCAGCCTTGGCGGCCTCTGCGGCTTCTGCAGCAGCCGCGTTGGCGCTAGCGGCAGCGGCCTCGGCGGCCTCGGTCGCGGCCTCGAGCTCAGCGTTGCGCTGTTTCAGCTCCTTGATCTCCTCCTCAAGTGCCTGAGTGTTAACAGGCAAGGCGTTGGGGTGCTGTTTCGTCTGTGGTGACGGCGGCGGGGGCATCATCTCGGACGCAGTTCCTCCCACCACGCTGGGCCGAGCGCCGCGCGCCTTGGGAGTGGTCAGCGAGGTGCCAATGCTGGGCCGCGCCCGACTGATAGGTGTCGTTTGTGGCATTCCGATCCTGCTCGCCTTCGGGGTCGAGGACGAGGACGTGCTCGACGACAGGCCCGAGGAGCCACTCTTGGCATCGAGCTGCTTGGCGGTGACTCCTATGTATTTGCTTGCCCTTGAGCCCGCAGTGATCTTAGCTTCTGCACGGGCCACATTGGAGCGCAACGTCGTCTCCTCGTCCGCCCGGCGGCCAAAGTTGGGAGTCATGGCGCGCCTCTGCGAAGGGGTCATGCGCCCGCTCTGTGAGGGAGTCATACGTCCGCTCTGGGACGGTGTCATCCGGCCGGTTTGCGAGGGTGTCATTCGTCCGCTCTGCGAGTAGCTCGAGGTCAAGGACCGGTGGCTGGCGGCGGAAGCGGGGCGAGAGGCCGTACTATTTGCCATCGCCGTTGTCGGCGGAGCGAGCTTCTCCGCGAGCACGAAGATACCACAGTTGGGAGCACAATCGAAGTATCGGACGCTGAGATTTGTCAGATGAGGCGGCACGCGCAAAGCAACTCACTTGTCGACACTTCCATCGTTTCGTCCCTTGCCTTGAAACAGGCCCTCCAGTTCCACTCCGGCCCAGATACCGTCGCGGATGTGGGTCTCGCCGAGGTATCGCAGCCTGCCCTCGTAGCCGTGGCTCGGCATCCGGACACGGTCGCCGATGGTAGGCACCCACTTCTCGCTCATGCCGGCTCGACTTTCTGGGCGCTTGAAGCTCGGCGTGCTAGCAGACGTGCTGGTAGCCATGGACGTGCGCCTGGTGGGTCCCGTGGAGGACGCAGATAAACTTGTCCGTGCGCTGAGCGATGGCCTGCTGCCAGGGCGAGAGGAGGGAGTCGCGATGCCGCTGGCCGCGCCGTTTGGCGTCTTCGGCCGGAGCCCTACGCCTGGGGTGCGAGGGGCATGTAACGATCGTTCGAGGCTGGGCGAGTCGGCGTCCGAGCCGTTACCGAGAGACGACGGTGGTCTCCGGCGAAGGACATCCTTCAGAGCCTGCTCCGCCTCACCGTCGGGACGAGGACTCGGGGCACCGGCGACGTTAGGCCCCAGCGAGTTTCGAGGCCGGCGCGATGCGGGGGTCGGAATGCCAGTCGCTGCGGGCATGGCGGCGCCGCCGGGAGACCGATTGGGTGTCGATAACGTCGGAAGGCGTGACATTGCTATCGCGCTTCTGGTTCTTGCGTAGCCGGCAAGACGAGGTCGTGTGGTTGAATTATAGAAGGAGAGTGAAGTCGGTGAAGCGGCACGGCACGCTCGGACCAGTGAGTACTCGACAGTCGACCTGGACCTGTTGCACCTACCCGATGCAGAGGGCAGAGTAGAGCGGTGAGGGCCGGAGAGTGGTGACTGGAGGTGGTGGCTTGAAACCAACCGATGTGTGATGGAAGGGGGCAAAGATCAAGACTAGTGTTTAGGAGGGAAAAAGACACGGAAACAGGTAGTCGTTAGAGGTCGTGCAGTGCAAATGAACAGGTGATGGCTGCGGAACGCGCCGGATCACGGGGCGCGTCGTGGCAGGGGAGGGGGAGGGGAGAGAGGGAGGGGAGGAAGACAGTGTGGAAGGGGGTGGGGACAAGAGAGTTGTTGACGCTGAGATGGCGATGTTGGTGTTGTTGGTCTGGGTGGCCAAGAGATGAGAGCGGTATCTCTGGGTGCGACTGGAGTAAACTCACTCCCAGCAGTGACGGGCTGTCCCTGGCAGAGGATGTGTGCGCAGCGCCCAGTAGTCGCTTGAATTGTTGACGCCCGACTGGATCCAGGCACGTCTCACGCTTGCACGGTGTAAACACAAGATAGCGGCTAGGCGCGTGAAGCGCTGGTAGGCCCCCGTCGCAGGCCTACTCGCTCCAGGCACGTCCGTGCGGCGGCGGTGCCTGATAAACGCGGGGCAAGGCATTGAGGCTCACGTGGCAGGGTCGAGAAAGCCGAGCCAGGACGGAGTCGCGCTGCGACATCCGTGCGCCGTACCACCCATCCATCACCCCAGCCGCAGCCGCAGCCGCACCCGACGTACCAGCCTCCATCGCCGCCCGTCTTCAGCATTCGATCCTCTTCACCACTCTTCCACTTCAACAACAACACCCGACACGCCCCCGGAACACTTCCTGCTCCGACTCGAGGGCCCCAACCGCTCAGCCACTCGTCACCTGAAGGAGCACCGATCACCCCCGTGTCCTCTCCCCTCGGGCCCTCGCACCCCCCTCCCTCGAGGCTCGCCGCAACGCCCCCCAAGACACAGACACGCAGACACGCAGTGACCTTTGCCGTCACGTCACTCGTCCACCTCGACTCACCCACACTCGCGCCCATACTCCAGGCCACCTTGCCGGCAGCGACTTGCCTTTCTGACACTCTCCCACCGACACAATGGAGGACATGTACGAAGACGCCTCGCGGCACACCTACTCGTACTCGAGCTACTCGCCGTACTTCACCACGAGCTACAACTCGAGCGCGACCGCGACCCCACCCAAAGCCGAGCCCATTACCCACTACGACGTCAAGTTCATCGACAATGCGGGGCACATGGGCAAGTGCATGTGAGTGGCCGCCGCTGCGCACCGCCTGGCGGCAAGGCAATGACTGACCGACCCCAGTGACCTCGTGTTCGTGCTCGACTGCACCGGCTCGATGCAGCGCTACATCAACTCTGTGCGAGACCACATCTTCGCGATCTGCGACATGATCCGCGGCGAGGAGGGGCTGAACGGCGCAGACGACCTGCGTGTGGCCGTGAGTGAGCTCACCCGATGACGCTGACGCCAGGTGGTCAACTACCGCGACCACAAGCCGCAGGACAACACATACGTGTACAAGTTCAACCCGTTCACCAGTGACATCGCCGATGTGCAGAAATACCTGAAGGGCCTGACTGGTGAGCTCGCCAACGAGCGGCGTTCCTGTGCTGACAGCCAGCGGCGGGCGGTGGCGACGGTCCAGAGGCTGTCACGGCCGGCATGGCCGCGTGCCTGACCGAGCTCGAGTGGCGGCGCGAGGCCGCGCGCATGGTCGTCCTCATTGCCGACGCGCCGCCCCACGGCATCGGCGAGAGCGGTGATCGTAAGTGGCCCCGGCATGCGCAGCATGCATACACCGCGCAGGCGTCGTAGGCGACTGCGGGGCGTGCGGTGCACTCTGTGGGTGAGGCTGACAACGCAGAGATCAAGCAGGGCGACCCGGACGGACACGACCCGCTCGTGATTGCGCGCACGATGGCGCAGCACGGCATCACCTTTGTAAGCTGAGTTGCGCCTATCTAGCTGACGGCAGTTCATGGTCGCGTGCGAGGACACGCTGTCGAACTACTCGGTAAGTCTGGCGTCACTGAGCTGATACACGGAATGACAGCTAACAGCAGCGTGCCGTCGACTTCTTCACGGCGATCTGCAACATGACTTCGGGCGTCATGATGCCGCTGACGACGGCGGACCTGCTCGCGATGACGATTGTGGGCTCGGTGCTCGAGAACATGGACATGGAGCGCCTCATCGCCGGTAGGTTTTGCAGCTAGATAACCCGCGCGCCTGAGCTGACGGCAGAAATCGGACGCGAGGTCGCGGAGCGCATCAAGGAGAAGGGCGAGAGCATGCAGAGTGTCGAGGAGGTTGCGCAGTGAGTCCCCCTTCCCTCTGCACTCTCAGCTGTACACGATTTCCCGCACTAAGCTGACCCCAGGGAACTGCACGAGCGCCTGCTGCTGCGAAACGAGCAGACGAAGCAGGTGCAGCTGCCGGACGTGTATATCCAGACGGACAACTCGCGGAAGAACGTGCTCACGTGGATGAACGCGACGTACATTTCGGACGCGGCGTCGCAAATCCTGCCCGTGAGCGGGCGCCGGCTGACGGAGAAGTTCCGCCGGAACAACATCAGCCACGGGTTCAAGTACACGCCCGGGGGGCGGCTGCCGCCGCGCGCGGGGCGGAAGTCTGGCGATGCGTCGCCCGAGAAGCCTCCCGCGGCCTCGCTCTCCACGTCGCCGGGCACGGCGGCGGCAGCAGCAGCGTCGCCGAGCCGGAAGATTGTGGCCGACTTCAAGCCGTTCGGCGCGAGCGCGGGCGCGAGCGTCTTCGGCGCGCCGATGGTGCCCACTGGCCCCGGCGGGGGCATGTTCGGCGCCGCCGGGCGCACGCCCCTCGCCAACGCGGCGATGCGCGGCCAGGCCGACGACGACGACGATGACGACGACGACGGCACCCAGCTCCGCCGCGAGGCCATCTCCCTCGACCAGGCGAGGCGTATCGCGACCCAGTCTGTGTTCCGGGCGGGCAGGCTGCCAATTTAGCGCGGGCCGTAGCGCGTACCGCGTAGCGCCCGGGGGAGCGACCTGCAAGGAGTGAAGCATCTCGATAGAGGAGAGGCCTGTTGCTAAGGAGATACCAAAGAAGCTAGCCATGTGTCATTTTATGCATCGTATGTGTAGAGTACGCTGCGGGCATCTGCGAGCGAAGCGAGCAGTGGGCTGGAGACGGGACAGCGCGGGGCTCAATGGCCTGAGTGGACTGGGGGTCCCTACCAGCACTCAGCGCCCACCCGCCGGCTCGCGGCTACCCCTCGGTCCTCCGCTTGAGCACGAACGTGCCCTCGTACCCGACATACTCCTCGGCGGTGAACGTGTCGCGCCAGCGGCCGACCATCGTGTCGCCTCCGAGGACGTAGCCGCGATACACCCAGCGTCCGCGCTGGTACGGGCTGTACTCCTTGACGAGGTACGCGAGGCCGTCCCACTGGCGGATGTAGCCCGAGATGTAGAAGCGGCCCCAGGCCGAGTGGCCGACGCCGGTGAGGAGGAGGAGCGCGTCGGGGTCGTGCGTCTCGAGCGCGGCGGGCACGTCGGACGCGTCCACGGCCTCGTACCCGTGCAGGGCCGAGAGCTGGCGCGCGACCGCGTCGTCGATCATGGCGTCCTCGGGCGACTGCCCCGGCGCGCGCCGGCTCAGCGGGTCGGACAGGAACGGGCGCAGGTCCGGGAAGCCCGCGTTCGTCATGGGCCCGCGCAGCGGGAAGGTGTCTGGCGCCGCGGTCGGCGACTCTGTCCCCCCCTCCCCCGCGCCGGCGCCGCTCGACGACGCGGCCGGCGGGGCCGGGCTCGGCGCCCGTGTCGCCAGGATGGGGCGCACGAGCGTCTCGCGCAGCTTCCACACCTGCGCCTGCTCGCCGTACGCGCCGTCGTAGATCGCGCGGCTGTGCCCGTGCAGCAGCATGTCGCGGAACGCGTCAAAGTCGAGGAACGTGAAGGTGCCCTCCCACGCGCCGTGGAACTGGCCGCTCCAGTCCTTGAGCGCGCGGCCGGGCGAACTGCGCCCGTCCGTGCACCGCAGCAGGCGGTCGAAGTCGGCGTCGTGCGCGGCGCTCTCCAGCACCGGCGTCGGGAGCGTGCGCAGATCGGCAGCGCTCTTCGCCGAGGCTGCCGCAGACGCGGCGGACGTCGACGGTGGGGACGGGATCGTGTGCGATTGCGGGAATGTGGGAGACGCACTCGGCGACGCAGACGGCTCAAACCCGCAGTCCTGGTTCGTGAAAAAGCGCAGCATGGCAGCGTGCGCGAGCAGCGGCGGGCGTAGGCTCAGCTCGCTCCCGTAGTATGACACCGGCACGGCGTGGTCCTCGGGGTTCTGGTTCACCGTGAACGGGCCCGGCACGGCGGGGATGCTCCCCCGGTCCGCCGGCAGCGGGAGCGCGCGCAGGTTCCACGGCGCGAAGAACATGTCGTACTCCTGCGCCGCGAAGACGTATGGCCGCAGCTGGCGCATCGCTGCGGGGGTCGTGTTGGTCACTGGCGTCAGCGGAGAGGGCGGAGCGCGCGAAGCGAGCGCAGCGGATGAGAAGCGGCGAAAGCGAGCAATCTCAAAGACGGGTAGACTCACTCTGCTCGTCCAGCAGCCACGCGCACCACATGACGAGCGCGTCCGTCGGCGTCTGGGGCGGGTACGCGTCGAGGATCGCAAGCCGCGAGGCGTGGTACCGCGCGATGAGGGCGGGGATGTCGGCCCCGTGCCCGGGCGGCAGGGGCGGGACGAGGTGCGCGAGGTTCTTTCCGTCTGGGCGTTAGCTACGACGTCCGACGCGGCCCGGATGGTCGCCGAGCGTGCTCCGTGCTCCGTGTCCGGAGGGACACAGGGCTCCGATAGAGCACTTCCGACGGCCTGCGGCCTCCCTCGCCTGTGAACTCACCATTCTCAATCAGCATGAGGTACACGACCCACATGGCGTGTTCGTCTATGCGTCCCTCGCGCAGCTTGCGGAACGCGAGGAAGCGGTTGCGCAGCTCGGCTGTGAGCATCTTTGCGCTTGCTCCGCGTCCGCTGTTCTCGCGCGTCATGGCGGCGCTGCTTGCCGCGGACGCGAAGGGTGCGCGGGGGCGCTCGAGCGCGGCCTGCAGCGACGCAATGCTGGGCACGGCGGACACCTGCTTCGGCGGCGCGGCGCCCGCCCGCCCCTTCCCCTTGCCCGGGACTGAGGGTTGCGCAGCGTCAAGCGCATACAGCCGCCGCTCGACCGCGCCCGTGTCGTACAGCTGCCGGAAGACGCCGGCGTACAGCCCCTCATTGGTCGCGGGCGACAGCGCGAGGCACGCGCCGCGGCACGTGCAGATCAGGTCCACGGGCGGGCCGCCCGTGTCGAGGATGAGGTGCGTCGCGATCGCCGCCAGCACCTCGGAGGGCAGTTCGCCGAGCATCGTTGTTGTGTGGCGAGGTTGGGTCGGAGAGAGTAATGAGTGACGGTGGGATGATGAGTGGGATGTGGGGAAGCCGCGGAAGCCTGCGGAGGGACTGTGCGGAGCGCGCAGGTGCCTCGTTACGGTGCCCGATGCTCGGTGCTGTGTCGGCGGCGGGGCGGCGATCGTGTCGGCCAGTACTGGGACGGCGAGGTGTAAGAAAAAGACGGACAGGCGATCTGGCTCGGCTCGGCGCGGCGCTCTGATATGCACACTCGTAGATCAGAGATAGCCCGCCCGAGCGGCCCAATGCCGAACCAATACCCAAAGCGCCAGCGCCGCCCAGACAACGCCGCACGGTAATTCCGTACGAGATCAGCCGGCATTCATGTGCGGGGTCTCCTCTTCGCCCCTCGCCTTCATTCCTCGACGGCCTCACTCATTCCCTCCCTCGCCCTCTGCTCCCACTGAGCCTCCCCTCTTCGCTCGTTATCCATGACTGAGACTACCTAGCCGCCGGCAGGACGCAGGCAGATCTGGCGCCGCCCCATATTCGGACCCACTGCGTCCACACCTTATGGCGCCGCCGTGCGCGCCGCACCTTTTGCGACGGCGCCGCACCTTCCTGAGCGGCGCCTTGCGTCTTGGAAGTGAAAGATGCATACATGACATGTACAACTGCTACTGTGATGATCAAGAATGGCGCCGGGCGCGCCAGGCTGCGCGCGGCGTGGCGGCCTGGGCGCTTGGGCGTGGGCGAATGGCCGGCTGGCCAAGCCCCGGCTCCGCGCGCGGCTCGAGCCCGATGCTTGGCACTTGACTCGGCCCTGCTGCTTCAAGCTGTGAACAGCGCCGCCTGGAGCTGCTGCCCGCGGCGCCGGCCAGGCCTAGACCTACCCGCCTGGAGCTTTGCTTCGGAGCCAGCGACTCGGGCTGCGCTTCTGCGCTTCGCGGTCGGCAACACCTCGCGCTGCACGCTCGGCGGCACCTACGCACTGAAGGTGATCCACCCGCTCGGGCCGTCGCTGACCGCGCTCGTGCTGCTGGTCGTGGACGTGACCGAGTGTTTCCGCTTGGCGGTCGGGGGCGCGGGCGCCTTGCGGCGCGGCTTGCGCTCCGTCGGCGTGTTGGTCTGGCTGCGGTCGAGCGGCGTCAGGCTGTCGCCGCGCTCCTCGAGCGTCTTGCTCAGGTCGACGAGGGACGAGTTGCGGATCGGCCCCGAGCCCGGGCCCGCGCCCGGCACGCCGAGCCGCGCGCGCGTGGTGGCCTCGTAGCTGTCCATCGAGCCGATCTTCTTCTCCGTCCCCCCGCCGGTCACGGCCGAGCCGCCGCCCTCGCCGTCGACGGGGCTCTCGAACTCCCCCGGACCCCCGAAGCCAGACGACGGCAGAGCGTCCTTCACGCTCCCCAGGCAGAGATCCTCCAGCGGCTGCTCCGCCTGCCGCAGACAGCGCTCCACGAGCCGCTTCGTCGTCAGGTTCACGTCCTTGAAGTGCTGATTGCCCACGAGCGAGCGCAGGACGAGCTTGATCTGCTCGCGCTTGTACGGGTCGTGCTTCATCTGCGTGAACGCGATGAGCGGGTACAGCACGCGGAGGTACGTGTGGCGCAGCGCCTCGTGGTCCTCGTCGAGGTCGACGAGCTCGCGGATGAACACGTCGAGCAGCACGCGCAGGTCGTTCAGGTAGAAGTACTCGGACGTGCCCTCGGTCGTGAAGAGGAGGTACAGGATCTTGAGGATGAGCAGCTTGAGGCACAGCCCGGTCGACGTGTTCTCGCTTCGGTTCAGCATGAAGATTACGTTCTCGCCAAACGTCTTGGAGCTCCCGAGCCGGCGCATCAGCACGACGAGCACGCGGTTGTGCTTCTTGCCATCCTCGTCGAGCACCTGCGAGTGCGGCGCGGGCGACGCCGAGTGCGCGCGCGCGCGCACCGCCCGCTCGGGGCTGTCGTGCTCCGCAAGGCTCGGCAGGTCGCGCGAGCTCGCCGTGTTAACCTTCTTCTTCGGCAGCGTCGCGACCATGAACTGCTCGTTGAGTGCGCAGATCAGCCGGATCACCGCCCAGTTCAGCGACTCGTCCTGGTTGTTGCGCGTCGTCTCGACAAGGTCGAACAGGTGGTCGATGAACCGGTCGTCGAAGATCGCCAGCTCGCTCTCGTTAAGCCGCTGCACCCGGCACACCTCGTACATCAGGTTCGTCGCCGGCAGCCGCAGCCGCGTCTCGATTGACGGCAGCCCGAGGATGAAGTTCTCCTCGTAGTCCATCCCAACCACCTCGCCCAGCGTCGGCAGCAGCTTGTACCACCGCCGGTGGCTCCGGAACAGGCTCGGGTGCCGGTGTCCGTAGTTGAGGATGATGTGGTACCAGATGTACAGCTCGTGCGGGTTCGTGTTCTCCTGCGCGTCACCCATCATGATCCCGACCATCCGCTCGCGGTAGTACGTGAAGAGCTCGCTGCTGAGGAGCAGGCTGATCGCCATGCTCATCTCGTGCTGGTCCCGGAGGTACCGGTCTGGAGTCAGCTCTGCGCTCGCCCGTCTGAAGGCGGTGGTCGCGCGACCAGCTCCCACCTCCCTCCCTAGCCTTCCGTCTCCGCAGCTGCAAACGTACCGTGGTAGGCCCCGCAGATCGTGACGAACATGCGGATAGTGTTGTCGAGCATGACGAGGTCGCACGCCTCGGGCAGCTCGAGCAGCGCCTCGATCTCGGCCCAGAAGTCGTCCCGGTCGTTGAGGCGGATGTACAGGTCCTCGCCTGCCATCTGGGTGGCGGTCCGCGACGGCTTCTTGACGGGGTGTGAGCGGGAGCCGGACGCTTCAGCAGAGGGTTCGACGCCGTCAGCGTCGAACTCGCCGCTCGTGTCGGGCTCGTCTGTCAGGTCGTACGTCCCGTTGGCGCTGTTGCCGTTCAGGCCCGCCGAGCCGCGCCGCCGCGCACACGAGGGCTCGCCATGCTCGCCGTGGTGCCGCTTGGGCGCGTGCGCGGGGTAGGCCGCGACGCGGTGGGCGTGGGAGTGCGTGTCGCGCGGCATTCGCACTCGACCCGGGTCAGCTGTTGCCTGCTGTCACGGCGGTGGGCGACGGTGAGCGACGGCGGAGGGCGTGGTGGAATTTGCCGAGGCGAGGAGGGCAGCAGTCACGCAGCCAAGTCGTGGAGACTCGAGCGCAGGCGGGCGGCTGGCGGCTGGCGGCTGGGTGCGGTCGGGGCGGGGCGGGGTCAGGGCGTCGTGTGGGAGGCGGCGGCGGAGGGGGCAGGAGTGGGGGAGGCGATGGGGTGGACGGGGGACAAGACAAAGATAGCAGTGAGCAGCGGCAAGAGATCGACGGATGGGAGAGTTGGCAGGAAGAGCAGCAGTAGTGAGTGAAGGCAAGGTTGGGTCGGGCACTGTCCGGTTTTACCGGGAAACTCACGGCACAACGGTACGGCGTACGGCGTACGGCGTACGGCGACCTGCGCTAACTACGGTCGGTGGTAAGGGTAACCCAACCCAACTCTAAACAGAGTGCGTCATGCACCCCCGAGCATCGAGCTCCCGAGTACCGCTCACTGCCCGCCCATCTGCTGGTGCACCGTGACTGCCATCACGCCTTAGTCTGGCATGCATGCAGCGAGCTCACGGCCGCGATGAGGAGGCCAAGACGCCGCATCACTAGTGCATAGTGCATAGCCTCGATGGCGCAAAGAAGGTAGCCGCTCCACAGCATTCGGAACCGATTGGGTACCAAAAGGTCCAACGCGCTGCGCACTGACGGCTAGCTCGAGTCTCCTGATCTCTGAACGTCGCGCAGATAGAACTGCGCATCTGCCTGCACATCATGCCGCCCCGCCGCATGTTCTTGGCTCTTTGGATCCGCGGTCGCTTTCAGATTGCCCAGATCGATGATTTCGCATTCGTCTCGGTGCACCGTGCCTGTGTACCTGCGTCTTGCTGCGCAGTCGTCAATCACATGGCCTGCTCACATCTCATATTCGATATTCCCCATTGGCCATGCCGCAAAGTGGCGGATCAGCAGCAGCACTATGAAGCACTTCGAGCCCAAGAGACCGGGAGGCTTCGGTCAACTTCGCGCAGCTCGCAACTGGGACCGTCTAAATGCGACGCAATGCATCGCAACCAAAAAGACCTAACAAGGGAAGGGGATTAGAAATTATGGCCAGCCATTTAATAATCGGATGGAGAGTGATCGATCACAGGCGTGTCGATCGGGTAGTCGGGTCGGATACACGTTCCAGCGTGTCGCGCCTGCCAACGCGGGGTGGATGCCGGGGTGCCCTGGGGGAATCCGATGCGATGGGAGCGGGGCAGACAGAGGAGTCGGCCGGTCCCATGGCGGGGGTGGGGAGGATGGATGGTGGTTGAGAGGAGATGGGGTGGGGTAATTGTACGAGATAGAGGAGAGGAGGATGAGGGGAGGTGGGGGGGGGAGGTTGCTTGAAAAGCGCCTTCATCCAGAAAGACTTTGGAAGCAAGAAAAGTCATATACTATATAAAGATTGATTGTCCGTCATTAAAGAGGCGATGCCGCGCCCGTGATTTACACATGATCTATCTATGGGTACCCGTTGTATTCGTTGAACTCGAGCGAGTTGGCCTGGAGCGTAGGCTGCGAGATCATCGTCTTCTGGATGGAACGACGCTGAGGACGCAACGACATGCGCTGGCTCGGCGACGAGCGAGCGTAGACGTCATCGAAGGGGTTGGGCGACGATGAGCCGTGCGCAGAGTGGCCGGTCTGCGAGTGACCCGTGGTTCCGCCGTACGTCGAGTTCTGGAACCACGAGGTGCCGAACACAGAGTTAACGTACGACGTGGGCGACTGGTCACCGGCACCACCGGCGCCAGACGCCGCAGCCTGGTCAGAGTAGTAGGTCTCGACCTGGCGACGGCGCATGGCGGGGTAGTTCTCCAGCGGCGACGCGTAGAACGAGGAAGGACGCGAGTCGATCTCGGACGCGGCGATGGAGGGGGTGACAGACACGCGGCGGTTGTCCTGGAACGGGTTGGCCGCAGCGCCACCGCTCTGGCCAGAGAACATGGACATGTGCTCGGACAGACGCTTGTTGACGGCGCGCTCGTTGGAGCGCTTGAGGCGCTTGTAGATCCAGATAGAGATGGCAGCCCAGAGAGCACCACCGACACCAACGCAGACACCAATGATGATGTTGCGCTTGCGCTTGTCGTTCTGCGCCTCGGTGTGGGCAGTCTGGTTAGACTGGGCCTGCTTGTTCATGTACGACGTGATGGGGTACGAGGGGTCGATCTGGGCGGCGACCTGACCGGCGAGGCCAGTCTGGTTGTACAGCGGCGAGGACGGGGTAGAGATGTACGCCTCGAGGGTGCTGAACTGGTCCTGCGGGATGTAACCGAGCCACTGGGTGCCGAACTGGTCCGACCTGCCCGCGGGCTGGTAGATCTGGAGGGCAACGTTCCTGACGTCCTCGCGGGGAATGTTGAGAGCATTCGACAGCAGGATGGGGAACGCGTTGAAGATCTGCGACTGCGACTCGGGCTCGCCGTAGACGAACGACCAAGGAAGGGTCTCGAGGTTGAGCAGGATAGAGATCAGGGCCGTGTTGGGCGGCTGAGCCTGCTCGTTACCCTGAGGCACAATCCTGGGCGCGACGTTGGACGGGATCGCGGGGGGCTGGAGAGTGGCAGAAGGCGAGTTGGTAGCGCTGCTGGCCTGCGAAGACGACGTCGGCGTGTAGGTCTGGATAACAAGGTTGGTCTGCGTAGGGGTGTACGCATCAACCTTGCTCGACCACGTAGAAGACGGGGCCGACGTGTTGTCCTCCGAAGACGAAGGAGCGGAGCCCTTGGACGAGTCCTGCGAGGCCGACGACTCAGCAGTGGACTGCGAGTCGCCGCCGCTCGAGGTAGGGGTAGCAGAGCCCGAGGTAGGAGCGGCGCTGCCCTGCTGAGCACCCGAGGAGGTGAGCAGGTCAGAGTTGCTCGGGGTAGCGGAACCAGAGGCGGAGCCGGTGACGGGAGGGTTCACAATGACCGTCGTAGAGCCCTCGGGCGTGATGCTGGTGGAGGTCGAAGCGCCCTGCGCGCCCGACTCAGCGCCAGACGAGGGGCCAACCTCCTGCGCGGACGAAGTCGGGGTGGCGGAGCCCTGAGCAGAAGATCCCGACTCGGCACCGGAGGGAACAACAGGGCCGGTAGGCTCGGCAGAGTTGGACTCGCTGCCAGTGACGGAGGGCTCAGCGGCACCGGCCGACGAGGACGGTCCCTGGTTGCCAGAGGACGTGGGCTCGCCGGAGGTGGCCGAGGACTGCTCACCGCTCATCGAGCCCGAAGGCTCGCCCTGGCCCGACGAAGTCGGAGCAGGCTCGCCGGTGGGGGCAGCCGAGCCGGAGGGCTCAGCCGAGGGCGTGGCAGACTGGCTTTCCTGCTGCGAGGAGCCACCGGGGACCACAACGCCACCGGAGGTCGAGGACTCGGCGGCAGATCCAGAGGCACCAGGGGCACCGGTGGGCTGAGCAGAGGACTCAGGGGCAGAGGTGGGGACACCCTCGGAAGACGACTGCGAAGGAGCAGCACCGCCGTCAGAAGACGGGGCAGGTCCCTCCGAAGACGTCTGCGAAGGCGTCTCAGAGCCAGAGGCAGACTGGGCCGGCTGGGAAGCGGAAGCACCCTCGGAAACGGAGCGCTCCTCAGAGACGGAAGAGGAAGCCTGGGGTCCCTCAGACGCCGAGGGCGGGGGGTTGGTAGCCGAGTTCGAGGGCGAGGCAGTAGGCTGAGCGGAAGCCTCGGATCCGGAGGGAGTTCCGGAGGGAGTCTGAGACGCAGGGCCAGACTGCGTGGGCATCGCCGACGAGGGCCTGGCAGAGGGCTCAGACGAGCCGGGGACAGCCGAGGACGAGGCGTCGTTGGTAGGAACAGGAACAACAGCCGTGGTGCCGCTGGCAGAGGAAGACTCAACAGCACCCGAAGACTCGGCGGCAGAGGACTCAGCGGCACCGGAGGACTGGGTAGCCGAGGACTCAGCTGCAGAAGACTCCGAGGCCGAAGAGGTGTTGGACGGGGTAGGCTGGCTCTGGCTCTGGCTCTGGCTCTCGCCGCTGGAGGCAGGGGCATTGCCAGACTGGCTCTCCGAGGACGAAGGGACAGCAGGCGATCCCGAGTTGCTAGACGAGGGGCCAGCGGGCGAAGCAGAGTTGCTGGACGACGAGCCCGTAGGAGTGGCAGCAGAGCTATCCGACGAGGTGGCAGAGGGCGCAGGGGCGCCGCTCGAACCAGACTCGGAGCCAGACACGCTCTGGGACTGCGACTGCGACTGAGACTGAGACTGCGACTGCGACTGGGACTCGGTCGCAGAGCCTGAGGACGAGGTGCTAGTCTCCGCAGAGGACGACGCCTCGGACGAAGGCTGGGCAGAGCCGCTCTCAGAGGACGACGCCGAGGGGCTGGCGGATCCGCTCTCAGACGAAGACGAACCTGAGGTAGTAGAGCTGTTCTCCGCCTCCGACGACGGCGTCGGGACGGGAACAACAGTGGCGCCACTCTCGGAAGTGGACGACGATTCGGCACTTTCGGAAGTGGACGATGACTCAGCACTCGAGCTGCTCGAGCCGCTCTCGGTAGCCGAGGAGGACTCAGAGGCAGAGGGCTTGGATGCAGAGTTTCCGCTAGAGGGCGAGGGGCTCACCGACTCGCTGCCAGAAGCGGAAGAGCTCTCAGCAGAAGCGGAGCTGCTGGGAGCAGAGGCCGAGCTCTCCTCGCTGGAAGAGGGCGACGGGCTGGCAGAGTCGCTCTTCGAAGAGGAGTTGTTGCCCTGCGAGGAGCTCGACGAGCTGGGGGTCTCAGACTCGGCCTCCGAAGTGGACGAGGCAGAAGAGCTGGTGGCCTCGTCGCTGGTGGAAGAGGTGGTCGAAGCCGAAGCGCTTGAGGACTCCTCATCAGAGGCCGAAGCGCTGGACTGGGACTGCGACTCAGACTCCTCACTGGAAGAAGCCGAGGCCGAAGCCGAAGCCGAGGGAGAGGGAGAGGCCGAAGCACTGGGAGACGGGCTGGGGGACGCAGCAGCGCCCTCAGTGGTCGAGGCCTCCTCCGAGCGCGACGAGCGGCTCGAGCTCTCCGAGGCGGAAGCATCCTCCGAGTTCGAGTTGGAGCTCGAAGACGCGGATTCAGACTCGGAAGAGGCGGAGGCCGAGGCGACACCGTTAGCCTCATCCGAAACAGACTCCTGGGACGAGGAAGACGACGACTCAGACTGCAAAGAGGACGAGGCCGCAGGCGAAGCCGACGGCTCCTCCGTGGACGTCGGGGAAGGCGACGCTGTGGAAGGAGGCTGGGATGAGGAGGGCGAAGGAGAAGCAGAGGTGGAGGGCGACGCCTCGGCAGTGGTAGAAGGCGACGGCGACTCAGCAGACGGGGAGGCGTCGGCCGAAGACGAAGCCTCCTCAGAGGCCGAAGCCTCAGACGAGGACTCCTCCGACGACGACGACGACGAAGACGACTGGTCGAAAGCGTTGTTGCCGTTGCCCTGCTGAGTCGTCGACGGCTCCGGCGAGGCAGAGGCCTCCTGAGTCGAAGAGGTGTTCTCCTCGGTCGAAGACGTGCCCTCGTCGGTCGAAGTGGCCCGCTCCTCGCTGGCAGAGGAGCTCTGCTCAGTCGAGGACGAGGTGGACGGCTCCGCGGAAGGGGTCTGCTCCGTAGACGTCTGCTCCTCGGTCGAGGTAGAAGTCTGCTCCTCCTCGGTCGAAGTCGAAGTCTGCTCCTGGGAAGAAGTCGACGGCTGCTGCTCAGTGGACGAGCTAGAAGACTCGGTCGACTCCTCGGCGGACGAAGTGGTCTCCGCAGCCGAGCTGGACGGCGTCGGCTCCGGGGACCAGGTGTCGGACGGGGAAGGGGCAGCCTCGCTTGACGAGGTGGTTTCCTCCTCGGTCGTGGAGGGCTCCGGCGAAGGCGAGGGGGAGGGAGTGGGAGAGGGAGAGGGGGAAGGGGACGGGGTCTCAGAAGAGGTCGGCTCCTCTTGCGTCGACGTCGAGGACGGCTCCTCTTGCGTCGAAGTAGAGGTCGGCTCCTCCTGCGTCGAGGTAGAGGTCGGCTCCTCCTGCGTCGAGGTAGAAGTCTCCTCCTCCTCGGCGGTGCTGGTCGTGGTGGGAGCAGCTTCTGAGGTCGTCTCCTGCTCAGTCGACGTCGGCTCCTGCTTCTGCTCGGTGGGCGTCACAGCAGAAGCCTCGTCGACGTTGGAGGCCTCGTTGGAAGTCTCGTCGTTCGTCGCAGGCGCGGATCCAGAGTCTTTGCCGTTCGAACCTGCAAGTTAGCACGGGGCGACGCGGGACGGGATGGGAGGAATATTGGTGCACCTACCTTTGTCGGTGGCTTGACGACGGAATCCAACGCGGTTACGAGAATTCACTGCACGGACACCGTTCGTCGCACCAGCGGCGGCCGAGACCTGTGCAAGCGAGACGACGACGAGAAGAAGGGCAGTCAGCATACGGCTGTAGTTGCCGCCCTTCTTGGAGGGGTGGCCTTGGCCAGCGGGCATATTCGAACAACCGCTCTAGAAATCGGGGCGTTGTTAAGAGTGGACAGGGGAAACAACAGGACACTAATTCTAAAGAGTGAACGAGAACATGCGCCAAGTTATGCAAACGGAGGAGGGTTGAAGACTTGTTCTGCTCTGGTCGAGACGCGAACAAGTGAACACTCAAAGAACACGCGACGGCGGCGAAATGAGATGTCGGGCGCGTGTGGATCGAGTGATGGGACCGTTTGTGTGAAGTGGGCGACGCGTCTGAACCAGCGTTATTGGATACACTTGACACGGACTAGGCGGGGCTGACGAGGAACAAGGGAAGAGGTAAGGGCGATTGGCAGGCGCGCTTGGAGTCTAGGTGGTAAGAGAAAAGGTGGTCGCAGAGTCGCTTGTCGTCAGAGGTGGCGATGGGCGGAGTGCTGCAACAGAGAGAAAGAAGAGAAGAGAGAACCGGGAAGAAGTGGAAGAGGTCGAAGCTGAAAGTGAAGCGGCGAAAGGAAAGGGGCAGGGAGGGACAACGGAAGGAATCAAGAACGAGCGTGGACGTGCGAGGGTCGCAAGGGATTGCTGGCGCACTGGGAGGAGGTTGTCGGTTGGGAGGAGGACGGGGGAGGGAGGGGAGGAGGGTCGGCCGTCGATGTCGAGACGTCGGGCGATGGAGTTTTAGATGAGATGGGTGTCGAGAAAGAGAGGAGGAGGAGAAGGAAAGGAGAGAGGAGAGGAAACAAGATGGCGCGGTGGGTGAGGGGACGGAGGATGCGCAGGTACTGGCTGGCTGGGATGCGTGCGGTGGTGTCTCTGGCGGAGGGAGGGGGGTGAGGGATGAGGGTTGAGGGATGGACGCTGCGGTGCGCTGCGTGAGTGCGTGCGTGCAGCTCGAGCAGCAGTGTCTCGGTTAGGCCGTTAGGATTTGAGTGAGGTCTAGCCCGCGTTAGTTGTGCAGCGCAGCGTAGACGGGTGTAGGGTGTACGGGTGTGACGGGGGGGGGGGGGGGGGCCAGGCTGGCTGGGGACGCAAAATGCAAGGGTGTCAAGGGCTGGGCATTGAGCTGGGCTGGGCGAGGGCCCGGAAGGGAGCAGGGAAGGCGAGCGCCAGGGTCTGCCTTCCCCCGGCCCTGCGCGAGAGCAGGAGAACGAGCAGCCGGGGGATCCTCGATCCAGCGCCGCGTCAGAACACTGCGAGCCGTGCTGCCTGGCGGGCTGGGCTCTTGTGCGCACTGCGGGATGAGCGTTCGACTCAGGCACCAGGGCGCAGGGCTCTGGGGCAGCGAACCGACGAGACGCCTCAGGGCGCCCGCGCTGCATCTCACGATCATCCCAGGGTCCGGGTCGCGCGGGACACCCTCAAAGGGCGAGCCCTGGCGTCCCTGGGCGTGAGCCCTTCCCTGGTGCTGGCCCACGGCCCGTCCCATCGCGCACCTCGCGCTGGCAGCGACGGACGCTGTTTTGCCCCCCGAATGCAAAACCGGAATGGCTAGGGTTCGAATGCGACTCAGGGGGCCAGGGACGCTATCGCCAGACCGCCAGGGACGCCAGGGTGCGCATCGCGGAACGGCCGCTGCCCCTGCCCGATTGGGCAAGCGCCGGGCTCCCAGCGCAGGCAGCTGGCGGCCGCGCGCGCCGGTTAGGTTCCAGACTCTGCCCTCCTGTTCTATAAATGCGAAAAGCAGCTTTTTGATTTGCACCGTGCTAAGAGCAGCCAGCAGCCAGCAGCCCAAGCTCGACGCACCAGGTCCAGCTCTGGACTCTAATCTTATTAACCTTGCAGCCTAGCTCTGGCTCTGGCTCGGGCGTTATGCACAATGACGAGTGCCCAGCATGCACGCACACTCCACTGGCCATGCCATGGCCTCAAGCCACCGCGTCCCACTCAGCGCCTTCCGTTACGCATGAATGTGTGGCTGCATTCACGCTGCCATGTCCGCACCGTCTTGTGTCGCTGCCGGCACTTGATTGCTGCTGCCGACGAGCTAGCGGCCGCGCCGGCTTCCTGCATTCTTAAAGGCCACTCTTGACCCGGCCGCTCAATGCCCCGAGCCGTGCTCCGTGCTCACCATGACCCATGAGTCTGCCAGGAACAGCAAGCCGTAAGCCGTAGAGCATACAGAGAAGGAGGGCAGGAGGCAGGCACAGGCACGCCTCGGCATGGGGCATGCACATCCGGCTGCAGGCTGCGGCAGCAAAAAGTTGGCGCGTTGGCGTCTGCGCGCCTGCGTGAATGCGTGATGCGCGCGTGCTTTTGCTGCGCGCGTCGACGTGTGGCCGTGTGGCCGTGCCGTGTGGTAGTGGGTGTGGCTGCGACGTGCGTGCAGCTGTTTCGAGTGTTTCGGGCTGCACGTTTGGCGGCACAAGTGTGGATGCGAGGTGGAAACTTGCAGCACGCCGCGCCGTTTCGCGGCGTCGCAGCGGCGCAAGACACGAAACGAGCCGCGAGCCGCGCGCCCGCTGGGCCACCCGCCGCGCTGCCGCGTGCCGCTGTGACACTGCCGCGCTGCCGCTGCCGCCGGCCTGGCCGCTGGCCTCTGGCCGCTGAGCTCTGGCCGCTGAGCCGCCCCAAGCCTCAACGTCAGACGTACCCGGACGCCTGGGCCGGGCGCACTGGAACAAGCAGCACCGTGGCAAGGACGGGCAGACACATGACGAACAAAGTTCGTTCCAACACGTTAAGCCATCGGGATCCGCGCTGCTTCGGGCGGGAACACCGCCCAGCTCTCAGCTGCCACTGGCCACTAAGAATGCGGCAGCGACGCGGGCGAGGTAGCGAGATATGGGCATGCGCGGGGAACCCAATCGAGCGCATAGGGCTGGGGGCAGCGGGCAGAGGCAGGGGTCGGCAGCATGGCAGACGGGGAACACTAGGTGTCCGGGCCGGCACGACATTCCGGGTCGCACTCGCTCGCGCCCGTTGGCCGTTGGCCTTCGCGCGTGTGCGTTCCGGCTGAAACAGGCTGCATTTGTTCTGAATGCTAATGGCAGCGCGAGGCCGGAATTGCGCGGATGCATGCATAGCGCAGCAGTTCTGCCTCAACCGCCGCAGCACCACATGCTCTGCGCTTGCCTCTGCGTCATGCGTCATGTATCCTCCATGCTCGGCTGCGTCATGCTTCACGCTTCAGGCTCCGTCTCGGACGCATGCTGCTACGCTCTGGCTCTTGCTCGACTTGGAGAAGGGCGACCACTGCATAGCGAGAGCCCAACTCCAGGCCTGCCTGGCGCCCGTCAGACAGGCCAAGCTGACACACATTGCGGCCTGGCGAGCGAGCATGACGACGCGTCCGTGTCTTGCATGTCTTGCCTGCTTGTGCTCATGAAGACGCGTGCAGCTCAGGTCACGGTGTGACTGAATGCCCGATTGACGAGGGGTTCGCGTTTAGGGTGAGCTGCTGGGTGTCTCCCGGCTCAGGTCAGGACTGAGCTGGGTATGACATCAACGGCCAGCTGCCACAGCTGCCATGTTTGGGCATCGGGCGACAGCGCGCCAGGGTGCGGGCGTGCGGGAACGCAGCATTGACGATCGCCCGGCGCAGCAGCGGTGCAGCGCAATAGAGCGTTCTGCGTTCTGCGGACCCGTGCCCACGGGTCTGCGTGTTCTGCGACTATTCTGAGGCCTTCCGGCACCCCTGGGCGTCCTTGTGGCCTCTGCTGAATGGCAGCGCCAGGACTCCGCGTCCCGGCGGCTGCACTCTTCGATGTCAGCTACGGAACCGGCAGACGGAGATCTCGCCAGGGCATCGGGCAGTTCTGACAGCATCAATGCGAGGACGTAAGCACGCCCGTGTGGCCGTGAGATCGTAGGTTCGCATGTTCGTAAGCACCTGGTCTGGTCCGGTCTCGCGGGCACCTGGCGCCCGGCGGAACCCAGAGTTTGCGGCATGCCAGGCCGTCCTTCGCCAATCGACAACGAACCACCACAGCGCCCAGCACCCAGCCAGCAGAAACCCAGCCCAGGCCCGCCATGCCCGCCAGACCCCAGATTGCGGGCCGTGGGCAGTACGTAACCGCGTCCCGGATGCAGTAAGCGATTCACGCCAGCAGCAGGTCGTATTATGCATACAGCGCTCCGCACGGATCTGGTTCTGGGCCATGGGAACTGCGTCGTGAGAGCGCGCATGCATTCATTCTGAAGATTCTGGGCGGGCCTGGGCTGGCGGCTTCGGTGCGGAGACAGAGCGCTCCATGGCGCTGAGGCCGGCCGGTGCGGGCATCGATCTGGCCGGCCGACCGAAGAACGCCAGTGCGCCAGTGCGGTAATCAGCAGTCCAGCAAGCGCGCCCGAGCAGCGCAGGCAGATCGCAGGCCAGCTGTGTTCCGTCCGACGCAACCCCGCACCGGGAATCACCAGGGCCAGAGGGAGTATGCACGCACAACGTGGCGAGGCAGTATGACAAGCTCGGCGAAGGCACCCGGGTTGTGTCTTTTCAGTTTTGCGCGAGCGAGCTGGCCAACAGCAGCGCGCGCAGCGGGTGGGTCGCTGGCAAGCTGGAGCTCGGCGGAGGACGATCTGCCGTGCCTTGCTGGGCCTTGCTGGCTCTGAGCCTGCCTCGAGCCTGGCGCTGAGCGCGCGAGCTTCGCCCGGCGGGGTGTCACCGTCCACTGCGCTTGCATGCAGCCGGCTATCGCTGGAAAGTGTCGTGATTGGAGTCGTCGAGGCCCATTCCAGCAGCACGTCCGACAGACCGGTGCCGCCCGCTGTGCGCAGGTGAAACGGCCCATCGCGCCGGTGCAAGATGCGAGGCACGTACGCACGCCCACGCCAAACGCACACAGGTACGCAGACAGACGCACGCACGCACGCACCGTACCTGCCTGCCTGTCGGCTGTCGGCGTACCTGCGCAAGACTTGCTAGCGTTTGGGAGGCCGCTCCACCGAGCGAAAACTTGCGTGATGCTTCGTGCACATTTGGGCAGACTGTTGGAGCTCGACATGTAACGCTGCGCTCTAAACGCACGGGGCGAGCAGGATGGAAACGCACAGAGGGAGGTCTGTGGAGCTCGGCCCGATCTAGACTCTGCTAGCTCTGCGCGCCTGGCCTGCACGCCAGACGGGCAGCGGGCGAAAGCTGGGTCAGCTGCTCGCTGGTTTCCGAATGTCGGGCGTACGACACAGATGTGTGCGTGCCGCCCACTCTGCGACACAGTGGCACATGCGAGTGGCACTTCGCTGCAACCCGACCGCTAGTTCCAACCACAGTAGTACAGTATTGCACTATACCGCGGACTCCGTTCCATTGCTTGCCCATGATGCCAGAAGCATGAGAACTATGATGCGCTTGCAAAGGTGGGGTTCCCCGGATCCGCGAGTGTGGCCTGTGTACCACCGCCTCCCTGCACAGGCACCAGCCCCCGGCTTCGCCACTGTCACAGTGGCTAGCGTCGTCTTGCTTCCTTCGCATCCAGTGCACCCCGGCTGTGGTGGCGACACAGACTGCATAGATCGGTCTGGCATGGTCCATACAACGGCGACCTGAGCGCAGCGCTGGCCTCGAAAATAGACCACACCGGGTCCGAGGAGGAACGTAAACCACAGGTGTTAGTGCCCAAGCCGTTCTTGCTTTGACCCGATTCTGCCCCGCCCGGCCTCACCCCGGGGGTTCTGTGCGTTCCTCTTGAGATCTGCTATGAGTTACTCGCGCGCCTGGAGCGTCGCAACACTGAGTCCCCTGAGCACGAGAAGCACGACGGAGGTGGCTGACGTCGCCACCACTTGAGGGCGAAACAGACGCCATGTCGAGCTCAGATATCGGGTCTCATGTCCCATCTAAGGGCGTGTATGCAGGCACCGAAGTCGCGCAGGAGGCGTTTCGGACGCAAAGTTGAGAAGCTGGTAGAGGACGCCACCGAGGGACGGGGGTTGCACAGCCTTAGTCGCCTGTGTCTGGTATCGGACACAGCAACACCAAACTTTCCAGAGTCTGGGTAGCGGTGCCAGGGCAAGTACGGTGGCGAACGGCACCGCCTGGCACGTAAGCAGCAGGAATGGAAGAGACGCGTCCGCTGCAGGGATGCGAGAGACGCGTCCCTCGCCTCCTCATGTGCAGAGAGGACTGCTGACCCTGCAGATGTCCCGAAAGTGCACTGGACGCACCTGCCGCGAAAGAGACAGAAGCACATTGCCAGCATGCGCATGCCCCTCACACCTGGAAGCACCTGGCGGGCGCCACAATCACGCCGCTTCGCCCTGCTTCTGGCCCCGAGAAGAGGGGCGATGGCGTACGAAAGCTGTAACGTGGCTGACGAGGCTTTTCACGAAACGTTTTGAGGACCAACCCTTCCTTCTCACCTTGGCACACCGAGGTCTTTCCTCCCAGTAGCGAGGTCCTTAACGTGCAGCAGCATTCCTGAGCCATCTAGCAATACATCGCGTGTAATTACATCTATGCACCCCCTACGAGTTCATCTTCGACCTCCACGCTGTGCGCACATCGTCGTCGACCTTGCTCTTCGTGCCCGCGACGTTGCCGAGATGCGGCGTCTCGTTCCAGCTGAGGATCTCGCCACGGTACTTCCCGCCCTCGTCGTAGTCGACGCGAACACGCATGATGCACGTGTTCGCACACCCCGTCGTCTGCTTCGCGTTCTTGCACTTGAAGCCGAACTGCGTGATGAGGACGGCGTATAGCGCTGAGATGTACGCGCCATGCGAGATGATCAGGATACGTTCCTCTTCCGGCGCAGTGTCCTCGGAGAGTCCGGCGGCGGCGGCAGGCTCTGGCGGCTCGTATGCTGGCGCATGCTGCGCCAGGAAGCCCTTCACCCACACTGCGACTCGGGCGCGGAAGCTGTGGTCAGCGCGATTGGAAGGCAGGGGCTTACTCTTCCCTCGTCTCGCAGTCGTCGGGCAGGTCCGCACCCGCCATCCAGATGTTGCCCTCCAGGCTTCCCAGAGCACGCTCGCGAAGTCCGGGGTCCTTGGTCAGCTCCAGACCGGGGTGCTCCCGCAAGCAAATGTCAGCCGTCTGCTATCAGCTACATCACGGCGAAGGAGCGAGCTGCAGTTCGGTAGCCCTCACCTCGGTCGCCCTGCTCAAATGCGAGCTGTACGCCTCCTTGAACGGTATCGGGGCGAGGTACTCGGCCAGAGCACGAGATTCTGTGCGCCCCTGGTCGTTCAGCGGGATGTCGAGATTGCCCTGTATCCGGCCCTCGAGGTTGCTGCTGTCAGCGCAGCCGGGGCATCGTAGCTCACTAGTCAGTCTGTCCATGACGGCAGACATAGATTAAGAGTGTCTTGGCCGTCATGTCGCTCTTGTCGTCCCGAAGCTCGGTGGAGCACATCGATCGGCGTCAGAAGCGGCGAAGGAGCGATGTCGAACTCGGACAATAGCACGGTTCGAAAGAGACCGAGAAACGGCTCGGTGCCCCGCACTCGTCCATCTCGCTCACCACCCCATATCCCACGTGCAGCCGCTGGAGAAAATGACCCAAACGCATTTGAAATATTTATGGGGCAGTCGGTGAGCCATGGGCGTACCAGCGTGCCAGCAGCGCGGCGGCGCCCTGCGCACGGAGCGCCAAGCCGCACGCTGCGCGCGCCAGAAAGGTCCGCACCGTAGCGTGGCGTGCCGGACGCGGCGGCCATAGATAATGCACGTTCCGGGAACAAGTTGCCTTTCAGACTTTCCGTCAACAACCTTCAAAATGGCCTCCCCCGTCGTCGTCTGCATTGGAAACCCCCTCGTGAGTACCGCGCTGTTATCGGGATGTACCGCGGCTGGTGATGAGCGCGCCGCACTAGCGGTGCTGCATGTAGTCAGACCCGGCAGTCATGGCACGATGAAAAATCAGACCCGACGGCCCTCGATCGTGATCGAGGAAGCTGTTTCCTCGCTGCCATGATGTCAACTGCCGAGCACAATAGCCCCGAATCCGCCTACTGTGCTCGACCCTTGTCTTAGCTAACGCCCAGCTCGACATCCAGGTCTCTGCCAAGCAGGGCCCTGCCTACCTCGAGAAGTACGGCCTCAAGTCTAACGATGCCATCCTCGCCGAGGAGAAGCACATGCCCATCTACGAGGACATCGTTGCCAACGCCGACGTGACCTACGTTGCCGGTGGTGCCGCCCAGAACGCCGCCCGTGGTGCTTCTGTAAGTCTTCCTTCTGTGCCGTTTGTAGCAACGTCGACGGGCGTTGCGACGGGCGCAGTCTAACATTCCCTGATTACCTCAACTAACCCGCACAGTACGTCCTCCCCCCCAAGTCGGTTGCCTACATCGGCTCCGTCGGTGACGACGAGCTCACCCAGACCCTCTCCAAGGTCAACGAGACCGAGGGTGTCATCTCGGCCTACCAGATCCAGCCTTCCCCGGCCAAGACTGGTGCCTGCGCCGTCATCCTCTCTAACCACGACCGCTCGCTCGTCACCACCCTCCGTGCCGCCGAGATGTTCACCAAGGACCACCTCTCCAAGCCCGAGGTCGCCGCCATCATTGACGGTGCCAAGTTCTTCTACATCGGTGGCTTCTTCCTCACCCACGGTGTCGAGTCCGCCCTCGAGGTCGCCAAGGCTGCCTCGTCCAAGGGCAAGACCGTCGTCCTGAACCTGTCGGCTCCCTTCATCCCCCAGTTCTTCAAGGTCCAGCTTGAGCAGCTCCTCCCCCACGTCGACATCCTCATCGGCAACGAGTCGGAGGCTGCCGCCTACGCTGAGGCCGCCGGCCTCGGCGACGCCCAGCTCCCCCAGATCGCCTCTGCCCTCGCTGCCTCGCCCAAGAGCAACCCCTCGCGCCCCCGCATTGTCATCATCACCCAGGGTGCTGACTCGACCCTCGTTGCCTCCTCGCAGCCCTCGTCGTCGCCCGTCAACCTTGCCCCCGAGGACGAGAACCCCAAGATCTTCCCCGTCCCCAAGCTCGCCGACGACAAGATTGTCGACACCAACGGTGCCGGTGACATGTTCGCCGGTGGCTTCCTCGGCGCCATCGCCCAGGGCAAGACCCTCAACGAGGCCATCGAGGTCGGCCACAAGCTCGGCCAGATGTGCTGTGGCCAGATCGGCCCCAAGCTTGAGTTCCCCAAGGTCAACGTCATCTAAATCACTTAAAATTCGGCCTCAACGGCTTATATCATACGTACCTACCTACGATCTGTATTGATACCCCATTAAATATAGCATGCATCATTTCAACAGTGGCCAAGGTGGAAATAGAAATACAGATGTGCGGTCTCTTGAGTCTATGGGTGGTGTTCACGGTCTAGGTGTTGGGTGTCTCGGGGGTCAGGAGGAAGTGCGAAGTGTCCGGTGTCGCGGGGGCCGGCGTGTGCAGGCCGGGGGTGAGTGGAGTGTCGGGCGGGGGCTCGACGATGCCTCTCCGTGCGAGGTCGGCGCGCATACTGAGGATAACGCTCTTGCGGACGGCAATCATGCTCTTCTGGAGGTACCAGAAGGACGCGACGGTGAAGAGGACGGAGGTGGCGACGACGGTGCGCGAGAGGACGCGGGACGTGTGCGTCTGCCCGTCGTTGATGAGCAGCACCCCGAGGTACACGGCGACGAACTGTTTCGGCAGCGAGAGGATGATGGCGAGGAGGAACTTGGCCGGCTGGCCTGTCAGCTTTGCAATCGTGGATGAGCTCACGGGGAAGCCGCACACGGCGAAGAGCACCGTGGTGGCGTGTGTGGGCAGCGCGGACATGCGGATCACCCACGCAGGGAAGAGCCCGCCGTCGTCGATCACGCGCCGGAGGCAGGCGTAGTTGAGCGACTTGCGCGAGAACTTCTGCGCGCGCGCCGAGCAGCACGTGCTCCATACACTGCGTTGTCAGCTTCGGGCCAATACTTAGGCAGCTGCAGGAAGAGCACGTACGTGAAGTTGGCCATCTCGCCCAGGATCGTGCCGACGGCGACGATCGGGTAGCCCCACTTGCCCCACACGACGCCGCAGGCGACCATGAGCAGCTCCGAGCCCATGAGCGGCGGGAAGTTGAGCACAACAAGGCCCAGAATCGCCAGCGCCCAGCCATACTCCACCTGCCGGAGCTCCTCGACGACGGGCGTGAGGTGTTTGATGATCTGCCGTTAGCCAGCCGCGGCAGTGGAGCGGCGCCGGTGATCACCGGCGAACCAAACAGCGTCCTGACGTCGAGGCTTGGCGCTACCGTGAGAAGCACCGCGGCACCACGACGTGCGAGGCATGAGAAAGCGGACAGCGGGACTCACCTCGCGATGGTATATGCTGAGCGCAGCGAGCACGCACATTGCAGCCCCGAGCAAGAGGTACCACGGCACCCAGCGCCAGCGGAGCCAGAAGCGCCAGCTCTTCGCCATCTCCCACGTCACGAGGCCGCGCTGGTACTCTTCCCGCTCGGCCTGGGTGAGCTCGCTGTCCTCGAATGCAGCCTCGTCGGTCGAGAACAGCGACGAGTCCGGCGTAGGTGGCCACGCGCTGCCGTGAGGGTAGAACGTGCCGTACGCCGCTCCCCCAGGCCCCAGGTGCAGCGGTGGGCGTCCCGCCACCGCACCGCCGTCCCCGAACTCTCTTCTATCCCCTGTATGCTTCTTGACGACCATGGCAGCCGATGTCGAGCTGGGTGTCGCCGGCGGCAACAGAGTCAGACGGGAGTCGAGGCGGGATCTGTGGGGGTGGGAAGTGGGCGGTTGTGAATTGGCAGGAGGCGGGCGGCGGGCGACAAGCGACGGCTGGGCGGGGGCGGTGACAAACAAACGAGCAGATAGACAGACGAGATAAGAATTTGAGCCGGAAAGAAGGAACGTGGGTGCAGTTAGTTGGCGTGTACGCGCGCGTGTGTGTAGCTTGTGTGTAGGCAACCAAGCCGTGACGGAAAATAACGATGGTCCAGATCCAGCGATCCAGATCGCCAGCCAACAGCCAGGGCGTCAAAACAAATGACGTTGCGCTATGGCTCGGTCATCATCAACCATGTTCCGCAGGGGAAGGCTATTTCCGCCTCCCACGGCTATGTCCGCCTTTCGCTGCTCTTACGAATGGGCACTGGGCACTGGCGCAATAGCGTGCTTCTTTCACGTGCTTCATGTACATCGATGCCCAACTATGGAGAAGAGAAAGCTACTGAGCGTTGACCTTGAGACCGAACAGGTCGAGCGAGTCGATGCGCGTCGTCTCGTCGCCGCCCTGGTTGTCCTCGATGAAGATGACGAGACTCCGGACGTTCTGGAACTTGACGTACTTGAGCTCGACGCGCTCGCCCTTGGTGTCTTCGGGCTTGAGCTCGAGCACCTGCGTCGGCTCGGCGGACGCGACGTCGCCAAAGTCCATGTTGTCGCGGTTCGCGAACAGCTTGACCGTCTTGGGCGCCTGCTCGGGGCTGATCACCGCGAAGAAACTGATATGCTTGATCTTGACTGCCTCGTTAAAGCGCATGCTGATGAGCAGCTCCGGGTCCGTGTCGCTCTCGAGGTACGAGCGGCCCTTGGGCCCGGCGTCGGGGCCGACAATGCTGCTGAGCGGGTGCGCGGACGACTCGCCGAGGCAGCTCAGGCCCGTGCTGCTGACCTCGTGCAGGAGCGAGCCCTCGACGGGGCCCTTGTCGACATACGCCGGCTTGGGCGGCTTCACCGGTCCCGCGAGGCGCTGCACGTTCTGCATCAGCGCCTGCGGGTTCGCGCCGCGGATCTCCTCAACGACGCGCCCGCCCTTGATGAACTTGAACGTAGGCATTGCGCTGACCTGGTACCGCCGCGCCAGGTCCTGCTGCCGGTCCACGTCCACCTTGCAGAACTTGACCTGCGGGTACTTGCCCGCAAGCTGCTCGTACACCGGCGCAATCGCGTGGCATGGTCCGCACCACGTAGCGTGGAAGTCGAGGACGAGGAGCTGGTCGGCCGCCAGCGACTTCTGGATCTGGTCGAACTCTGCCGTCAGCTACGTCCCTCGAGCGTGCAGCTGGACTCACGAGAAGTGGACTGAATCTCTGTAACGTTAGGAGCCATTTTGACGTTCAGAAGAGGCAATGTTCAATGTCAGAAACCGGAAGTCATATCAACAAAGAAGTCTTCTTGGCCGCTTGCCGGCTCGGTCAGCAGCAGCACGCTCGGTTACGTCACCAAACGCCGCTTTCTAATCATTCACCGAGATTTCCTAATACCCCCGGCGTAATTTTCAATTAGAAGTTTCTAGGCACTCAGCCGTGAACATGCAGCAGCCGCGTGGCCGATAAGCGTCCGCTGCGGAGAGGCGCCAGTCTCCGTCCAGCGCTGATGGCCGTGTTGGGTCGGTAGCTCGATGGTTGAACCTCCGTGTTGCATCTATCGTCCGCCCCTGCGCATCCGCCAGCCCGACAGCCGCCATGGCACCCCCCGCGAGCGACTCGAGTCCGCTGTCGGAGGCGCCGTCGTCGCCTCTCAGCGCGCCGCCCTCGCCGATCAAGGCTCCCACTCCTGAGCTCGAGCCTCCACTCAGAGCACCATCACCAGACATCGGTCTGCCCGCGTCTGAGCACGAGCCAGAGCCTGAGGCCCAGCCTGAACCTGAGCCAGAGCAAGAGCCGGCACCTCCGCCCAAAATACCCAAGATCAAGCTGCGTGCATCCAGGGGAAAGAAGAACGCACCCGAGCCAGCGGAGGCGAATGAGCCTGCCCCCGAGCCGCCGAAGCGAAGGCGAGGAAGGTCCTCGCGCAACGCTGCCGAACTCGAGAAGGAGCTTCCTCCTCTCCCAGCAGAGCCGGATGCTCCTGCACCTCAAGAGTCTGCGCAGCGTGAGGGAGACGACATGCCGGAGAATACAACCGCAAACGAAGAACACAATGAAGCTCCGAAAGCGTCCTCGTCTAAGAGGCGACGGATCGTCGATTCCGGAGACGAGGCCGAGGACGAGCCGTCCAAGGCCCAGTCAAAGCCGCAGAGGAAAAAGGCAAAATCTCCTGCCCCTGAGACGGAGGGGCCGAAGCCGGCAGCGAAGAAGCGGAAACCCAAGGCTCTCGCAGCGGAGACGGAGGACAGCAAATCATCGGCCTCGATAGGAGCAGAGGACGAGGCAGGCGGGGCAGCTAAGCAGGAGGTGCAGGAGAAGCCTGAGGACAAGGATAAGGAGAAAGAGAAGGAGAAGCCAAAGAAGCGACCTCTTCCTGACAAGGAGAAGGGCAGCTCTTCCGTCAAGAGGCCGAATGCGTCGACACCCGCGGCAGCCGGCAGCACACCCAAATCGACATCCGGAACTCCCGTCCACAAGGTCGTGCCACCCAAACCAGCCCCGAGACAAAGTCTGTTAGCGTCCACCTTGTCCAAGCTCAGCAAGGCGCCGGCTGACGCAGCCAAGTCCAAGGCACCTGACTCAGAAGCGCAGGTGAAGGAGCGGCCCAGGGCAGGAGCTTGGACGGAGGAGTTCGTTTTAACGTAAGTCCGGCGTGTGGGTCTGGCGATTGACAAGCCACAGTCCTGAGCAGAAGTCGCAGTATGCGGCCGCGACGGTCAAGAGGAAGCACGAGGCGGCTGAGCGCGCAAAGGGCTGGGCGCACCCGCTCAACCTGCAGGAGGCGAAGGACGCGTACCGTGCGGACTCGGTGAGTGTTGGTCTCGAACGAGCAGTCTGTTGTTTACATCATGGCTCGTGCGGGGTGACGGGCACCTGATCTAACGTCACAGGTTAACGCGTCACACCGTGCCGTCCAGGTGCAGGGCGCAATGGGGATCGTGACGACGAGCATGCCGTCGAGGATGGTCGCTTGGGTGTTGGCGAACAAGTGAGGTGTCCTGTAAGTTTATTACCCATTGTATGCATGTATGACTGTACGGAAGACGGCTTCTGGTCCCTCGCAGCGCTCACTTTGCCCTTAGCAGTGCGAGTGGGTCGCACCGAAGTCACCGCACCACGGAGCCGCCGAGTTCGACGCTCGAGCCTCGTTCCCCTCGGAATCGCCACGCCCTTTACGCACGAGCCGTACCAGCCACACTCTACACCCTCTTGAAACATGACCTGGGAACGAATCGTGGACGTCCATGGAGCAGGGAGCTAACCCAGAGTGGCCGTCCTGGCCTCGATGGTGCGCACTGATAGCCGATGCGCGGAGGGGCTCGCAGCCTTCCAGGGCCGTAATGGCAGCATGCGATTGCAAGATTGGGATGCGCACCCATGCACTGACCAGCAATCAAACAAGCACTGGTCGCTGCGAGGGTCGTTGAAGGCGTGCATTGCCCAGGCATGTGCAGAGGCATCGGGACTAGCCGGATGTTGTGGGCGCAGCCACGCCTGTGGGACTGACGGAAACGATGGTCCACGCACTGGACGCGATTGACTTGTTTTTAACGATCATCTCACACACACAGCACACGGTGCTGTCCACACTCCTCTGAAACCTTCCCTTACGACACTCGTTATTTGATACACCCTCCTTTCCATCTATCTGCCCGCTTTATCACTTAACGACAGTCTTGGACTCGACCTCTCTTCCCCCGTCCCATCTTCCTTCCTTCCTCTCCTCTTTTCGTTCACCGTTTCGCCTTCACGTTCGCCTTTGCCTTGTCTTTGGGTTCAACATCTCACGACCTCCGTTGTGCGCATTGGCACTCTCAACCTCCTCTGCGCGGTGAGTAACTACGCACGGCGAGCCTAGCGCGTGCTGACACGACAGCGACCACGATACCACGACCCGGCCCTCTGTGCTCTGCACACGGCTCCCAGTGGCAGCTTTTGCCACTCACGGCAGGTAACGACCTTCTCGACTCACGTACCGACGAAACCTCTACTCTGGTGTGCATTCTCGCTCTTGTCCAAAGCTCGACGACCTCAACGACTGCTTGTTTAGCTCTGTGTTAACTCCCGTCCGCCAATCCTCATTTGTGAATCAGATCGACGAGCTCCTCTCAGGCGCCGCCCCTCTGTGTCACGGCACCTAACGACGTTACGATACCAACACCCTCAACACGCCAAACACCTCTCATCATGAAGTCACACCAGCAGTCTCCCCGGGTGCACTCTCGCCGGAGCAGCCCTCGCAAGTCACTGCGCTGCGGTCCCTTCAAGTCGTTGCGAGGCATGTCGTCGGGCATGTTCAACGATGACCGGCGGACTTTACGCAAGCCTCCAACTACGCGGAGTGCTCGTCCTGACTCGACGACGAAAGACATTCTCAAACCGAAACCGAAGGCGCGCAAAGGTCTCTCCCAAATCTTAGGATGGAAACAGGACCACGGCCCGAGCGACGCGCCCCCCTTACCCCCACTGCCACCATTCGCTGCCGACGGCCGACAAGCTCTCGCCCCTCTGACCAGGCCACGTCCAAGTGCTGGTCCAGACCCGTTCAGACAGGTCGAAGGCGGGGCAACCCGACTGCCTGCAGGTGCCTCCAGGTCCAGGAAGACCTCTGCGACAGCTAGGGCATTAACAGCCGAGCGCCATGCGTTAAGTGTTTCGGACGACGCGCAGGTGGCCGGCACTTCCGTTGAGAGCTCTTGGGCTCACAGGTGAGGGTGTTGATACAGTGAACCTGGAGCTGACGATATCAGTTTGACTGAGTACGACGTCCCCTTAACTGGGTCAACGTCAGAGCGACCACTTCACGCTGAAGAGCTACCAAACCGCTTCTCATCTCTTCGAGAAGCCATTCTCCCTCGCTCCCCACGAGCAACAAATCCAGAAAGGTCACCACGGGGTGGGTCGAGGAAGTCTCTCAACAAGGAGAAGACCGGCTCGCGCATCTGGAAGGCGATCAGCACTCGTTCCAGAAGGTCAACCGTCAAAAGCCAGTGCGGCACTGACGACAGCAAGGGTAAGTTTGCTAGACTTGCCTGTGCTGACGACGACAGCGCTTCGTGACAATGCGTCCAAACCCTCCTCGTACCGCCGTTCGTCGCCTCGGCACGTGCCCGCGATCCGTGTCACTCGTCCCTCGACAGGGACAGCCGGCTGTGCGACTCCGGGCGCGGTCCGTCGCCGACAGAAGTCTCAGACATCTGCAAAGTCTGAAACGCGCACACGGTCGCCGCGAGCGAAGGAGCCGACCGATGCCGCTGGTGCTCACCGTCGACTCCCTAAGCGCAAGAGCTTAGCTGGCTTATTCGGGGCCACCCTGAAGCGGTCTTCGGACATGCTGCGTATGGCTTCTGCCTCGCCCTTGTCCACGCCTCAGTCTTCACCCAAGGCTCTGCGTCGCCTAGCGGACACAATCGATGCGGCTGGACACCACTTCCTGGCCGCCTCTGCTGAGGAACAGCCGATGAGCATGAGCGACACGAGCCCGGATACAGCCGCTTTCTACAGTCGAGTCGGCAACCGTGGTGTTGATAACCCACGTGTAATCAGGCCAGAGAGTAAGCCAACTTCTAAGCACACGTATAAACTGACAATAAGGTAGCTTCGAGGACGCCTCCACGGCTACCACCCACCTGGATCGGCTCGTTCAGGCCATCGGGCAGCTCAGCCCCAGCAGGCGCCGACCATCCGCTAGTCCCGAGGGCAAAGGTGCCTGGTCCAGCAGCTGGAAGAGGAACAGTCTCCTGTCCACGGCTCGTGCGAAGAGCCCTGCTGCCTCTCCATCGTCGGGTCGATTCCGAACGCCTCTGTCGTTGGCTCCCAAACCTGCGTCCGGTGGCACCGCCACTACGGCCACAACTTCACTGCACAGCAAGGTTCGCGACTTCATGCCGTCACCGCCCCGGTCCCCGATCAGCCGATTGCGCAATGTTCGCCAAGCTCGCTTATCGATTGTTCACGAGCAAGAGGAGAGGCTGCGACCCAGCAGCTCGACCTTCCGTAGCCGGCCTTCCGCTGCGCCGTCCACTGCCGCTAGCGCTGTCAAACCTGGCAGTCTTCCTGGCCAACACAAGCGTGACGGCAGCATCGTCATCGGCGTCGGCGTGGGTACCCCGGGGCCCGATGCTCGATCTCTTCTCGACGTACCTGTGGCGCCGTACGATGTCTCAGACAGTCCACCGCCCGGCTCTTCCCGCACGAGCATCCTCTTATCGCGCTCCCACGACCACGGCCGTGCAACGATGTATCCCCGGACTGCTTCGACGATGCGCCGTGGGCCTTTGCGACCGGCTTCAACTTCCTTCAGCGCCGGCGAACGTGACTCTTTCGACTTCACCACCGAGCTCGCTGGTCTCGAGAGTGGCACGGACCGCATCAGCTTCATGCAGGCTCTGGAACAATCGCGCAACCTCGACAGCATGTTTGGCTTAACAACTGCCATCGACCAGCGCCACAAGGTAACCAAATGCTCCCCGTCAATTGTCAAGACTTCAGAGTCTGACTTCTCGCTTCCTCAGCCTGTTCCGCTGCAACCGAAGGAGGCTGTGGCACAGCGTCGCAAGCCGAAGAGCAGCACAGCTCCTTTCGCCGGCCAACCTGGCTTCTCACTTCCGCGACCGACCGTGACCTGGGCTCCGCCTCAGCTGCCTCTTCCTCCTCTGCCTCCAGCCCAACGATCCGAGCGACCTCAGAACGCCTCCCACCATCACAAGCAGCCGTCTGGATTCAGCTTCATGTCTTTATCCAGTCTGGGAGAGCCGATCGAGGGCGTCTACCGCGAAGGTCATTTGTCGTTTGAGCGTAACTTTGAGGGGATCAGCGACCCTCCCAGGCTTGACCTGGGCTCCAAGGAGTCACTGGCGGACCTGCAGAATCTCCTCAACCAAGCTGATCGCTCGTTGCAGCGTCAGTCGTCGAGACGACAACGCCAGACGTCGACATCTACGGCTGACTCGAACCTTCTGGACCCGCAGACCACCATGTCCTTGTTACAACCCGCTTCTCGCCAGACGTCCACGCAGTCGATGAGTGACCGCCTCCGCCAGAACTCCTCCTCGACTTTAGCGTCGGTCAACGAGGCTGAGATTAGCGTCGTTACTGGTCCTCCCATCGACATGCGTAAGCGCCGCCAGGCATCAGTCTACTCCATCCGCGGCAGTAAAGACAGCTCAGCCACCATCGTCCCGTCACCTACGCGTGGCACCCGTGCTCGTATCCCCTCGGACGCGTCAAGTGCCTTCTCTTATAGCCGAATCGAGCGACCCACTCTCGGAGATAGGATGTTCGACCGTGATGACGACTGCATGCTCGAGGCTATGAGCCCCGTCTCTCCCGAGGCTGTCCTCGGATTCCGGAGTTTCCAGGAGCAGGAGCACCGTCACAGGGAGGAGTTTGGCGACACCCACCCATACAGCGCCGAGTATGCGTCGCGTGCTCAACGTGCACAGACTTCGAGCGTCACTATCGACTTAGGCATGGCCTACGGGGCCAAGAAGAGAGACCAGCGCGTTCAACCATCGAGTTCCACCTTCGACTTCGGAAACTATCAGCACTCGCAGCGCGGCTCATCGAACTCTTCCTGCCGTGCGTCTGACTCCAGCGAACAGACGATCCGCTTAAGCATGTCGCTTCCCCGGGTGTTCCATTCCCGCGACAGCAGCATCTCCAGCTGCGAGGAACCCTATGGCGGCGCTTTGGACCACTACCTGGAAGAGTCCCCATTGACTACGATCTCGGACCGTTTTACTGCAGCACTCAACGCACAAGGCAAGGGACCGGCTCGCACCAGCTTGCTTCGCCCCAAGCCCAGGTCTATCGCGCGCCGTCATCGACCTCCTCGACTTAAGCTGTCGACGGACAATGAATCGCTACCTGACCTGATCTCGCCTGGTGATACTTCCACCGAGGTGTCGTCATTGTTCTCGCTCGAGACGCGCAACTCCATTCCCCCTACTGGTGTGCTCCCTCAAGGTCGCGTTTCGTCCACAAACGTCGACGTCCAACCCACCATTCGCGAGGAGTCTTCCTACGGCACGATTCGTACAGGGAGCCCTCGCCACCCACTGGATGCCTCTCACAGTCCCCATCAGCTTGGTCCTTTAGACTGGCAACCGAACAGTGACGAGAAGGACCTGCCCGGTGAGTAGCGTCATAGGTCTGAATCTGACTCTCCCAGCCTTTATGCCGTCGTCCTACCATGACATCCAGCTGTTCCTGGCGCAGTCTCAGGAGGCGTATCGCCCGTTGGACCAGGCTCGTCCAGGCCGCTCGCTCCAACAGAAGTCTTTCGGCAAGAACCGTCTCAGCGCAGCACCGTACAACCGCGAGCATGTGCCGCCTCCAGAGACGCGCTACCGCAACGTGCGCAGCAGCTCCGACGCCGCCACCGACTTACCTGCCTCTGCTCTGTTGGCTCACTTCGCTCGTGACTTGGAGGTCTTACCGAACTCGTTGCGATACCTCGAACGCAAGAGGTCGCCCAGCCCCGTCGAAGGCAGCAGCTTCCGCTCCAGTGTGACGGACTCGACTCGCCGGCGCAACTTGGGATGGGGACGTAAGCGTCACAGCGAAGATCTCACGTCCTCTGCTCCGGCCCGCAGCCCACTCGGCTCTGCCTCGGAGTCGATGATCAAGAAAGTCGATGACGCCGAGCCGACTCGGGACCACAAGCCATCCGTTGCCTCCATCGCTTCACCTCTTCCTACCTTTCTCGCGTTCACTCCCCCAGCGCCCCCCAAGCATGGCTCCTATCCCTCTCGCAGGGTAATGGTCGACGCTAACGGCTCTCCATTTGCCGGTTGGGAGGAAGGCCCAACGTCACCCCTCCGCGTTCGCTCTCGTGACTTCAGCCCGCTGAAGCGCATGTCTGGCAAGCGTCTCTTCCAGCGCAACGAAGATGACCGCGATCGCCAGCCCTTGGGATCGCTCTGGTCGCACAGCAACATCGGGACCATGAGTAAGATCCCCCAACCGACCAGCAAGTCGCAGAACCAGCTGTCGAGAGCGAAGGGCCGCTCGAACAAGCCTAAACCCAAGACGCCAAAGATCATCCCTCTGAAGCACGAGATACTGCCCACGAGGCGTGGTCCTGTCTTTGTCGATAAAGAGAACGTCCAGTGAGTAGTTCTGTTGCTGTTTAACGCGGTATCTAACGACCAGACTGCGAGCTCCTGTAGCCAGAACTGTTCCTAGGCTCATGTAAGGCAGGCGACTATACAAGAGTTGCCGTGTGCGATTACGCCTTCGATTGTGTGTGTGTGACACCATTCTGTAGCGACTCTCTAGCGTTCCTGATCGACGACCGAGCGACAGCATAACCCGAAAAGATGAGAGTGTCCCCGACAACCACCGAAGAACCCCTCATCCCAAAAAGATTTCATGTCTACCTTTTGCTTAGTATGCCTAGTCTATGCAGGAGCAGTAATCTTTGTGTTCAGAGGTGCATTGGTTCTACTGTACAGTTGTGATGTTGAGCAGGTACAAAGATCCTCCCCGAGATCCCGCCTTCCTCCCTCTTTCTCTTCTCCTCTTTTTCGAGCTCCTACAACCCCGCCCTTCACCAGTGCTCTGAGTGTCCGGTGACTGGCAATGTCAACCGTTCTATTCTCTGTGTTGTTCCAGCAGCCCGCGCTCTAAAGGTGCACGAACGCCCGGGTCTAAACAGCCTTCTTCTCTTCGACGGGCTTGCTCTGCTTGCCCATGAAGAGGAGCAGGCCCTCGTACACGGTCCACGCGATCGCGGAGCTCGCAGCCTTGCGCGAGATGCGCATGGAGGAGCCGCTGAAGAAGCCAGGCAGTCCCGTGTCACGGTAGATGTTAACGAGGGCGGAGCGGATGTTCCGGTTCTGCGCGGGGGCGACCTGCATTCGCGTCTGACGGTCAGCTATGCCCACACCTCGAGTCGTAGCTGCGTCCCGATGTATGGAAGCACTGAAGGAGGCAGGGATACCTCTCGGGGCTCACCTTGACGCAGTCGGCCGGCGACGTGATGATGGTCGCGAGCATGGCAGCCGTGACGGCGGAGCCGGAGTGGAGCGCCGCGTTCGGGATGCCGAGTTCGGGCCGCAGGGCCATCGTGCGGCCTGCCGTCAGCTCTGGCGGACTCTCACTTAGCTGCACTCACCGACGAGCTCCTTGCACCACTCGTAGAAGACGACGTATATTCCCGCGTACGGCGCGTCGCGGACGGCCGTCGCCGTGAAGCCCTGGAAGAGGCCGCGCACGCCCTCGCTCCGCCAGAGGTGCGACATGGCGCCGCTCAGGCTCCGGTACTGGGAGTAGGCGTTGGACTCGAAGCGCGCCTTGAGGATCGTGATGGGGTTGAGGACGAAGCCGACCGACGTCCGCGCCACGGCGCCCGCGAGCAGGTTGCCCGTCGGGGACAGCGACGCGAGCGCCGTCCGGCTCGACGCGCTGCTGTCCGCCGGCTGCAGCGCGCGCTGGAAGGTCGGCACACGCGAGAGCTCGTTCCGGATCGACGACAGCATGTAGAAGTACAACGCGACGCCGGGGACGTTTCTGCGCGGGTGTCAGTTGCGTCATCCGCACTTTCAGTTAAGCATAGCCGGCGGCACGCTAGCGTCGCGCCCCCGCACTCCGTACGCACCGAGCCACCGTCGCCGACGTTCCGCGCCACAGCCCAAAGGCGCCATCGTCCCGCACGACCTGCTTGATGACGGGGATGAGCTTGTGTCTGGTATTAGCGTGGGAAGGACGGCTTTCCGCAAGCGGTAATGGGCAATCACCTCTTGCGGCCCACATCGTAGCCCTGCTGCAGGCGCGTCTTGAGCAGGTCCAGCGGCTGCAGGCACACCGCACTCGTCAGACCAGACAGCGCGCCGGAGACGAGGTGGTGCGCCGCTTTCGGCTTGGCCTTGGCCGTCGTGGCCGCCGCAGACGTCGAGGTTGAGGTCGACGTCGTCGATGGCGGTATCAGGATCGACTCGGCGGGCTGAGTCGACATGGCGTGCAAGTTGAATTCGCACCTGGGGGTAGTGTCGACTCTTCAGAAGAAGAGGAGGGGGGAGGGGAGTCGGAACGAGTGTCGCTGGAAAGGAGGGTCGCTTTGAATGGACGGAGAACGAGATCGGAGAGAAAGAGGAACGAAATAAATCTCGGCTGAGTCGGCTTCCTATCCAGCCCTCTGGGCGGAGTGGGACATGACATAGTTTCGTCATTGCCCAATTCTGTCTCGTCCATTTCAACCTTCGCTACGTCCATCCGCCCTCGCCCCTTGCATGCGCACGCGGCCATGAGCTTCACAGTGAGCTTGATGCCATCGCTTCCGATCTGACACGAAAGGAGAAGGACAGTGTCCAGTCCTTGCTGAACTTGCTCAAGCATGCGGACGGAGACGGGCCGGATCCCGGATCCGGCTCTGGTAGGCCGCCGCCGGCGGCCACGCCATCAGCTCCGGCGGCATCAGCAGGCTTACCAAGTCAACCACCGAACAGCGCGCTCAGCGATCTCTTGGCACAACTGGATGACGAGCCTCGCGAGCCACCGCGGAGTGCTTTCGATGGTCCGAGGAAGGGGCTCATGGAGCCCTTCGGGCCCGTTGCAGCCATGGCCGCTGCCAGCCAGCGCAGGGCGTCGTCGTCCTCCGCATCGGATTCGCAGGACAAGGGGAAGAGGAAGATTGACGACACCGTCAGCAAAGCCGACTGGCCATTTAGCAGATGCTTACCGGTGCTGACGGACCTGCTGAGGGACGACGAGTTCGTTAAGGAGCTGAAGAAGGTGCGAAGCTCATGTGATCCCCAACTGACGCCCCAGATGAAGACGGAGCAAGACTCCCTCGAGAGACGACTATGGGCGCGCATGGAGAAGATCAAGGCCGATCACGAGGCGAAGACGAAGCCGGAGCGTGAGGTCGCAAGAATCACGCGGAAACCGATCACACAGGAAAAGCAGAGTGTGAGCTCATCAAAGTCAGATGTGAAGCTGACCGTAGGTGTGGAACCGGCAACTCAACCAGGCGCTCGGCGAGTTCTACAAGGGACATGTCATGGTATCGGTCGATGGACTGGCGGCCCGGCATAGATCCAGACTGGTTGAGCTGGGCGTCCCGGGACTTGGCGAGGGCAAGGCGTACGTCAAGGGCGCGATCAAGACCACGGCCGAGAGGGAGGCCGCCCTTAAAGAGAAGGAGCGCGTCAAGAGGATCATGGCTGTACTAGAGGGTGCACTCGAGGATGCCTAGGACTGTTTACACTGTATGCATTACTACTGTTACAACATCTAGTTCTCTCGCCACTGGAATTTACACCCAACGCATTTGCTGCTCGTTAGCTGGGCTGCCAAAGGGTGTCTTCAAAGGCACAACAGCACGAGGTCGGCGACGTTGACCGTCGGCTCCAGAAAGCCACATCCCTCGTTCGTCCGCAGCTTCAAAGATGCCCCTTACTCACTAGAAGGTGGTCATAGGCTCATCGGCAGACCGGATCTGCATTTGACGGAAGTACGCGCGGTGACACTCCTGGCACTTCGGGCAGTCGGCTGAATCGTCAGCTACACCCCCCGACAGTCAGTAGCTCACCATCCGTCTGGTCCACGTTCTTCCACGCATCTTCTCCTCCGAGGACATCATCAACCTGCTTGCGCTCCAAATGTGTCCTCATTGAGATTTGCTGCGTGATGATCCACTTATACGGGCATGTCGGACAGATCCTGGAAATTAGCTCGTACGGAGAACAAAAACAGCTGGCGCAGGCGCAATTAGCACTCACCAGCACTTCTCCGGCGTGTCGGAGTCGTCTCCAATGGTCAGATTGTTGGCGCAGTACGGACAGAAGAGCATTGGTCGATGCCTGACGGATTAGTTGACAACAGGAAATTTTGGACGCTGGGCGGCAAAATGACTTCATGGCTCACCATGTGTCGGTGGCCACTACAGGGCACGCTCACGGTTCGGCAGTCAGGAACGCGAGCTCCGGAAAAATGTTGACATTGCACTTCCTCCTCCGACCACCTTTACCGATACCCCGGCAACAACAATGTCGACTGCGGTCGACATCAAGTACGGCACAGAAGTACAGAAGAGCACCGAGAAGACGTATCCGCAAGGAATGCACCCTCGACTCCGATACCTCCAGCCGTATTGGTGGCCGTACCGAACCTTCTGCAAGCAGCGGTGAGTTCGGCGAGGAAGGCGCGGGCTCGTGTCTGGAAGCGGCGATTGTGTTCGGAAGCAGCACCTGTCCCTCTGAAGTTCCAGTGCTGCAACGAAGAGCGTTCCACTCAAAACTTGCTTGCTGTCTGGAATTGTGCCCCAACCCTCGAGGCATTGCTCCCCTGCCACTCGTAGCTTCCTCCTGTCGTTACGTTGACTGACTGTTCACAGATGGATCGGCCGCCAGCTCCTTGAAGTCATCAGCACAGAGTTTCGAGACAGGAGTGTCGACTACTACGTGTGTTCATGATTATAGGTCGATTTGCTGACTGTGGCAGAGGCATGCTCTCGAATGCGGAGTCACCAAAGTCAACGGTGTTACTGCCTATCCCGAACTGATTCTGCGGAGTAGTGACCGCATTGAGTGAGTAGCTGTCATGTGGTGCTCGGCTAACAGCAGCAACACTGTTCATCGCCACGAGCCTCCTATCACGAACGACCCGGTTCTTGTGCTCCACATCGACAGGGAGAAGGAATTCGTCGTCGTCAGCAAGCCGGGAAGCATGGTGAGTATTCAGCTGAGCTAATCAGCCCCATGAGCTGACACTTCAGCCCGTGCACGCCGCTGGCCGTTACTTCAAGCACACCCTGTTAGAGTTGCTGAAGTCCGACTACGGAATCCAGGCGTACGCTGTGAACCGTCTGGACCGTTTGACTTCTGGCCTGATGATTCTGTCTCTGTCAGGGAGGGCGTCGAGCCGTCTGGCAAAGGAGTTCAAGGAGGGAGCAGTGAAGAAGGAGTATATCGCGCGCGTCCGAGGCAAGTTCCCCGATGGAGACATTGTCGTCGACCAGCCGCTGCTGTCGGTTGACAGGCAGATGGGCCTGGTCATTGTGGCGCCGCAAGGGAAGGTACGTTTTGCACTTACTGGGTGGAGAACCGCAGCTGACAATCGCAGGACGCGAAGACCATCTTCACGCGGATGAGCTACGATGCCGAGCGTGACCAGTCGGTGGTGCACTGCAAGCCGCAGACCGGGCGCACTCATCAGCTCCGTGTCCACCTTCAGTACCTGGGCTACCCTATCGCCAACGACCCGCTCTACTCTCAGGAGGAGATTTGGGGCCCGGGTTGCGGCAAGGGAGGAGTTGACCTGGTGGAGCAGGTAGAGGGCGAGTCGTCTCAGATGACCGCAATCCGCGAGCGCGTCGTCAACATGGACCCCCGCCGGCGTACGGGAAACACTCCGCCACCGGTCCCCGACGACTCGGCTCGTATGGCGGGTAAAGAGGAGGGCCCCGAGGTCGGTGCGATTGTTCCTCTCAGGGACGAGGGAGTCTTCGCGAACATCGACATTAGGTCCCCGATCCGCCTCAGTGACCAGGCGCGCAAGGTGATCGCGGGACTGCGGCGGCAGCGTGACGAGGCCGACGACTGGGGCAAGTGGAAGGAGGTTATCTGGGCGACGAAGAAGGCGCAGGAGGAGCTCGAGGCCGCCAACCCCGAGGTGGCCGAGACGGAGAAGGCGAAGCGGAAACGTGCAAAGATCCCGCACCCGAGCGTGAACAACAATCTGAAGCGCTCGAAGGCGGTCGAGCGTCCGATTCTTGACGACACACCGAGCCCCATGACGCCGCCGATCGAGATCCCCGACGGCTTCTGCACGCAGTGCTACACGCCGCTCGCGCCCGACCCGGACCCCGAGAGCCTGTTCATCTACCTCCACGCGCTGCGGTACGAGACCGAGGACCTCGGTACGTGGGAGACGCCGCTGCCCAAGTGGGCGTCGGCCGACTGGGACGGCGACTGGCGCGGCTGGGTGGGAGGCACGCCCGCCAACGCCATCCCTATGCTACCCGAGGCAAAGGCGAGGCTCGAGGCGCAGATCGCGGAGATCGAGCGCGAGAACGCCGAGGAGGCGGCGCGCAAGGCCGAGGAGGAGGGCATGCACGTGGACGCCGACGTGCCTCGCGAGAGCAAGCCTGTGGAGCAGGAGGCCGACGTCGAGATGGAGGAGGGCGCCCTCGCGCAGCCCGCATAGAGCATAGAGCCCCAGACCGGTCACAGACGGTATTGTACATGCATCCAGATCCTAGATATTGTCCATTGATTAGATTAAACGCGGAACGGCACGGTCGGGCTCAGGTCGTACCACGAGTTGCCGGCGCCGTACTCGTTCTTGACGCCGACGATGCTGCACTGTCAGCGCCCCCTCAAGCCCTGCGACTCACAAAGTCGTGCCCTCCGGGTACGTGCTGTACTCGGGGACTTGCCACTCGTAGCTGTGCCCGGTCGTGTTGGCGATGGTGATGAGCTGCAGGCGAGCGTCAGCAGGTCTTCCTCCCCTCCTTGCGCGTGGACTCACATCATAGGAGACCTGCTCTGGCCACTGCGGCACATAGTACAGCTCGACCTCGCCCGAGCCGCCCGTCCACTCGAGGGGCAGGACGGACTCGGCGCGCACGGCGGAGAACTGCGTCGTCCACCGGAGCGGCTGGAGCGGCACCTGCTTCTCCTCGGCGAGCGCGAGGGGGAGCGACTCGGACGCGAGCTGCGGGCGCGGGAGCGGGCTCGCGAGCGCGGCGAGGAAGGAGGCCAGGAGGACGAAGAGGTACACGAGCATTGTGCGGCGTTTTGCTAATGTGAAAGTCGGATCCGGGGAAGGCTAGGCTGAGTGGTTGAGACGCTGGGCGGAGGGAGAGCGAAAGGAGTGTGAGTGCAAAGGAGCGTGAGTGGGTCAGAAGACGTCGAGAAGGAGTGAGAGACGATGAGATCCCAGCCGCTTCAGCATGCAGCAAACTGTGAGTCCTAACGCGCCCGCAAACATTCCGGCACGGCCGGCAGCTCGACGAACAGCAGCGCAGCACCCGGCCGGCAGCGGCCTCCTGCGGTCAACACCTGCGCACCACGACGAGCAGCGACAGGCTCAGCGCGCTCGGCGTCCGGAGGCGCTGAATGCGCCACTGCCACTCACCCAGGGCCGTGCGTCCTGAGAGCCTGGACCCTGGCGTGCTGTGTCGTGAGCACATGGGTGTGCCGAAGTCTGTGCGTTTGCATGCCTCGTTCGATGCGGTCTGGTTTGTAGCCCGGTTCCTTCGTCCGGTGTGATGGGTTCGTGGGACGCTCGTTGTGTGTGGGCAGGAGGGAGAGATAAGATAATGGAGCGGGACGCTGCGGGAGCCGCGGTTGCCGTAACGAGACATCGGCGGAGCAGTTGCAGGCCACTGCTGCTGCAGTTTGCTCCTGGGCAGCCTGTCCAGCTGCAACCTCGCATGCACAGGCGAGAACGCGGCGACGCATTGAAGGGAGACAGGTGAATTGCTGGCGTCGATGGCGTCGGCTCAAGGGTCGTTCAAGGCTTCGAAGAACACAGCTTGTGCATTACGTAACGCTGGACGCGACTGCTTTCTGTGTGGCGATCTGAACGGTCCAGGCTCGACCGTCCAGGGCCTACTGGGGTCCAGCTCAGAGGTCGTCAGCGGCAAACGCGACAGGTACCAGCGGAACAAACAACAAACACAGTGACATGGACAGCTATGGGGGTTACGGATGATGAACAACATAACAACAGGGCCGAGCGACATGGTCCTATGGGTGTCCAGCTAAGTCCCGGGCGAGGGAATGATTACAGTGAAAGAGTGTGAGGGGTGAGTGGAGTAGAGGCGTGATTAAGCGCTCAGAGGGATGCAAGCGCCGTCCTGGAGGGCGTGGTCTTTGGCGCAGCCCGAGACGACGCACTTGCCGGCCTGGCACGAGACGCCGCTGGGTGAGACACCGAGCATCGCCGTGCAGTCGACGCCGGCGGGGAACTCAACGTCGAGGGGCGGGTCGAAGACGCCGTGCATGCAGCCGCCGCACGTCTCGAGCTCGACGCTGGTGTCGAGGCACTCGAACGAATCGGTGCCGGGAATGATGCAGGCGGTCTGGGTGGCGGGGCAGAGAGCGCGCTTGGCGTTGCGGCTGGCGAGCTCACGGGCAATCATGTTGCGGCGCGCGGCCTTGGAGGCGGTGGGCGGGAGCGGGGCGTTGTTGGTGTAGAGCGTCGCGACGCCCTTGTCGCACGTCACTGGAGAGCCGGGCACGCGCGAGCTGCCGCACTGGCACGAGTAGCTGCCGTCCGCCTGCGGCGTCGCGATCAGGTACTTGTAGTCGGCGCACGTGGTGAAGCACGAGGCGTCGTCCGTGGTCGTGAACGCGGCGGGGCCGCCAGAGACGGAGGAGCCGGTGGCACACGAGTTGAAGACGTACTGGTCGCTGGGGAGGTAGTTGCTCACAAAGTCCGCGCCTTTGCAGCCGCCGGCGGGATCCGTGCCCCTCACCACCCAGTCGGCGCGCGGGGACTGCTGGCCGTCCGCACAGTAGCATGACGAGAGAAGGCCCAGGAGACCAGGCTTGTAGAACGAGTAGACGAAGCCACGCTTGGTGCAGTGGTTCTGCAAAGTCAGCTGTGGTGCGGGCTTGAAGCTAGAGTCTGGGGAACGCAGAGGGAGTGGAGGAGTGTAAGGGCTGGTCGACATGGAAGTTGACACTCACGATACAGCCAGTCGGGGTCGAGGCTTCAGACAAAGTAGTCGTGACAGTGTTGAGGAGGCCTGGAGTTGTCAGCTGCAGTGCCGGGGCATCGAAACCGCATTGAAAGGCCGGTGCTTGTGCTTACCTTTGAGGAGACCCTGCTCGATCAGCGAGCTTTGGCACGCCAGGAAGACGGCAGCGTTCGCCGCAGGGGCCGTGGCGGCGGCGGCGAGGAGGGCAATGGTGGAGGAGCGCATATTGCTGACGCGTGAAAGTAAGGTAAAGAGTGTAAGCGAGTGAAGGTGGGGGTAGGAGGGGTGCTTGCTGGAGAGCGAAGGGCGGTCGGGGAAGTCGATGGAAAGAGAAGTGAGAGGGGTGATGAGGAAGAGGACAGGCTTAAGTATCTACCCGAAGAGCGAGAGACTGAGAGGCAGAAGACCGCCCCCGACGTCAAGCTGTGTACCGCATGCCTTACTGCTTCTCGCCCCTCTCCAGCTTTCCCTTTGACCCTCGTCTGCCCGCTAGGAGTGGGAATTTGGGCGCTTGAGAGGCCAACGATCCAGCACCGGAATACGCCAGGGCGGCGCAGCATGACGAGCGCGCAGCTGACAGTAGTCCCTCCAGTGGTTGACTGCCTGAACAGGCTTAGCTTGTGGACGGCACCGAGAGCAGAGGAAAGGCAGTCGCGCCCGGGGCGGAGGCAGGGCGAGAAGCGCAGCAGATGGCGCAGAGCACCCCAGGGTGCCCGGTGCTCGGCCGGGTAGGGCGCAGAGCTCCTCTGCCTTGTTCGCGACCACGCTGCCCAGATCCCAGAGAGGGCCGCACGATAGGGGTGCTAGCTGACTGAGATGGCCTGGGGGGCAGTCATGCCAAGAAACCAACGACGCCCCGGTGCGCCCCCCGAGCGCCCTCCGGCCCGCGTGCTGGCTATTCTTGACCACTCGAGGCTGCGCGCGGCGGCGAGCTTGAGGCTCGAAGCCGATAGGCGGCATGGGGTGGCGCCGCAGGTGCTGCGCTGCGGCCGGCGCGGGGGCGCGGACTGGGGGAAGCACGCGGGGAGCTCTTCGGCTCTCCTGCCACTGGGGCTTGGGCCCAGGCCGACCGCGGCAGGTCACGAGGTAGCGAACACGCCGGACAGCGCCCGCGAGATCGCAATCCCGGAGGCGCCGCGAGCATGTCGGTGCACATCGCTTAGCATGGTATGCCTTGCGCGATTTCGAGCGTTCGCGCCCTCGTTGCGCCCGCACCCTGTGCTCGGTGGACAGGCAGCGGAGCCGGCGTGGCCGGCTGGGCGGGCATCGCTGCGCTTTGCGCCAGACCTGTGAACAGCCACATGGCGGTGACCAGAAGGCACACTGTGAGGTCTGTGATGAGCTCATGACAAAGAAGTCGGAATGCAAGTCACGGTGAGAAGGACGAGGCGGGTGTGTGCTATGTCTTGGCCGACGTCGTTCAGCACGATCTGTAAGTACACTCAATCTGGAGGAGTCATCGGCATAGCGACTTACACGACCGCATGATACGGGATGTGAGGGAAGAGTCTGCACAGTGCAATGGGGAGACGGGGCAGCGTGGAGCATCAAGATCCAGGGCACGTGAGGACAGGCAGAGTGGTTAGACGCCGATCACAACAATCCTCGATAGTCCTGCCGGGGTCTGTCGACAATCAGAGGACAATGGACGACCCACACCAGGACCGGCCCTCTCAGCGTAGTGACGGGATCAGCAGTCGAAGAGGAAGGAGATGCCCAGCTGGCAACTGGCATCGCGCGATGAGAAGGGGTAAGCGGCATCAGCGAGTGGGAAGCGACTGGTGCGGGAGGCCCAGGTCTCATATCTACCAGGGCACGGGCCCCGGGCAGCCGCGCACGGCTCTTAGAGGCCGATGACCAGTTGTTATCACCAAGCAGCGGTATGAGCCGTGCCCCCAGTGACGCAGCTGAGTAAAGCTCTGAATGCGATAGGCCCGTCGCCTCTGTGTCCTCGGCATCTTGCCCTGCCCCATGCCCTCGGGCCATGAACGTTCGGGGCTTTCACCAGGTGTCAGCTTGTCAGCTCGTCGGCTGGTGACAAAAGCGTGCGACGCGATAGGCCCAGCACCTCGTCCTCCCTCGACCCTCGAGACGACCCCGCAGAGCCGGGTCGTGTGACGCCTCGTGTCCCTCAAAGAACGGTGGGGCTGGCTGGGCGTCGACGTCGGGCAAGCGTTCCACAACCCAGGAAGGAGATAAGCTCGCGCTTCTGGTCAGCTGCTTCTGTTCTTGGGGGAGGTGGGGTGAGAACAGGCGGCCGGGCCGACCGTATCGAGCGGTGGAGCTGTCGTTCATGAGGTACGGCGGCGCGCCGCGCGCGCCTTTGTCCTGGTCTGTTCGTGAGCCAACTATTCAGTACTCGCTCTGCCCGCTCGCCTCGGTCGTACCCCTCGTCTCGCTCGCGGCCTCTCGCTCGCGACGCTCGTCGCAATCTCGGCTCGCTCGGCGTGCCATGCCCTCCGCTGTCTCCGAGCTGCTGATCTGATGATCGCGCACCGGGTCCGACATGGTGGGTCCAGCCCGAAATAGAACCGCACTTGTGCAGTCAAGGCACCGTAGCTCCCCCGTCTGTGCCTGCAATTGAGCGTTCGCTGGAAACGAGACGGCCTCGAAGTGCAGGCCGGCGGCGGTGGAGCCCGCCGGAAGCGAAGCGGAGCGCAGGTGAGGGGCGTTTGAGCGCTCCGCCCCCGCCTCCGCACGCCATTGGGCCAGCGGCTAGGATTCCCGGCCCAGGTAACAGGCCGCCAGGCACCGCGAGATCGGGTGGTCGCGCCCGAAATCAGTCCTGCAATCGCAGCGCGTTTCGTCGATCTATCTGTCCCAGTTTTCATGCACTCTTCAGTCAGTCGGTCAGTCGGTCCTTCAGTCAGAGCGCCCGACATCTGCCTGTCCAATGCCTCAGCGCGAGCCATTTGCCTATTATTGCATTGCTATACCACCTATGCAAGAGAGATCAGAGAAAGGGTCGTCTGTATTTACAGGTAACACAAACTACACGAGCGCCGGGTGGGCTGCTCAGTTTTGGGGGGTGGGGGAATCGTGGTGGGGGGTCGTTAACATTGAGATGATGCTGGAACAGCGCCCGGGGGCGCTCGCTACTGCTGCGCCTGGCGGCGCCGCTTAGACGGCGATGGGGCCGGCGGCGGGGGCGGGGACGTTCTTGTTCTCCGGGGGCGTCTCGAGGGAGCCCTCGGTGGACGAGCCGTCGCCGCGCTTCTCGACGGTGTGGAAGTAGTCGGCGCCCATGGCGGCCTTCTGCTCGCGGCGGGCCATGCGGTCCTTGTACGAGCGCGACTTGAGCAGGCCGAAGAAGGTGAAGCGGCCCTCGGCCCACTTGTAGTACACGAGCGCCATCATGACGCCGATCCAGTAGAAGACGTAGCCGAGGATGGTGCCGACGGACGCGTTGTTGTTCCAGCCGAAGATGGCGTTGAAGATCTGCCAGCCTCCGTTGGTGGTGGGCGAGCCCGGCTCGGGGTTGCCGTACGTGAAGTGCCACACGTTGCCGTGCACGTCGTACGAGCCGGGGCCGTCGCCGGTCTCGGCAACGTCACCACCGACGCCCTTGGCGAACTTGTAGTACTCGAAGAACCAGATGGCACGCGTGAACAGGCCCGCGCCGATGAGGAACAGGAAGAACGTCGAGAAGATCAGGAACCAGTGCAGCGTCGTCGTCGAACCGGTGCGGTAGATGATGTAGCCGACGGCGAAACCGGCAATGAGACCGATGACGGTGGGGAGGGGAATGGCGCGCGCGGACGTGTTCATGGACACACCACCGACGAAGACGACGGCCTCGAGACCCTCACGCAGCAGCGTGATGAGGGGGAGGAAGAAGAGGGCCCAGCGTCCGGTCTTGCCGCCCTTGGCCGAGACCTCGGACGCGTGGGGGTCGTTGACCTCGTAGTTCTTGGTGCTCGAGTCGAACGCCGCGGCGAGCTTGTAGCGCCACTTGATGCGCGAGCGGTCCATCTTGAGGAACGCGACGCCCATGAGGAAGATGAGGATGGCCGCGATCAGACAGAAGATGCCCTCCCAGAGCTGCTCGGTCTGGGCCCACAGGTCGTTGAGCTTGGTGTAGAAGACGGCGATGAAGGCCGCACCGATGCAGAGCGCGATGAAGAAGCCCGTCAGCGTGCCGGCCCAGATCTGCACGCGCATGCGCTTGATGATCTTCTTGACGCGCGCATTGTGCACGCCGTCCTCGGGGCCGACGGCCTCGTCGACACGCTCGCCGGGCGCAAGCCGGCCAGTCTGCATGAGCTGCTCCGTGAAGGAGAGCAGCACCGAGACGATGATGGCCGCTTCGACCGTCTCACCTGGCGGCTGTCAGCACGTGCATCAGGGTAGTGACGGAGGGGACACGGCGCCGGGGGTGGGGGCCGTTGGTGACACGGCGCCGATCGGGCAACAGCCTCGGCGAAGGCGCAAGCATACGCTTTGCCCAAGGCCTTGGCTGTGTGCACAACCCCTGGTGGGTGGTTGTTTGCACGGGCGGTGGGAAATTGCTTGGTGCCAAGCGCCAAGCGGTCAAGTGATGCTGGGCCAAGCCCGCCCGCGGGCTCTAAGCCCACCGGCGCCTGCCAAGAGCCCAAGGGGCCAGAAATACTTTCGGCGGGCTACTCACGGAAGACGATGAAGAAGATCGGAACGTTGAAGACGTCGTTGCCCATGTTGGTCCGTCGGTCTGCGAGGAGCGGGGGGTGCAGAGGGGGATGGGGGTGGAGAAAAAGACTCGCTCGGCTGCGCCCGTTCTTTTAAGTGCTGCGTGCACGCCAGCCATACGCGAGACGCATCGGGCGGAGGGGAGGCGGGCCGTCACCTGGCCAGCAGCACACGGGCTAAGGGCCTGAAAAGGCCGCAAGAGTCGAAAAATCCTGGTCCCTCTGGGTTCCCCGACCGAAGCAACCCAATCACTTGCAGCCGGGCGCCTCCCCATCGCGGACCCAGGGGCGGCGCCGGGCAGAACGGCTCAAGCACGCCCAATAGGCGGAAAACCCAAATTATCAGATAACTTTGCGCGTGCGCTGGGGCCTAGTGCCCAATCGAGCGAGCGCGCGCCCCTGATGCGGCCTGTCCCTGGGGGCCATTGGGGAGCAGGTCGTTCCGAAGCGAGCGCACGAACGCAGCAGCAAACGGCAAGCCAGGAGCGCGACGACCCTGGGCGTGCAGCTCGAAAAAGTCGGAAGATCAAGGTTTCTCTTGACTGGCGAGCGCAGCGTGGTGTCGACCGAACGCCTCAGCCGCACCCTGATTCGTCCATGCGCTCCCAGGCACACCAGCGTGGGCTTGGCACGGCCGAACTGGGATCCCAGATTATCTGATAATTGGCAGCATGCCTCCCTGCTGAGCGCCCGCACTTGGCAGCGCTGCTGGGGCCACTCACAGCGCTCCTGTTCGTGGACGCCGTGCTATAACAGTCTGCTTGGGACTGCCCGGTGCGTACCGCCGCTAATCGCCGGCGCAGAGGTGACTGGATCATGCAGTGCGGGCAGGATGGGAACTTGTGCTGTCATTAGCTCAATGAATGCAGCCGGACGTCGTCAAGCCCTAGCCCTCACAGAGGTCAGCTGTTTAGGCCGACATTGCCAGCGCCACGTGGCCGGTCGCAATGTCGGCCCGCTCGCCCAATCACTTCTTGTGTTCCAAGGTGATACTCGAGGCAGCGAGTGCATGTCGTAAACGCCGGGGTTCCTGGCATGTCCAATAATAGAACGCCCGTGGAGCTCACAAGCGCATGACTGCAATTCATCGCTGGCCCTTGCTCGACATGGCGACCTTGATATGTGCCTGGACGTCGGCATTAAGTCTACTTCTCGCCAGGCCCAGTTCCGCAATGTTGGGCGGGTGAGAGCGTCTAAACGGCTACCGCAGCGTCATGAAAGCAAGCATGCATGCGGGTGTGCGGCTTGCGGGCAGAGATAGGAGCTGGAGAAGACCGAAACTCTACGGAGGGGCAGCAGTCCGAGCCGGAAGCTTGCAGTCTGGAGCCGACGGAGCCGCAGTGTAAGCGGAGCATGTACTTGTCAGATGAAACACGGCTGAAGCTCTGTCAGTGCCCGGCGTGGGTCGGCATCAAAGGCGACGCTTGCTGTTTGAGAAGAGGCTATCACTAGTCGGGAACAACAGAGTGCGGGATCTGCCGTACCAGTGTGAAAGTCGGCCTGACAGCTGATAGTAGTGCGACCGCTGCATGTTCTGCTTGTTCTGTTCACGGCAGAAGTCACAGCGGTCGGCTAGTTCTGAGTGTGCAGAGTGTGCAGAATGAGGCCGGAGACTTGAACGAGGCTCGGTTGGACTCGTTACGTACAGGCGCCGGACGACCCTGCGTTCCTGCGAACGCAATACACGCCCACACGCGGCACCACACATTCCGTCGCCCGAACCGCGCCCAGCCAATCGCAGCCGTCGACGTCGGCCGACCGCGTTCCTTAAGTGCTCCGCCCGCTTAGAGCGCCGATTTGGTCCCGCGCAGCCACGAGCGCGGCCTGCCCGTGACTCGTCGCCCGCCCTGCACTGTCGGCCGACGCTGGTTGGCCCAGCCTCTTCCCACCGCAGAACCGTCGGCATGCTCGGCCTCACTTGCGCGCACCAGATCCCCTGCACCCAGCGGCAGCCAGCCAGCCAGCCAGCCAGACCCACGCACCAGGCCCAGTCGGGCTAGCTGGGTCGACCAAGCTCGCAGGCAGGGCGGAAAAGTGCCACTAATGCGCCTGCCGCTAGTCCCGAGATGCCATGACGCCGTTATCAGATTAGACAGCAGCTCCCGTTACACGTATGCCAGACGCATCCAGAGCCGAATCACCCCGACGTCGCTCCCTCAGCCCCTGCTATCGGCCTTCACAACCCGCAACGCAAACTTGTGCGCGCGCCGCAGCCGCACCCCCTCCCACCCAGCCGGGCCAGCCTGTCACCCAGGCCCAGATCTCACCGCCCGAGTCCAAGACCGGACGACCGATTCATGACTCAGCCCACCTCGTAGCTGGTCTTGGCTTTTCGGACCGGCCACCACACCAAGCGCCTGCGCACAGCACCACATTCCAAGTCGAGCCGTCAGCCCCAGCCGCTTTCACCATCAGTCCATCGTCGAGTGTTGTCTGACGTTTCCTCCTCGCCGCTGTTTCCATCCTTGACACGACCACCCGAGCCTCCGTCTCACACAGCCGATCACACGCGTGTGCCATCTGATCCACCAGGACTTTCAGCGGCGACTTGCCAGTAAAAAGCCAAGGCTTTTTAGCACAGGCCCCTCCCTCCGCCGCCCGCGCCGCCGCCTCCGCCTCCGGCATGTCCGTTGCCGTGCCGCGCCCCGTGACGATGCCGACTCCGAAGCCGGCTCCTGCCTCCTCCTCCTCCTCGGTCGCGCCGAAGCAGGCGATCCCGCGTGCGCCGCCGCGGATCGCGGCGCCGCTGCCGGGGAAGGACCTGTCGTCGTCGACGGGCAAGATCTTCGCCAAGCCGTCGAAGGAGTGGGTGCTGCCCGAGCGCGCCAAGCCGGGGCGTAAGGCGGCGACCGACGAGCCCGACAACAAGCGGCAGAGCCAGAACCGGCTGAGCCAGCGTGCGCACCGCGCGCGGCGCACCGACTACATTGCGACGCTCGAACAGCGCCTGCGGCAGTACGAGCAGGACGAGATCCACTCGAACGTGCGGCTGCAGGAGGTGGCGCGGGCGCTCAAGCAGGACAACGAGAAGCTCAAGGCCGAGCTGGGCCGGCTGGCGCAGAGCGTCGGCGCGCTGCGCGCCGAGCGCGACGCGTGGGCCGCCGAGCGCCGCGCGCTCAACGACACGATCCGCCAGCTGCGCGGCACCGGCGCCCGCCTCTCGACGTCCCCGACGACGCCGTACGCGCCCACGCCGCGCAGCATCGGCATCGCGACGCCGACGGCCCAGCCCGCCCGCCCCACTGTCGCGTGCCCCATCTGCCCCGACCCCGACCCCGACTGCCCCTGCCAGCAGCCCCAGTCGCAGCTGCAGGCCCAGGACCCCACGCTCGCGCCTCTCCCGCCCATCACGGCGTCGAGCCCGTCCGCGTCCGCCGGCACGCGCAACGCGTGGAACGTCTCGCCCTCCAACTGCGGCTTCTGCGACCTCGCGCCCGAGGCGTGCCTCTGCCGCGACATCAAGCCCGTCATCTCCCGCTCGCCGAGCCCAATAGGCGACTGCGGGCTGTGCACGAACGACAGCTTCTGTGCGTGCCGTGCGGGGGCGGCCGCTTCATCTCCCGCTACGAAGGCCATCCCGCTCAAGTCGCTCATTGCGGCGGCGCTCCCGTCCTCCTCTGCCGGCCCCTCGTTTGGCGTCGCCACTAGCTCCACCACGAATGCCACCAGCTCCACCACCACCGCCACCGCTACCGCCCCGCCCAGCACCGCCGGCACGCTGCAGATCGCCAGCGCGGCCGTGCCGCTGAAGCGCAAGGCGAAGGCGGAGCGCATCCAGTCCGTGTGGGCGCTGAGCAACGTGAAAGCGCGCACGGCGCGCGCCGAGGCCGTGTGCACCGGCGACCCGAGCAACTGCGACGCGTGCCGGAACGACACGTTCGGGCGCGAGTTCTGCGGCCACCTGTTCAACCGCCCGCACGAGTGTAATGGGGGGTGTGCGTCGTCGTCGGGGTCTACGGGCTCGGCGGGGTCGGCGTCGGGGGGCGTGGTCGAGGACGGCGGCGTGGTCAAGACGGGGTGCTGCGGCGCGCCCGAGCTGTGCGGGCAGCACAGCGACTGTGCGCCTGCGGACGCTGGCCCTTCCGCTCCCACCGCTCCCGCGCCGAACCCCGACAGCGACGCCGGGACCAGCGAGCTCAGCGAAGAAGAACGCGTCATGCGCCCCGACCTGGCGTGGCGCACGCTGAAAGCACACCCGAACGCGCGCTTCGCGCCGCTCGCCATGCTCGCCGACGTCGTCGCGCGGCGGCACAAGGTGCGCGGCCCGCGCGTCGAGCTCTCGCCCTCGCCGCCGCCGCCGACTATGCGCGAGATCCAGACGAGCGCCGTGAAGGATGCGCTGCGCTGGCTTGACGGCCAGGACGGGCAGAAGCGCCCGCCCGAGGAGGCCGACGAGCCCGGCGCGAAGCGCAGGCGCATGTGGCAGTAGGTCCCAGAGACCACCGCTCAGCACAGATCGAAAGACGAGAAGACGAAAGGCTCCGCAGAGGAGCAACCAAGCGCTCAGAAGCAAATACGAGATTGTAGCTCTATTGTAGATACCGATGGCTCATTGTACATAGACGCCGGCTTGCACGCCCTTGCGCGTCGCTGGTAGCGGCGTGCCGCCGCCGTCGCGGCCACTTGCACGCTCGCTGACCCGAGGCCCTCGCACTGACCTCGTACTGCCGCCCGCACCCGCATAACATCATCTCTGCATGCCTCTAGGGTATCCAAAGCTACAAGTACTGTCAATCCTCTATGGTCGTTACTCAGGTTACTCGGAGGGGGCCTGGGCCGGGGCCGGCGGCGCCGGCTGGGCTTGAGGCGCGGGCGGCGCTTGCTGAAGCTGTTGAGGCTGCTGGGGCTGGGCGGGGTCCTGCTGCTGAGCCGGAACCTGCTGAGCCTGCTGAGCCTGCTGAGCCTGCTGGCCCTGGGACTGAGGGGGGAGGCCGCCCTGCGCCGGCGCGGCAGGCGCGGGGATGCCCGGCTGCGCGGGCACGGTGGGCTGGCCGGGCTGTAAGGTGGCCGCGGGCGAGGTGGCGTCGCCGCCGTCGTCCTGCGGCGCCTGCTCGTGGATCGGGCGGAAGAGCACCGTCGTGATGTACTTCTTCCGGTAGCGCGTCGTCGTCGCGAGCCCGAGCGAGCCGCCGCGCACGGCCGACGCCAGCAAGTGGCCCAGCACTGAGCTCGAGGGCGTCGGCAGCACCGCGTTGTCGTCCGACCCGCCGATTTGGTTGCCCTGCGCGTCGATGACGGGCACCTCCGGGCGCGCCTGCTGGTTCAGAATCACACGTTCTGATGTCAGTTACAAGTAACCGTCGAAAAACTGCTCAAGACTTACCCAGGATGCGCGGCAGCTGCGGCGGCTTCGGCACAGGAGAAAAGTACGGCACGCGGCGCACATACTCGCGTAACTCGTCTGAGGATAACATGCCGGGCAGCTCCTCGAGGTACGCGTACAGCGAGAGAGCCGGGGGGATCTCGTTCGTCCACTGCGAGTCGTCCGGTTGGGCGGCAGGCGCGGTCGTCATGTCGTCGACGGCCCAGCCGACCTGGTCGCTCTCCGACTTAGGCGCCTCGACCTCGATGTAGTTGACGAGCGTGCCGTCGTTATCAGTCGCCGTCGGCATGCTCTTAGAACACCGCCAGCTGTCGTCGACGAGGAACTTGAGGCGGTACTGTCCCGGCGCGAGGCGGAGGACCGTGTTGAAGTCGTGTGTGCTCTTGCGCAGCTTGATGCGGCCGCGCCAGTTGTCCGCAAAGTTGCCCGTCACGAGCACGGTGCGCCCGCCGCCCGTCCACTGGATAGGCACGTCCACGAGCCCGTCGTCCTCGGCGCCCGGCTGGCCCGGCTGCGGCGTAGCGCTCACAGTTGGCGGCGGCGGGGTCAGGCCAGTGCGCCGCGGCGTGCTGTCGCTGACAGGCTTGAGCTCGGGGCGCGGCCGGCGCTCCGGGCTCGGTAAATCAGCGTTGCCGCCGCGCGGCGAGCGGATCGGGATCGGCTGAGAGGGGAAGTAGGTTGTGTGGTCGTTCACGGGGACGACAGTGACGCCGTCTGGCGGCGGCGACGCGGCGTCTTTTGATGGAGACATTGGCGCACGCCCGCTCCCGCTCGTCGCTCCCGTCGTTCCAGCAGGCCGCCGCCCAGTCGGCGTCCGGCTCCCCGTCGCTAAGTGGTTGGAAGTGTTGGTCGCCGTTGTCGGCTGCGGCGCGGCAGGCGTGAAGCTCAGGCGGTTGAGGTCTGGCAGCTCGAGCGAGCGGCGCCGGCGCGGTGAGCCTGGGCGTCCAGAGGGCGAGTTGGGGTGCGAGGACTGGGGTGAGACGTGCGCGTTGCGCTGCGGCATCGAGAGGCGTAAGTTGTTCTGTCGCCGCTGGCTCCCGGAGCGGCCGAGGTTGGTCCCGTCACCATGCCTTGAGGGCGTGCCGTGCTGGTGGGACGGCGTGTTGCCCATGGTGGTGAGAGAAGAGGAGGAAGGGTGCCGTTTGGCTTGGGGAAGGGGAGGATGAGGATTGAGTCGAGGGAGGTGTGCAGGGACTGGCGGGGGTCAAGGGTATTAGTGATGGAGATATGGAGGATAGGAGTAGTGCGTGCGGTGGATGGATCGAACGGACGATCGAGTGACGCGAGGCAGGCTGTCTGCTGGGTGGTGATGGAGGTGAGCTGGCAGGACGCCTGAGGCTGAGGCTGAGGACTGAGGCCCGCTTAGCCAGCAGCCAACAGCCAGCGCCCAGCGAAGGGGCCCGGAGCGCGTGATTACCGCATCTGGCAACCCCCTCCTGCCTGACACGCCATGACCTAATGCCGTAGTTCGAATTTCATTACGATCTAGGACAGCCCATCCTAATGTCTCACTAATGATGGACGCGACAAGCTATGGTTCTTTGCTGCCAGGTACGGGTGACATGTGCACAACCACCATCGCTCAGTCGTGCACGCATGGTCTGCATGTCCGCAGCGCGCAGCGACACCAATGTGCAGCGATAGCGCACGCAGCTCGGCGCCGTGCATGTGCTCATGACACACGGATGGGCGTACAGGCGGCACATGGGCACGACAACAGACAGACTTTCCTGCGTCGGACCTGGGCACCTGGCACGGGCACGGCTTCGGGTGAGGATTGGGGCTGGGGCGGGGAAGGCATCGGCATGCCAGAGAGTACATACTCCGTCCTTGGAACATGCACCTGTCCACGCCCACGCCCACGGGCGACTGACCGACCACTGGGCAGTGTGCAGATTCACACCGACATCGCTCATCGCTCGTGCCGCGTTCAATGATAACAGACGCGTTTGATGCAGCCTCACTCTTGCGGAATGCAGATGCACCCCCTAAACAACTGCGCATCGCCTTGTTGACACAGGGTAGGCGGGGGAGATAAGTAGCTGATCGCACTTAGGCGTGGGAGAGCAGCACACCTATCCGGCCGCCTAGCCCGTTTACGTAACCAACAACCGCGCGCTACGGCGCTGCTGTCTGGCATGTCCGTTACGCCTCGACGCTGACCTACCTGTCATCACCACGCCCAGTGCTGCCTTGTCTTCCCTCCGCCCCGCCCCCAACCGCTAACCGACATCGACTACGCGTCTGCGCTCAACTTTCAGACTCAACCACTCACCCAACCCCCAACGCAGCTCGATGGCCCAGCGTCCGGCTCCCCCCGTCCCGACCGGGCGAGGCGCCCGGCGTGACATGCCGTCTGCCGACCGCAGCTTAAGACCCAAGCCCCGCATCGGCCAGTATGTCATCGAGCGAACCCTGGGTACTGGAAGCTTTGGCAAAGTCAAGCGTGCGTGTGGCAGTGCCGAGAGACTCGCGCGCGTCCGACTGACATCACAGTGGCTACCCATGCAATCACTGGACACCAGGTCGCCCTCAAGTTCATTAATAAGAACAAGATCACGAGTCGCGACATGAAGGACCGTGTCAAGCGCGAGATCCAGTACCTGAAGGTCCTCCGTCATCCTCACATCATCAAACTGTGCGCGTTCGCTGACGGCCTGCGCTGACTCCAGGTACGAGGTGCTCACGACGCCGACGGACGTCATCATGGTGATGGAGTACGCGGGAGAGGAGCTCTTCAACTACATCGTCGCGAAGGGCAAGGGAGGCGTGAGTTCAGACTGTCGCATCGTGTCTAACTCGCTCGCAGATGAAGGAGGACGAGGCACGGCGCTTTTTCCAGCAGATGATCTGTGCTATCGAATACTGCCACGTCCACCACATCGTGCATCGTGACCTGAAGCCGGAGAAGTACGTGTCTGGGCATGTGGCCGGGTACTGACAGTGCAGCCTGTTCCTTGACAACCACAACAACATCAAGATTGGTGACTTTGGTCTGTCCAACCTCATGACGGATGGTGACTTCCTGAAGACGTCGTGTGGAAGTCCAAACTATGCCGCCCCCGAGGTCATCTCCGGAAAGTGAGTTCGCCACATGCAATGCAAACTGACATGCAGGCTCTATTCTGGTCCGGAAATCGACGTCTGGAGTGCCGGAGTCATCATGTACGTGTTACTGTGCGGCAAGCTGCCGTTCGACGACGACCACATCCCGTCCCTGTTCAAGAAGATTGAGAGTGGTATCTACCACATGCCGTCGCACATCTCGAAGGAGGCGCAGCATGTACTCCGACGTATGCTTGTCGTCGACCCCGTCAAGCGTGCGACGATTGCCGAGATCAGGAACATGCCCTTCTTCCTCGAGAACCTGCCCGCGTACCTGCAGCCTCTGCCGCCGACGCCGATGATCGAGCGGTACCCGACGATCCCGATGGACGACCTGAACAGCATGCTGCTCATGAACGAGTCGGGCGGCGACCCGAAGCAGCTGGCCGCCGAGAAGGGCTACGTGTTCACGGAGGACCTCGGTGTCATCGACCCTAGCATTGTCAAGGACCTGCTCGCGAAGATCACGGCGTACACGGAGCCGATGGTGTGGGAGGAGCTGCAGAAGCCGGGCGACAACCAGGTCAAGGTCGCGTACCAGCTGGTGCGTGACCACCGGCGTGTGCGCGACTCGATGCAAGGCATGAACGAGGATGACCACCGCGCGATGGAGAACTTCCTCGCGTCTTCCCCGCCAGCGTGGAACGCCGACTTCAACTCGGCTCAGCAGCCGAACGAGGAGAATGGCGACGTCGACATTGAGGACGAGGAAGACCCCGAGATCCAGGACATCCCGAATGCGCACTTCGACGTGCTCGACAGCAGTCTGCCCGGGCGCGGTACGCCTGCGTCGGGCGAGGGTGCGAGCCAGGTGAACGCTGAGAGGGCTGCTGCGGCTTTACTCCCGCAACAAGCGTCGAGTGCCGGTCGGCCGCCGCAGAAGCCGCGATGGCACTTCGGTATCCGCTCGCGCTCACCGCCGATGGAGGTCATGCTCGAGATCTACAAGACGCTGCAGCTGCTCGGCATGGAGTGGAAGGTGAAGGAGAATGTGGCGCTGCCCGAGATCGGCCCGCCCCCGCCTGGTGGCTACGGGGAGGAGGTCGAGGACGTGCTGTGGGCGTACAAGCAGGCGAACCCGGATGCGAGCATCGAGATGGGCAAGCGGCCGCCAGGGAAGAAGGAGGCGGCGGCGACGGACAAGCAGGCGCAGGGCCTGTTCTTCGTCGAGACGCGCGCCCGCTACCGCGATGTCATGGTGCGCATGGACCTGCAGCTGTACCGCGTCGACGACCACAACTACCTCGTCGACTTCCGCAACGTCGGCTACTACCCCATCGAGCCGAAGGCGCTGCCTGCTGCCGAGGAGCCCGCACTCGGCACCACGCCCGCTCTCGGCTCGACGCCGACCGTGCACGCTGGTAGCGTACCGCAGCGCGACGTCAGCCAGGGCCACATCCTGGGCCACGTCTCGGGCCCGTTCCACTTCCTCGAGATGGCGTGCCAGCTGATTGCCGAGCTGGCCGCGGACCGCGACGGCGCCGGCAGGTAAGGATCAGTTGTAGAGGCGGAGCAATAGACGTGTAGCTGTATGAACCATTACGATATGCCAGGATACATTGTGCGGGATGCAGTAGCTTGGGCCATAGTGACATGCAGGTGTTCTAGAAGTCGTAGCTGTGCGCGAGCCCCATCGCCCTCGCGGCGCGCGTGAAGCGCTCCAGCTCCTCTGCCTCGCCCTCGGCGCTCGCGCCCTCCTGACGCAGGAGCACGGCAGCGTATATCCGGAACAGCAGCCCCCGCGCGACCGCGCCGGCGGGGACAGAGATCCCCTCGCGCTGCAGCGCGCGCTGGATCTGCCCGCGCAGCTCGGGCCCGTGCCCGTGCCACGCGAGCGCGTCCGCGAGCACGATGCCGTATGCATAAGCCGCTGGGCGGAAGTAGGGCGAGAAGTCGATGATCCCCGGCGGCTCTGGGGGTGTGACCGGCTTCCGGCGTCCCTTTGGCGCTCTCTTGCCGCCGGGCGAGTCGCCTGGGGCGGGAGGGAGGAGGACGTTGCCGGCGAGGTCGCCGTGGATCAGCTGGCACGGGCCGAGGTCCGGCTCGTCCCGCACGAACTCGGAGAGGGCGGCGACGAGCCGCCCCCAGTCCCGCGGAACAGACACCTCTTGCTCACCCCAGGCCGCGGCGTCGGCGCGCGCCCATGCGTGCTCCTCCCTCGGCACCGCTGAGCGCGGGACACCCGCCGTCGCGGCGTGCAGCGCCCGCCCCGCCCGCAGGACGGCGAGCACGTCGTCCGCCGAGAGCCGCACGGGCGCCGTGCCGGGAAGGAGCTCGGCCGCGCCCCAGCCGGCGTGCGTCCACCCCGAAGTCGGGCGGAGCGCGCGCGCGAGCCGGAAGCCCGCCTGCGGGAGGGGAGACAGCACCTCGCCCAGGAAACGCTGGTAGTCCTCCGAGACGCGCTTCAGGGCCGCGCCGCCCGTCGCATACACTTGTGTGCTGCCGCCGGGCAGAAGGCGGACGGGGGCGGTCAGGCCGAAGGCGGCGAGCACGGCGGGACCCTGCCGTCAGCGCTGGTGAGGTCGAGGACGGACCGGTTCGTTACTCATGAGGAGGTTGCAAGCTTCGGCTGGCGGACGCCGCTTGAACGCCGAGGTGTGCCGACCCTGTACGCAAGTACGACTCGAGCCGGATCCGGCTGGACGCCGACGCAGCTTGTTCGCCGCGCGCACCGTATGAATGCCCGTACACCATGCAAGTTACATCCCAGTGTCCATTTATCGTACAACTCGCGAACCTAATTGGAGAAGCTTATCTTTGTGACGTACGTGGCGGGTGGCAGACTGCTGTCGGCGATGTCGATGCTACGAAACGTCGCAGCCTATGCAGACACTGTTCGCCAGTACCGCTAGACGGTGGTCGTGAGGCTGGCCGAGTCGCCGGCGACAGCCTCCCTGGACGCCGAACTTGCTGCGCAGCCCACGTCGCTCCGTCTGCCAGAGCACCATAACGCCGAGAATAGACACCCAGAGACCAAAAACCGAACCGAACGTTGCTTGTATGTGTGTTTATGCGCGCCCGTGGTGACCAAACAAGAAACCCTGCTCTTCTCTGCGCCGCTCTATGCCAGCCCGCGCTGCACCACACCAGCGTTGAGCCGCTGCACCGCTCCGCTATGCCGCCTTGCGCTTCCGCCTGAGCGCGCGCGTGACGAGAGGCATGGTGAACTCTGCGCGCCCGCGCACGATAAAGTCGTGGAGCAGCGTCGCGAGCCACCCGCCGATGATGGGCGCGACGAGGCAGCCCCACGTCCAGTACCAGTGGCGCTGGGTCCAGAGCTCGGCGCCGTACCCCATCGCCCAGCACGAGAGGCGCACGCCGAAGTCGCGCGCCGGGTTCAGCGCGTAGCCCGGGTGCAGGCCCATGCAGCCCGAGATGCCGACGAAGAACCACAGCATGATCAGCGCCTTGCTCCACGTCGTCCAGTGCGCGTTGTGCGGGTCGGTCGCGATCGCCACGCCGAGCAGCAGCAGCGCCGCGCCCATGATCTCCTGGAAGAAGGCGTCTGTCGTTAGTTCTTGGTCCCGCGCCGTCCCTCAGCTGACGGCTGCACTTGGGCAGCAGCGGCCAGGCGGCCGCCGCTGCCGCGCCACTCACCCACGTCGCTCTCCCACGCCGGCGCGACGTCGATGAAGAGCGTCGCCGACTTCCACGTGCGCAGGCGGTGCGCACCCTCGTACTGGTCCAGCAGCTGGTAGTAGAGCCCCTGGACGACGGACGCGGCGAGGAACGCGCCGACAATCTGCGCCGTCCAGTACCCGGGCACCTTGCGCCAGGGGAAGCCGCGGAAGGACGCGAGCATGAGCGTGATCGCCGGGTTGATGTGCCCGCCGCTGACCGGGATCGTGATCAGCAGGCCCGCGAACAGGCCCACGCCCCACCCGAAAGCGTACGCGACGTCGTTTGACTTGGTCGGGTTGTCCGGGTCGCCCGTCAGCGTCGATTGGCTGGGATCAGCATGGCCGCGGGCAAGGTTCCACGGGGAACGGCGAGGCAGAGGCGCAGGTGTGCAGCGGTGCAGCTGTGCAGTGCACGTGTCTGCACCTGCTGGGGGGGGGGGGGGGGGAGGTAATCGGATCGGAGAACAGGAGCGGAATAGAGAACACGCAGGGAACGGCGGAAAGGAAATGTGCGGCAAGAAACGCTCACATGTTCGAGATCAGCCCGATCGTGATCATGACGCCCATCCCGGCCGCCTCGGCGGCGTAGCAGTGCAGCGACTCGGGCATCTTGAGCGCAAACGGCGTCGGCTCCACCTCGTCGCCCGCCTCGGCCGTCAGCGCCTGATTCTCAACGTCGACGTCCGGGTCCAGGGGCGCCATGAACTCGACCGACGTATTGTCCGACGCCGACGCGAAGCCTGCATGGTCAGTTTCCGGCACGGATACCGAGGCTGCTGCAGTAGTGCGACGTGAAAAAAGTCGACGTGCTTTAAGCGCATCGCGAAGGAAAGGAAGAACTGCGCTGAACAACAGGGTAGGGGCGGCACGGGCAACCGTGCGCCAGAACACCAGGGTACTCACCGGAGACAGGGCGCTCCGTGACGGCGGCACTGGCCTTGGGATCGCTGACTTTGCGCAGCATGTCGCCTGCTCGCATGCTCGGGGCACGGGCGGGGGGCGTGGGGGTAAAATTGACGAGCGGAAGAGGGGGTGGCGATGGGAAGCTGACGATCATTAATGCATTGCGCGCATTCTTGTCAGGCAGGCTTGCTCAGGATTCCGGTGCTGCATGACGTTCCCCGCGGTGGAGAGTGGTGGGGCTGGGCCGGGCCCGGCGGCGTCCATGCCAGCGCCAGCCAGCATGGGTGTATTCGTTGTGCAGCCTGGGTGAAGGAGCGGGTAACGTAACGAACGCAGGGACGCAGGGATCGTCTTTTGAACGGACTTGTGCTATGGTGACGGACTTGCAGGGAGTGGGCACCTATAAATAATCAGCAAGACACCGACACGGGCCAGCCACGAGCGCCCGCGCCAGCCCGCAGCTTCCGACATCCGCATCTTGGCACGTTGCTCCGCACTCGATTGGCTGCAGATACCGGTCCGGTATGCATACTCTTCTCCGACCAACCGGTGTCGAGCGCTGCGTCGCTCGGTCCTGACGCTAGCTGCGAGCCATCTGTAAATAGACGTGATGCATCGGTCGCTACCTGCTGCGCACAGCGAGGTACCCCTCCTGCCTCGTGACGCGGTATCCCTCGGCAGTGAGCGCGCGCTGCACCGCGGGGCCGAGCACGCCGCGGTGCCCGGCGCTGTGGATGCCCTTGCCTGTGATGATGACGAGCGTGCCGCCGTCGCCGGCTGCGCTCCAGCGGCCCGCCGTCTCCTTCGCGATCGTCACCGCCTGTTCGACAGACATGTAATGCAGGTCGATTGTCGAGCGCGAGCTCTCGAGCTGCTCGCCGACCAACAGCCGCGCGCCGCGGAGCTCCCACTCCCTTGCCGCGGACGCCGCCTCGCGCGCCTGCGCCGCATAGTGCCCCGCTACGCTCGCCTGGATGTGCTTCTGCCCCGAGCGGAAGTGCCGCCCCGCGGCTCGCATCGCGTCCTCCCGCGCCTGCCTTGCCGCGGCGCCGCGAGCATAGCACTCCGCCGGCGTCAGCGCTTCCGGGTCCTTCGCCAGAGTCGGAGCTGGCGCGCCCCGGGAATATGCCGGTATGCTCGCCGCGAGCGGGTGCGCCCCGCGCTTGGCTCGTTTCGAGTTCACCGTCGTCCACGCCACGGGTGACGGCGCAAAGCCCTGCGTGTACGTCGCCGGCTGCCTGCGGGCGCGAGGCGGCGAGGTGCGTACCGGGGTGCTTGCTCCGGACACACTTGCACTTGTACTCGAGCTGCTGCCCGGGGGCGCTTTCGCACCCGGCACCGCGCGCACCTTCGGCTCTCTTATGTTGCCGTTGCCGACGCGCTGTTCTGGCTGCTTGTCGCGCTGTTTCGGGGGCTCGGAAACAGGCCGCGTGAGCCTGTTGCCATTCAGAGCGCGGGTCGTCTTCGGCGGCGAGCTCGGACTGGCGGTCTTGGGAAGATCGCGCTCAAGCGCAGACAGCCTCGCGAACGAATCCCGCTCCGCCTCGCGGCGCGCCTCGTAGTCGGGCCAGAAGCGCAGATCGTGGACCACGTTCATCAGATCCATGACCGACATGACGTCGCCCTCCGCAGCACCGATGCACGCGTGCAGCGCGTCCGAGAGGTCGTCGTTACCGTCGTCTCGGCTGACGCCATACACGTCTTCAAAGATTTGCCACGCCTCGTCCGCGAGGTCTTCCCCGAGGCGGGCGTTGGAAGCCGCAAGCGCATTAAGCGCGGCAAGCGTCGCCTCGTGTGCTGAATCGTAGTCACCGCAGTGCAGGTAAGATCTGAAGTAGCCTGGTGTCGCGCGGGGCACGATTTCGGCCAGTGTCTCCGTCAGCGACGCGTACGCTGTCCACACGTCCGTCGATGTTGCTGGGGTGACAGCGGCTGTGTTCGGGGCAGGCGTCACGGGCGTCGACCGGCCGCTGTTCGAGCGCCGCTGCATCGTGTCCACAACGGGGATCGTGACTGTCGGCTTCTTTTTCTTCTTGCCCGTGGGAGGAAGGGCCGCGGCCCTCTTCGTCGGCGACCGGCTGTTCCGCCGTGGGGGCGCAGGCCGGAAGGCACCGCCGTCGCTTTCGCTCTCCGGCTCATCCGGCCATTGCCCCGTCCTGCCCACATTGTTGATCAGCTCAACGGAGAGCAGGTGGTCGATCGCAGCCTCGAGTGTTGGCTCTGATGACAGTGCCTGGTCGAGGTCGCGCTGCGGGCTGATGGGTCAGCGGAGTCATTTGCCTCACCCACAGATTGGGGAAGAACGCCTTCAGGAAATCGATCTCGTCCTGCGGGTCCTCGTCGTCAAAGATTTCTGCGTTGTCCGTGATCGATGTCGTCTGCGTCTGCGACAGCAGCACTGAGGAGCTCTCGCTGTAGGTGGGCGTGTCCGTGTCTGTTCGCCCGTTGCTGGGGTCATCGTTGTCCGGCACGCTGGTAGCCTCCAGGACGCCGAGCTGATCCCTGATGGCTTGCTCATTCTTTCCGAGCTCTGATGGCTCATAGTCCAGCAGGATGGCGAAGATAAGGGAGGGGTCCAGCAGTGGATAGTCAAGCTGATGTCAGTTACATTCGCCGGCGCCACAACTCACCGAGAGCACCGAGGCGAACACTGACGGGTCTACTGGCCCGCTCACCTCCGGCTGCGGAGTTGGCAGGGCATCCTTTGGGTCCTTATTCGACTTCTTCTTGCCCATCTCAGTGTAGAGAAATGGTCAGAATGCGCGGCAATACAGAGGCAGATTATATGTGGGGCCAGCGGGAAGGAGCAGAGGTTGTTTGTCCTGGGTTCATGTCTTAATTCCTCTCGAGAGGGGCGGGTGTCGATGAAACTGCGTGTTCCTGCTTCTCAGATTGTCCAAACGCTTTTGTCTGCCGCTACGAAAGACGTGCACGACGCGCAAGTGACTGATGTAGCTGGCTGGCTGATAAAGTTAGGTTGCTGACGGAGGGAGCCTTGCAGAACGCGGCCGATGGGCGACGGGCGGGTGATGTCAACAGCTGTATGCCGGGTGACTGCGGTCACGTGACGCCGATTAGATTTGTTCGCCGCCGCGCGCCGCCAGGAATTTTGAACGATCGGGGGCTGCGACCGGCTTGAATTTCTGAACTGACGAAATCTCCACCCCACACAACAACATGCCGAAGGCCTCACGAAGCAAGCAAGCGCGGCACGACCCGCTGCACGTCGAGCTGGCGGCGGACGAGTCGCTGCGGCAGTTCGGGCGCGCGAAGCAGCGCAAGTCCAAGGTCGAGCAGGAGGAGGTCGAGGACGAGCCGCGGACGGGCGAGGATGCGCGGATGTCGCGCAAGATCCTGGAGCTGGCGCGCGAGCAGCAGGACGAGGTTGCGAACGAGCTTGGCGGCGACGACGACGACATGTGGAAGGACGAGGACGACGAGCCCGAGCCGGCGGCGCGGCCACGGGCGATCGAGTCGGACGACGACAGCGACGACGAGGACGGCAGCGACATCGGCGGCAGCGACGAGGAGCACGAGCTCAACATCGACCCGGAGGACCACGCCACGATGGACGCGCTCGGTAAGGAGGAGGGCCAGGGCAAGACGCTCGCAGACCTCATCTTCGCCCAGATGGACGGCGCGCCCGCCGCCCCCGTCGAGGACGACGGACCCCCGGACCCCCGCCAGGGCCTCAACCCTAAGGTCGTCGAGGTGTACACGAAGTGAGTTGCTGTGTGTCTGAGAGCTGTGCGAGTGTGTTCGGAAGCTGACAGGCAGGGTCGGATACCTGCTGTCGCGGTACAAGAGCGGACCGCTGCCGAAGGCGCTCAAGATCCTTCCGTCGATGCCGCAGTGGGCGCAGCTGCTTGCTGTCACGACGCCGACGAGCTGGACGCCGCACGCTGCGTTCGCGTGCACCAAGATCTTTGTGTCGAACCTGAAGCCGAGCGAGGTGCGCGTGTTCCTGGAGGGCGTGCTGCTGGACCTGGTGCGCGAGGACATGCGCAACAACCACGGCAAGCTGAACGTGCACCTGTACAACTCGCTCAAGAAGGCGCTGTACAAGCCGGCGCCGTTCTTCAAGGGCATCCTGTTCCCGCTGTGCGAGTCGAGCTGCTCGCTCAAGGAGGCCGCCATCGTCGCCTCGGTCCTGTCCAAGGTCTCGGTGCCGGTGCTGCACTCGGCCGCGGCGCTCATGCGCCTCGCCAGCATGGACTACGCAGGCCCCAACTCGCTCTTCATCCGCATCCTCCTCGACAAGAAGTACGCCCTGCCGTACAAGGTCGTCGACGCGCTCGTGTTCCACTTCATCCGCCTCGCCAACTCGCCGCGCTCGCGCGACGGCGAGGACAAGCTGCCCGTCCTGTGGCACCAGTCGCTCCTTGTCTTTGTTCAGCGGTAAGCTCCTACTTCGGGGCCTGCAGCTCTGTTTCTCCCATTGCCTAGCTGACAACAGATACGGCTCGGACCTCACGGCGGACCAGAAGGACGCGCTGCTGGACGTGATCCGCGTGCGCCCGCACCCGACGATCAGCGTCGAGATCCGGCGAGAAATCGTCAACTCGGTCGAGCGCGGCGCGCCGCGACCGGACGACAGCGGCGACGTTGCGATGTAATCGTCGCTGGCTGGAGGAATGTAACGCGCAACGCCTGGCCGGGCGCGCGCCAGCGCGCTGCGCCGAAACGGCTATTACGAGCCCCCCTTATTCCCCTATAGATATGCATTGGGTGTAGGATAGTGAGTGCTGCTGCTGCTGCTGCTGCTGTGCGATCGATGGCGCACCCCAGGCAGCACCAGCTCCTCTCGTCACGGCCTTACGTCACGGCGCCGCTGGGCTCGGTGGTAAAGTGCTGGAACGGGGCTGCAGCGGGGAGCGGCCGAGCTGGAATCGAGCTTGCCAGAGCGTCGGCGGGCTTCGGTTCCTTGCGAGGCATCCCCGCCGTTGCGGACCAGAGCTGCCAACGGCGGCCTCTCGAGCGTCCCCTTCGAGCTTCGAGCTTCGAGCTTCGAGGGCCGCCCCTACTCGACTCTCGTTCCGTGTGCCTCTGTGTCATGTCTGGGAAGGATGGAAGGCACCGCCTGGTCGTCGTGCGCCTCACCAGATGCATGACGTCCAGCAGATACCTCCGAGAACAGGCAGCACCAAACAATTCAGCGCCAGTGGATGCTTTACCCGAGCTATCTGCCCCTTCAGGCAACTTGTTCCATGGCGGAGCGTAATGCGTAATCGATCTGGGTCCCTCTGTTCGCAGAGCAACCTTAACGATGCGGCGGGGTAATGCCGGACCGGCCGGGTGCATTGGACGAGACATGTTCTGCTGTGATCGGGGCCGTCAGCGGCAGCGCCAGCGCCAGCGTCAGCGTCGGTAGCACACCGTGTTTGCATCCCCTCGGAGCCACCCGACACAGCTATGACGCACGACGCATGCTCCTCGCCTCGTCTCTGCTGTTCTGCAAAACCTCGGCCACCCGCTCTCTCGCCTCGCCTCGCCTCCCCTCGCGATGGCGAGACGCGCGACGCAGGTACGCAAGTACGCAGGCGGAAAGCCAACAGCATGGATGGGCACAGGGCCTTCCATCGTTCCTTCGAAACACCCGATGACATCTTGGGTCGCCCAGTGGACCTGGTTCAGGTCGGCGCCCGCTGCCCTCTAGCTACTGGCCACTGGCGCTGTGCATCCAGCTCTCCCTGGCGACGAGAGAGGTGCCGCATGACGACTCGAGCGCTGCGCTGCATGCGCTGCGTCGCGGCACTGGCTGCCCAGTCGCAGGGACATTCTCCGGAAGCAGAGCTGCCGGGGCCGTTTACGTCAGTACTCGCCCAGTGTGCCCAGAGCTCGCAGGCAGTGCACGTCTTGACACGCAGTTCTCATAACAAGAGGCTGGCCGACTGCGCTAGTCAGGAGGCCAGGACGCCAGGACACCTGGAGGTTAGAGGCGCCAGATCAGACCACGACCAGGACCAGCTGGCAGATCGTAGTACGCACCCCGCGGCTCGCCGAGCGCTGATTGCTGGACGGGACGTTCCAGTCCAGTCGCCCGCCCCAGAATGTGCAGAAGCATCACGTGTTGTGCCCGTCTCGAGCTTACGCTGGTGCCGACGGCGCATGATGAGCAGAGCAGGGTCAGAGCCAGGGGGTTGTTTGTTGCCAGGAGGGGCTTATTGCTGCTAGTTGTGAGTGAGGCAAATTGAGCGTGGTGCCGGCGGGAATGCAGGACCGGGCGCAATGCGACTACGGCGGCTACGGACCGGGATGCAGCCAATGAGTCGGGCTGGCCGAGTGAGAGGGGAGCGAGCAAGGCAATAGAGGACTGGAGGCAGAGGCAGCTAGGCAGACGGCAGACCCACCGCGCAGAGTGGGCCCAGTGCCCAGTCGCCCAGCCCAGCAGCCCAGCATGCCGCCCATGGCCCAGCACCACGGCCTCAGCCTCGAGGCGACTGCCCTTCCCCCGCGACCCCTCATCCCTCATTAATCACGACCCAGTCATCATCTCTCATCCTCTCTCCTCATCTCCAACTGCACCCCTCCGCTCTCCCCCCATCCACATCCATCCACCGCTACAATGGCCGGTACGTGCATGCTTCACCCCCGGCTTCCTCACCACCGGCCGCGCGCCACCATCCACCCGCCAGAACCGCGGTATGCCCCAGGGTGGAGGTTGTTTACGCGTTTCTCTGAGCCCCCTCCGCACCCATGCACTGACACTGCGCGCTCCTGCTCGCTCCAACGCGCCGCCCCGCTACCCATCGCGTCCCCGCCCTTGCCGCGAACATTGCCTCGACCCATCCAGCCGCTAAGAAGGGTTAGTCATGCATGCGCACCATGCGCCGGACATCTCCGACCAGGCGCTGACATTATTACCTCTGCTTACCGCACGCGACTTGACATGTTCTGACCCGTGCATCCACCCGTCCACGCTCCGCGCCTGACCTTGACGGCCTGCAGGAGGAAAGAAGACGTCGCCCTAGTGAGTACCGCACTGAGAGGGCTGCGATCGGTGCTTCTCACGGCATCCGGCCTCGGTCATGGTCGCCCTTGGCCCCGCGGCCAATCCACGGCCTCCCAGACCACCTCCCGAAGCACGGATGTAGAGCTGACAGACAGCAACCAGTTCATGAAGGTCCAGCTCGCCAAGCTCAAGGCCGACCAGGAGAAGGCCGGCAAGAAGGGCGACCACCGGGTGAGTCAACCGCCACGCGCCTAGCGCCGCAGCCTGACGTGCCCAGGAGAACTTCAAGACCGTCGCCGCCATGTGGAAGGACGCTCCCGAGAACCCCGTGAGTCGGCCGCTGATTGCGTACTGGGTAAGCCGCTGACGAGTGCAGAAGAACAAGGCTTCGTAAGGGGTTGATTGGGTGATCCCGTCGGGGTCGTGCGTAATACCACACTTTGTGAGTCCAGATGTCAACGAGCTTCTTCCATCCGGCTAACACACACAGTCAGAAGTTCGAGTAGACGTTTCATATAGTTCGATTCGTGAGGAGACTCTGCCGCTGATTGTAGCGCGGAGGGTCGGCTTTCCATTTTACTTTTTGGAATGGGTTCGTTCTATGCCCCATGAATTTGTTAATGCTTCGTTCAGCTGGAGTGTGCAGCGGCGCGTCTGGTCAGCTTGCTTGTTGTGTCGGGTGGAGGTTGGAGGTGAGAGTGAAACGGGGTCTTGTCGGAGTCGTAGTGGGCTGAGCAGCAGTGCAGAGTCTCGGCCTGAGGAAGGCGGCCGGGGGCTGGGGCATGCGGTATGCAGAGGAGCGATAAGAGGGTTGGCGAGGAACGCGAGAAAATTCCTGGCCGTGGCGCGGGTGACGATCGCTGGTTTTGTATTGGACGGGGGAGCCAGTGTTGATCACGGACGGGGGTGCATGACGATCATTTTCGCGACCGGGCGGAGCTCGCAATGGGCGCTGATGGGTGCGCGGTATACGGCGCACCCACGGCCCCCACGGCGCACGGTAGAATGGCCGGCAAATGCAAAGGCGCAGAGGCTGGAACGGCTGGGAGCGGGCTGCATTCGAAGGATGGCACGGATAGGCTGGCAGGGACTCTCACCCTAGATGCATTCAGCGGCCCGTGATCCCATTCTGCGCTGGCCGATGCCCGGCTGGCCGTACGCTGACACTCTGACGCTACGCTGGAGGGAGGAACGACTCCAAGTGATGAGAGCGGCTGCGTGCCTGGGACCCTTAGTTGACCCAGTGACCGCTTTAGTCCACTGCAGATTGTTGCGACCGTCACTGACCTCGACGCTCCATCTCGGAAATCTTTCATCCTCGTCAACTCGCTGCAACCACTCATCCACGCTCCTTTCAAGACTCCCTGCGGCCTCACACGTACAGGCGAGACAGCGGCTACCTTACTCTCCTCCCCACCGACTCGCCCGCGGCCCGCCGCCGGCCCAGCCCCGGTGCATAATGTCCAACTACCCACACTCGTCCTCTTTCGCCGCCTCCCTCAGCACCTCTCCCTATGGTACGTACGCAACCCAGCCAGCAGCTGACAGACAGCGATACAGAACAACCTCGAGGCGCTGATGCGGCGGTCGCGCACGCATCCGCACGCCCACAGCCACCGGCGTACGAGCGGCGGGCCGATCTCGCCCCTGTCCCAAGGGCAGGACAGCGAGACAAGCTCGATCTCCAAGATCGGCAGCCTGGGCGGGCACGCGGGCGGGCGCGGCAGCATATCCTCGACGCAAGCGCAGGACGGCGGAGAATCTGAAGTCACACTCATGTTCCCGCACGAAGAGGAGACCCGACCAGCAGCGGCCCACGACGAGGAGCGCGGGCGGCGCGGCAGCGGCGAGCGAGCTGGCCGCGGCCCTCGTGCGCCGAAGCGCTACTCGTACGGCGCCGTCAGCGAGCCGCTCTCGCACCTCCCGCAGAACCCCCCGCCAGTGCCCATCGACAGCTCGGCCCCAGCGGGCAACTCGCGCTCACGCAGCAAGGGCCGGACACCGCCGCGGGTCGTCCGTCCGTTCACCCGCGCTCACCGCGACGCCGCGACCGCTGCTGGCGCAAGCCTAGGTGCCCTCAGCAGCGTCACGAGCGAGGCCGACGCTGGCTCGTCCGCCATCTCGACCGCGAGCGACTACACGGCGACGTCGCCGTCATCCCCTTTCCGCTCCTTGCGCCGGGGTCGGTCGCAGGACCGGCGGCCGATCTCGCCCGCCGTGCTCTCGAGCATGCTGCCCCCGACGTCGAGCGACGAGGATGAGTCGGACGCAGAGGGCGAGGCGGCCAAGTCGCAGGCGCGCGCGAACCTCTGGCAGCCCGGCGCCAGCAGCTTCGGGGAGCCGCTGCTGTGCGACCCCGCCGAGGAGCTCGACGCCGAGGACCTCGACTTACCGACAGACGCAGCCGGACGCGAGGTGCACACGTGGCGCGGCGCGCTCGCCGTCGAGCTGCCGCTGCTGCTGCGCACGACGATTCCGGTCTTCTTCACGCAGCTCGCCGAGTACTCGCTCGCTCTTGCTAGTGTCATCAGCATCGGGCACCTCGGGACGAAGGACCTGGCGGCGTCGTCGCTCGCGAACATGACGGCGGCCGTATCGTGCTACTCGATCGTGCAGGGCATTGCGACGGCGCTCGACACGCTGCTGCCGGCGGCGTGGACGTCGTGCGACCCGTCGCGCGTCGGGCTGTGGACGCAGCGCATGTTTGTCGTCATGAGCTTTGCCATGGTGAGTTCCTTCTGTGCTTCCTTTCATCGGCACATGTGCGCCCGACACGGACGCCCACACCTCGCGCCCGCCCGAGACTCAGCTGACCCCAGATCCCCATGTTCATCTTCTGGTTCAACATCGAGGCCATCCTGCACCTGTTAGGCCAGGACCCGGACGTCGCGCGGCTCGCGGGCGTGTACCTGGCGTACCTCTCGCCAGGCATCCCGGGGTACGCGGGCAACGTGATTCTGAAGAAGTACCTGCAGTCGCAGAACATAATGGACGTGCCGACGTACGTGCTGTTCATTGTCGCGCCGCTCAACCTGGTGCTGAACTGGCTGCTGGTGTGGGGCCCGCCTGCGGTGCGGCTGGGGTTCAAGGGCGGTGCGATCGCGACGGCGTTCTCGTACAACCTGACCTTCCTGATGCTGCTGGGGTACATCCTGTGGCTGGGCCCGCGGGACGCATGGCACCCACTGAGCGCGAAGAGCTGCTGCTCGAAGCTTGGTACGATCGCGTCGCTCGGCGTCGCCGGCACGGTGATGACGAGCTCGGAGTGGTGGGCGTGGGAGGTGTGTGCGCTGGCTGCGTCGTTCCTGGGCCCGACGACGCTGGCCGCGCAGTCGGTGCTGCTCTCGACGTGCTCGACGCTGTACCAGTTCCCGGCCTCGCTGGGCGTCGCGTCGTCGGTGCGCGTCGGCAACCTGCTCGGCGCCGGGCGCGGGTGGGAGGCCAAGTGGGCGTCGCGCGCGAGCTTCGTGTGGGCGACCGTGTTCGCGCTCGGCAACAGCGCCGTCTGCATCCTCTTCCGCCACTCGTGGGGCTACATCTTCAACAGCGACCCGGTCGTCGTCGGCCTCGTCGCGCAGGTGCTCCCGTGGATCGGCCTGTTCCAGGTCATGGACGGGCTGTCGGGGGCCGCGAACGCGGTCCTGCGCGCCCAAGGGCTGCACGCGACAGGCGCACTCATCAACCTCACCAGCTACTACGTCATCGGCATCCCGTTCGGGCTCTGGCTCATGTTCTCCAAGAGCGCAGGCCTCGGCCTCGTCGGCATCTGGATCGGCCTCACGCTCTCGCTCACCTACGCCAGCGTCGTCGGCATCTACATCGTCTGGAACGCAGACTGGGACCGCGGCGTAGAGCGCGTCCGCGAGCGCCTCGGCCTCCCGCCCCTGCCCGACAAATTTGACGATGCAGACGCCTCGGGCGTCGTCGAGCACGACGCCGCCGACGCCGCCGACCCCGAGCGCACGCCGACAGAGCGCACCCGTCTTCTCGCGTAGGCTTCTCCCTTCCCTCTCGCCGGATCACCGGACTCGCTCCCGGCCCCTACTCTGGACACTCTTCTGCTCTTCCCCCACCCTTCATCGCAATACAAACTCACCTCGACACCAAAATGTAGCAAATTATCATAGACCAGCACTCTCACACGCCCCACGCCCTACGCCTCACGCCCACGCCTTACGCTCGCGCAGGCTCCGCTGGCGCACAGGGCTCTGTTACAATACCGGCAGCGATACATGCATTGTTTTTTCTCCTCTAGCTTCCCCTCCCGTCTGTGCCTTGCCAAGGTGACGGATAGCGGTTAGTAACCAGCCGGCTGCTGCACGGCGCTGCACGGCCGCCACGCGCGCTAAATGACAACAGTCCATCGGAATTACTACAATGCTCATATAGTCGGTAGGCGGCTCGCAGCTACACTGCGCTCCGCTACGCCTCAGCGGCCACCTCGCCGTTCACGGGCAGGCCGGGGGCCTCGGGCTCGACTCGATCCTCCTTGTGCTCGGGGGGCTTCGGCGGCTCTATCCGCTCGCCGTCGCCGGCGCCGTCTCCGTGCGCGTCCTGCGCCTCGGCCATGGGCGCGTCCCCGTCGGCCGCGGCGGCCTCAGCGCCATAGGCCTCGTCTCCAGCCTCACCGGCGTCGTCCCCGCCCTCGCCGGCTTCACCGGCACCGGCTTCGCCGTCAGCGGCCAGGGGTACCGGCTCGGGCATGGGCGTCGGCTCGGGCTCGGGCGGCGCGGGGCGGACGGGCGGCTGCGCGAACGCGAGGCCCTCAAAGTCACCCGTCTGGAACGCCTCCTGGAACGCGATGAGGTCGCGCGTCAGCTCATCCAGGAGCACGCCCGAGCTCGGCCCGCTCGCGCCCGCGTACACCTCGTCCGGCGCCGGCGCGTCGTCCTCCTCGTCGGCGCGCTTGCGCTTCGGCTTCGGGTCCTCCTCGAGCGGCGGCAGCTTGCGCGGCACGCTGCCCTCGGGGATGCCGATGCGCTTCGCACGCTCCAGCCGCCGCGTCTCTTCGTGCTGCACGCGTCCCACGTACTCGAGCACGTTGCCCACGCGCCGCCCCATCTCCGCGAGCTGCATCCGCTTCATCGGGAAGCGCACCCGCGTCGGCGGCTGCCGGTGGCACGACGGCTCGCCCTCCACGTCCCGCAGCGGCCGGTCCTCGGGCATGATCAGCTTCCCGTCCGGCCCCCGCTCCTCCGAGAACGGCCCGTAGCGCTGGTTCAAGAAGTGCGACCGTGTTAGGAACTGCAGGTTCCGCGGCGTCGGGACGATCAGCGGCTCAGGCGTCGCCGACGGCAGCAGCTCCTCGTGCGCTGACAGATGGTCTGGCAGATACCAGTTCAGATGGTGAATCGATGACGCCGTGTAGTTCACCTGCGCCAGATTGGACGCAATGGCGCCCGCCCGACGCGTCCCGTGGTCGTGCGTCGGCGGGAGACCCGGCTGCGGCGTGCTCGCATGTCTCCGCGCGGGAGACGGGGCAGCCCCCTTTGGTCGGTACGTGTACTGGTTCGGGTGCTTCGGCTTGGGCGGGGCGACCGGTGCCTCGGACGTTTCTGACATCAGCAACTCTGCACACACACAGGAAACTCACCGTCGTCCTCCTTCTTCTTCTTCGGCCGCTTCTCCTCGACCTCCGCCGTGTCCTCGTCCCGCCGCCTCTTTCGCGGCTGAGCCGTTGTCGTCGTGTCCGTGTCCTCGGCTCCGCCCGACATCTCTCTCCGGCTCGCTTCGAGCGCGGCCTTGACCTCGTCCTCGTACGCGGCGTCTCGCGAGTTCATCGTGCTGCGCTTGCGAGGCTCGGACCGCGGTGGCGGAGACGTCGATGTTGACAAGTCGTTCGACACGCGGCGGCCTCGCCGCCGGTCGCTGCGACTGCCGTCCTTCGACGTCGGCTTGTGAGACGATGCGGCGCCTCGTCGCGAGGAGCGCCGGTCACTGTCTATCTCCGAGTCTCTTCGATGGGAGCGTGAGGGCGGCTTCGGGGGAGGCGGCGGCTCCATGAGCTCGGGGTCGGTCCATCGCTTCGACTGCGACGGCGGGAGCTTGTCGTTCGAGCTGTGCAGCTTCTGCAGGTCCGCGGGCGTGGGGGCGACAAAGTTGGCCGGGTTACGGCCGCAATGACGGATCCACTTCCGTAGCGGCACATGCAGGTCTGGACGGCATTCCTCGCAGAAGTATTCTGGTCGCGTCAGCTGTTTGTCCCACACGCGAAAGCTCACCATCTGGTGCCTCGTCGTCACCCCAGATACCCATGCAAGCGCCGTGCTGCCACACATTACATTTATCGCACTGGATCATCATTACGTCGATGTCTGTATGTCAGCGGTGGTCGCGTAAAGATACACAGCGGTACTCACCCTCGCGCTTGCACACGCATCTGGTGATGTCCTTGCCGTCGTCGTCCTCGTCGCCTTCCTCGACTTCTTCGGTGGCGTCGGCGGTCACGTCGGCCTCTTCCTCTTCGGGCTCCGGTGCCTCCTCGACGACTTCTTGCTTGGGCTGCTCCTCCGCCGCTGCTTTCTTGCCCCCGGGCTTCTCTCGTCGGGGTGCAATCTGGCCGCCAGGAACGCGGATCTCCTTTGGCAGGAGGTGGTCATCCAGCAACAGCTGGTCCTCGCCTCGCCTCTTGCGGGCCTTCGGCTCGACAGAATTTGACAGTGACGTATCGCCAGACCTATGTCCGTCCGTACCGTTCACTTCATCGCCGTCGTTCGCGTCGTCGGCGTCGCTGGGGTCCGGCGCGTCTCTCGCTGTCGTTTCGCTGGCGGCGGTGACCGTTCCCGAGACGGCCTCGGCGTTGTTCTCGGAGCCGGTCGTCTTGGCGGCAGCGGGTTCGTCGATGTCCATCTGTTCAATTTTGACGGCTTTCGACGCGTTGAAACCTCGCACTCCCCGCCCACGGCGGTAGGCTTCCCAGTCGCCGCCATTGTCCTTTTTGCTGTCGAGGTCGTCACCGTCGGCAGGTGGAGGCGAAAGTGAGCCGGACATGCTCGGAGGGGCGCCCTTGGTGGGAGATGGATCGCGGGTTTCCATGGTACTGTCTTCGTCGTTGACGGCGTTGGTGAGAGCGCTCGAGGAGGATAAGCGGGCGGTACGGCCAGCCGGTGACCGGCTAGAAGCCTTTGGCGAATTCCTGATTTTGGGAGGTAGAGCTGGGAACAGCGGCCCCGAGCTCGGCGGCAATGGGTTCCGACCCCGAGTGCGGCGGCTGGTTCCTAGGATGTCAGCAGAGCTCGGATGGATGGTGCAGGCAGCTCGGAGCGGTGGGAGGACCACCCCTGCGGCGACCGGCCAGCCAGCCAACACGGTTGGTGGGGGTGTCTGCCGGCACGACTCACCGTCCTCTTCGTCTTCAGCTCGTGGCGTAGCACTCCCTGACCCCTTTGCAGGTCGATCGTCATGTGATTGCGACGTGGATGTCGATGCAGAAGCTTGCCGCCGCCTATGTTCCATGACGGCAACCGCGGGAGCCAAGGTTGGAGAGGTGGTGGGTGGTGGATGGGAAAGCAAAGACAAGCCAATCTCCGCAAGGAGATAGGCAAAGTCACAGCAACAGCGGGAGAGAGCGGATAGCTAAGAAGGGCAGCGCGATTCTAAGCTGGTGGTCAAGGTATGAGTACAGGCTACGACAACGAAGGAGGATCCTCACCCCACTTCCATCGTGGTTGAGACTGGCGGCGCCGCGCGATTGATAGCCTTGCGTGGGAGAGCTGACAGGACGTGCACGTGATCGCGGCATCGTGGGATAGTGCCTCCCATTAGTCGTGCGTTGTAATCGAGCGGGGCCTGTCTCTAATGAATCTTGAATGACCATTGAATCGGAACCAAACGAGTGGCTCCTGGCCCGCCCGCGTGTGTGCCCGCGCGCCCAGCAGATACCCGATCATCCGCTGTGTCCGATGTGCTACGTCACTGCTCCGCGCATGAGCTGAGTCTGCCTTGTGCACGTCCTCGCTCAACTCCAACTCCATCCCCTTCCAACATCTCCCCCAACAAACCCCCTCCATTCATTCTCTTCACCCTCAACAGCCCGGGCAAGGATGTCGTATCCTTATCTCGCCCGGACGATGTGAGTACTCACCCCGCTCTGCCTGCCACGGCCAAACAGTCGACAGGCGACGTGACACCCGGGGCGGAAATCGCCTGCACAGCCCCGCAGCCCCGTGACCATTACTGACGACAGTCTGAAGTACAAGTCGCCGCATGCAACCGACCTCTCGTTCATGAAGGATGAGGTGTGAGTGCTTCCCAGTCGACGTTGGTGTTACTGTGATTCTCTACCGTTCGAACGGGGCAAACGGTGGAATTGGCCTGGGCTCCTGGAGGGGGCTGTGCCCATCGGACATACCCTTCGCCTTGTCGCACGGAACCTCTCTCGCAAACGGCACGGCGTTCAAGTGATCTGCCAAGCGTTGGCGAATAGTTGCGGAGACTGGAGATCGTACGGACTGCAGTCTCCCTGCTGCATCAGGAGGACCTTCCATCTCCTCGTAACGACGGGCGGTGGGCCGGTGCTACGTGGTGCTCTGTCATCGCCTGGTCGTGACCCAGAGTCACCTCCAACAACGACGGGCAGCAGACGTTTTGTGGGATTATTAGCCGAAGAGACGGTTGCTGCAATGGATGCTGGCCCAGCATACGTCAACCCTTACCACCTAGTCTGCGCACACCGCTAACAAACAGTATTCGTGTCACCGGCCCGCATGATGACGAGGACTGGCTGATCGGCGAGAGTGTCGATGGCTCTCGCACTGGGGGCTTCCCGAAGGACTTCGTGGTTCCTACTGGAGAAGAGGACGCAGGAATGGCGGCTGCGTCGAGCGCTCAGAAGGACGAGCCCGGGCTGCCCACCTCCGAGGACTCCAACGTTCCTGCTGAAGCTGATACCGCGCCGCCTGATCCTAGCCCTGCGGACAAGACTGCTCAAGATCCCTCGCCTTCTGTCCCGGCCCCAGCCTCCGATGGAACAATCGAGCCAGAACCGACTCCGGCTTCCACCGCACCAGAGACTACATCAGCAGCGGACTCGAGTGCTTCACCCATCGCGGCTGCAGCGACCGGAAGCTCTGTCTCACCGGTTGTCAAGACTGAATTGCCAGTCGCCTCCACTGCGCCGCCCGCCTCGACCACCGAGCCCCCAACTGCGCCCCTGTCGCCTGTCAAACCTACTCCCGAGAAGTCCCTTGCGTCCTCCCCGCCGAAACCAAGCCCGGCAGCCGCACCCCCCAAGCCGAAGCCGGCGCCGGCTGCCTCTTCTGCTGCCCCTTCGGGAGAAGTAGACCCGTCAAAGATGACTATGAAGGAGCGGCTCGCTTTCTTCGCAGCAGCCCAGGACAAAGCCGCTGGACCTCCCCCACCCATCAAGCCCAAGCCAGCTTCTGCTGGGTTGACGTGGAGTCAGCGCCAGAAACTCCGCCAGGAACAGGAGGCCAAGGAGCGCGAAGCCGAGGCCGCTGCGCGCAAAGAGCGCGGCGAGCCGGAGCCGAAGGCCGAGACCGAGCCGAAATCGACGTCCACCCCGGTAACGGAGTCCAGTCCCTCCGAGTCTAAAGCGGACGACGATAAAGTCGGGACGGGTATGAGTGCCAGTGATGCTGCTTCTTCGATCCAGAAGGGCGGGTCACTGAAGGAGCGTATGGCTGCTCTGCAAGCAGGAGGCGCCTTTGGTCGCCAGGAGCCTGCTGCCCCGAAGGTTGCAAGCACCGGGAAGGTGTGGACTCGCCCCCCCGCTCCCCCTGCTCCTGAACCTGTTGAGGGCGAGGAACTGGAGGGTGCGGCACCACCCCCTCCTCTCGCCATTCCCCGCTCCGAAGAGCCTGCTGAAGGCGGGGAGGCTGAAACTGAGGAAGCTGAGGATGAGGACGAAAAGGCGCGCCGAGCCGCGATTGCTGCCCGCATGGCCAAGCTTGGCGCCCGAGGACCCATGGGGATGGCGATGCCTATCCCAGGAATGGCACCCCCGCCTCGCAAGACTTCGACCGAAGCTGCAGTGCCGCCTCCTAGCAAGGAAGCGGATGTCGGTGAACGAGCCGAGAAAGAAGCTTCGACCGAATCCCCGGCCGAAGAAGCATCGGCACAGGCACCGGCTATTGCTACCTCTGAAGAGGACGTTGAGGCTAGCGAGCCTGCTGCCGCTACCGCCACATCCGCTGCTCCAGCTTCGGTGAAGATGCCCGCTGTCCCTCGCCGTACCGCCGGGCCCCGCCGCAGAGCGGCCCCGAGTAGCGGCGCGGCATCCCCTGCTCCAACTCCGCCAGAAGCGCCCTCCGCGGAGAAGCCCACTGCGCCCGTCGAGGAGCGTCGTGAGGGAGATTCTCCCAAAGAGCCCATCGGACTTGAGCGGGTAGATGCAGAGGGCAACATCGAACCTCCTCCTCAGGTGCCCAGTGAAGAGGTCCCCTTGGAGCAAACCCCCCAGCAGCGTGAGATGACCATGGTGGAGGAAGAACTCGGGCGCGGGCCGCAAGGTGCCGAGGGAGCCGAAGCTTTCGGCATTCCTCTGTCGCCTAGTAACTCGGTGCAGCCCTCTGCGCAGCTCCAGGACTCCGAGCCGCATGAACACGACGCCAAGACCGCAGCTGCTGCTGCTGCTGCCGCCGCCGCGATGGGACTAGGCGGGCTGGGCGCGGTCGCTGCCACCCACAACCGCCAACCTGAGGATGCCCAGGTGGTCTCGACCCCCGAAGCTCAAGAGGCTATCGGATCTGGTCCAGCAGGCGCAGACGGAGCTGCTGCTGCTGGGATCGCTCTCAGCCCGGCCCCCGGCGAACCCGACGCTGACCTTCATGAAGCTGTCGGGGCTGGTCCGGCTGGTGCTGAAGGCGCCTCTGCTGCGGGCATTGCTTTGAGCCCCGTGAACGATGGAGAGACGGATACTGATGCCCATGAGGTCATTGGGTCTGGGCCTGCCGGAGCCGAAGGTGCTGCAGCGGCTGGTATCGCGTTAAGCCCTGTCGACGACGAGGATTCCAACGGCCAGGATCCAGAGCCTGTCGACGGCAATGCCGCTCTCCAGCGACCTCAGACCCCTCCTCCTCCCCCGGCAAGGAATGCGTCTATCGATACGTCGCCTACCCGAGCAATGCCGCCCCCGCCCACTGCACACATGCAGTCACCGGAGCGGTCCGTTCCCCCAATCCCAGAGACCTCGCCGATCTCTCCCAACCGGGCAATGCCCCCGGTCCCACAGCGTGCTGAGTCCACGCATCGTGGCGATAGCCAGGCCGCCACGACCTCGCCGACGTCGCCCATGCGTGCTATGCCCCCCGTTCCCGGAGCGTTCAATACGTCCCCGACCCGTACAGTCCCTCCCCCTCCACCTGCAGTTCCACCTCGGGCTTTTGACAGCGATGAGGAGGAGGAAGAGGATGACGAAGAATGGGGCGATGCTCCACCTGTACCGCAGCGCGCACCTGTCGCCTCACACGCTCAACCGCCGGCTAGCGCGGCCACCGCCACCGGTCCTCCGCCACCAGTTGCGCGATCGATCCCTCCGCGCCCAGTGAGCGAAGATGAGAGCGAGGAGGACGAGGAAGTTGACCTCATGAAGCAGGCTCAGGCTGGAGATCTTGATGTCCATGTCCAAGATCGGGACCAGGATGACGAGGCCGAGCACAGCGAAGCTCCTCCTCTGCCCCCGTCCCGACCGGCTCCCTCTCAGTCTGATGCTTCCGGCACTGGTACTCTAGCCGCTGGAGCAGCGGGAATTGGTGCCCTCGGGGCTGCTGCTGTTGCTTCGCACACCGACAGGCACGATGCGCCGCACGAGTCCTTGGCGCCCCCTGTCCTCGGAAGCCAAGAGGGAGGGCACTCTGCGGATGAGACTGCTACGCTCAAGCGCCGTAGCATGGATCGTCCTGCTGGACCAAGGGCTTCTCCGTCCGGCCCGCGCCCCCTTCCCTCGCGCAGCCCTCAACCTCCTACCCCCGATGTCGAGGAGCTGGAGGCGTCTCAGCATATGCCGCCTCCGCCTCAAGCCCACCCGTCCATCCCTCCCCGTGACTCGCAACAGGAGGAGCGTGAGGCAATCGGACGTGGTGACGAGGTCCCCCCAGAGCTGCAGCAGAACCGCCCCGAAGCTTCGCAACCTGATGACGTCGAAGGATCCAAGGCCGAAGGCGCTGCCACAGCCGGTCAGGTTCCCCCGCCAGCGGAGACTGGTCAAGCAGCACTGCCTGGAAACGTGAACCCAAAGTCCGCCATTGCGGCTCGCATGGCAGCTCTGGGTGGCGTCAAGTTCGGTATGCCGCCGCCTCCTATCAAGAAGCGCTCCATGGCGCCTGAAGAGGCCGCACCTGGTAGCACCTCACCGGAGGTCACAACAAAGGACCAGGACGCTGAAGCATCCGGTGTACCGGCTGCCCCCGCTCAAGAGCAGGACGATGAAGAAGAGACACCAGAGCAGGAGGCTGCCCGCCGTCGTGCTACCCTAGCTCGCTTGCGTGCCGGAGGTGCTCTTGGCTTTGGTGTATTTACTCCTAATGTGCCTGAGCCTGAGCCTGAAGCGGAAGAGCCGGAACTCGCGACTCGTGATGGTGGAGATGCTGGCGCAGTGCAGAGGGACGGATCAGACGATGAAGTCCCGCCTCCCCCGCCGCCTCGCGGCCACGTCGCGGACTCGGATGCGCCTCCACCTCCCCCTCGCATCGGCGTGCCAGCGGCGGCTACTCAGTCGCCGGCACACCTTGGCGAAGAGGGGGCCGCTCCACCTCCGCCCCCGCGCCCTGACGACGACGGCGACGATGACGCGCCGCCCCCTCCTCCTCGCCCTAGCGTGATTGAGGCTGAAGCTCCTCTTCCTCCGCCCCGGTCCGTCCCTGGCCAAGCAGCCCTGGGAGGAGTACCTCCTCCTCCTCCGGCGCGACCAGGTCTGGACGATGGATTGAGGTCACCTCCCCGTCCTCCTGTGCCTCAAATGGCTCGGCCGATGGCTTCTGCATCCCACTCCGCTGGAGAGATGGCAGCTCCGCCCCCGCCTCCCAGAGCTGCACCCCCGCCTCCCAGCCACGACGAGGACGACGAAGACGACGAGGTACCTCCGCCCCCGCCCCCTAGAGCTGTTCCGCCTCCTCCCCCTCAGCAGATGCACCAGGGCTCGGATGGCTTCGGAGCGATGCCTCAGCGCTCAGTGCCTCCGCCTCCCCAGGAAAACGCACCCCCCGTTCCGACTCGGCAGCCCAGTCTTCCTCCTGCTCCTTCTGCTCCACCTGCTCCCCCTGCTCATCCTGCCCATCGTGCGGCTGCAGAGTACAATATCAACCAAGGCCAGTACGGACAGGATGAGGTTCCTCCAGCCCTCCCGGCCGGACGCCCTGGGCAGTCCCGCTCTCCTCCGCCTCAGACCGCTCGCTCTCCCCCGCCTCAGACCGCCCGCTCTCCCCCGCCTCAGCTGGCCCAGATCGGCCGCATCGGTTCGCACAGGTCGCAGGGATCGGCAGGTCCCCGTAGCTCTACTGAGCGTGCCTCGATGTCTGCACACCGCCCGGGCTACAACGAGCTGCAGGCTGCGTCGGCGTCATACGGCAGTGTTCTTCTGCGTGCCGCAAAGGGGGTGTTTGACCAAGGCAAGCGCGGATACTACGGTGATGGCTCGCCCACTGGATTTGTGCGAGTCGCGTTTGAACAGGCCGGATTGCCGTTCCCCACCGCGGAATGGGGACTCGCTGTGTACGAGCAGGACTCTTCGTCCGTCCTGAAGAAGCTTGACGATCCTCGACCCGGTGACATCGTGGCCATCCACGACGGCAAGTTCAAGGGAAAGAAGGGACTCAGCAGCTACCACCAGCAGGTTGGAAGCATTCAGGATCCCTTGATTGCCATCATCCACGAGTTCGACGCCAGAAACAAGCATAAGCTGCGCTGCCTGCAGGTGGAGAGGGGCGTGCCTTCTGAGATCAGCTACAGGCTGGATGATCTCAAGAGCGGAAAGGTGTTTGTCTACCGCGTCGGGATGCAGGGCTAAGCTAGACGTCCGATACCGTAGTGCACCATAGTTAGAAGGCTCTGTCAACTAAATAAACGAATGCAACGAACGAAGTGATCGCTGCCCTCAAGAGAGGACAAGTCGCCGCAAATGCACACCGATCGCCACAGCGGAAATGCATCCGTGATGGGCCCCAGATTTCTATGATGACATAGGTAGATGAGGTCGGTCTCTTTCAGTCCTTAACATTCTACGCAACAACATGAGCTCAGACGATGAGGTTCCACAGTCAGTTCACTTTCGGATTGCTTGATGCTAACTTATAGACTCGTAGACTCGGGAACCGATGTTCACGAGCGTCGCAAGGTCCCTCTGACCTTGCTGACTGGCTACCTCGGTGCCGGCAAGTCGACACTCCTGGAGTGAGTTGAGGAGGTCGCGTGAACTGACAATAGGTACATCATGACGGAGAACCACGGCTACCGGATTGCTGTCTGCATGAATGGTGAGCTTCAAGGTCTTGCCTCAGCTGACCCCAGACTTTGGAGACACGACCGACATCGAGAGTGAGTAACCACTCAGGCATATCTTCCCCCAGACCATGCCGAGTAGCCGCGTTCCGAGAATTTGCTTCGTGGCAGGATCAGCTGACACAACAGGCAAGTCGCTACAGATGTCGAACCCAAACGACCCGTCAGCGACCACGTCATCGATGCTGTCGCTGCCGAACGGCTGTCTCTGCTGCTCCTTCAAGGACATGGGCATCGCCGCGATCGAGGAGATGGTCGCGGCACAGAAGGAGCAGATCGACTGGGTTATTGTCGAGCTGACAGGTCTCGCTGATCCGGCTCCGATTGCTAAAGACTTCTGGACGAACGAGGAGATGGGAGACCTCATCCTTGACAGCGTCGTGTGCGTCGTGGACTGCCGCAACGTGCTGCGCCAGCTGAACGAGCCGACACCAGACGATGGAAAGACGGCGAACGGTGCCGATGCCAGCGGGCAGAAGGACACGGTCAGCGCTGCTCAAAAGCAGATCGCCTGCTCGGACGTTATCCTGCTGAACAAGACGGATCTCGTGACGCCGGAACAACTGGAGGACATCGAGAAGCGCGTGAAGAGCATCAACCCGACGCTGCGCGTGTACAAGACGGAGCACAGCCAGGTGCCGCTGCCGAAGCTGTACCACCTGCAGGCGTTCTCGGAGTCGACATTGCTCGGCGGCAAGCAGCAGGAGGGCGACTGCGCGGGTTGCGCCGACGGGTCGCACGATCACTCGCACCACACGGACGGAATCTCGACGGTTACGCTGCCGCTGCCACGGCAGATCACGTTCGACCAGTTCCAGAACCTGGAGCAGTTCTTGCAGGATATCCTGTGGAAGTCGCCGACGAAGAAGAGCAAGTACGATATTCTTCGGACGAAGGGGTACATGCGCGTCGACGTCGAGGGCAAGATTGTCGAGAAGGTCGTGCAAGGTGTGGCGGACCTGTTCGACATCAAGGACGCGCACGCGACCGCCGAGGAGGTGCAGCCGAAGCTCGTCTTCATCGGGCGGGATCTGGACGGCGCGAAGAAGGAGAGCCTGCTCCGCGAGTTCACGCTGAGGTTGATGGGTAGTTAGGTGCGGTTGCATCATGATGGGATATAGTAACTATGCCTAGGCTAGAATAGAATTGATTTTACTCGGCGGCAGTGAGCTGCTCGGCCTTCACCGTCGGGCAGTCGCGAGCGATGTGCCCGGTCTCAGAGCACTTGTAGCACTTCTTGGACGAGTCGTCGCGCGGCGCGAGGCAGTCGCGCGCCATGTGGTTGTCGCCTCCGCATCGGCTAGCCGTCAGCGTCCTGCAAACACCCGAGACAGCCGTCTGAGCACGCGCTCGGTCCTCTGCGCTGCCTCTGCGCAGGACAGGAGCGCAGAGGGCACGGGCGCTCATCTCGTTCTGGCTCTGGCTCTGGTTCTGGGCTCGGTACGTACTAGCACTTGACGGGGGTTCCGTCGGGAGCTACGCGCGGCTGCGGCCTGAAGAAGCCGCCGCGTCCGTGGATGCCGTGGCGGCCGTTCTGGGGGCAGAGGCGGGCGATGTGCCCCGGCCGTCCGCAGGTGTAGCACTTCTGGAACCCGAAGCCGCCGATGCCGCGCAGCGACGGGCAGTCGGCCTTGACGTGCCCGACGCCGCCGCACGCGTAGCACTGCTTCCCGTCCGTCGTCCGCGGATGCGGGCAGTTGGTCGACTCGTGGCCCGCCTCGCGGCAGTTGTAGCACAGCCGCGCGGGCGACTGGCAGTTCTCGGCAATGTGTCCCACTGCTGTCAGCTCCCCCAGTCCGTTCTGCCAGCCGGGGGGCCAGCGGGCCCCCAGTCCAAACAAACACTAACAGTTACCACACTTGAAGCACCCTTGCCTCGAGCCCGGGATGGAGGCGGCCGCGCTGCTGTCAGTATATGCCGTCAGTGCCGGGGCCCACGCACAACATGGTCTATGCAGTGTTTCTCTGGTATGGTATCAGCGTCTGCTTCGAGTTTCGGTGCTGTGTCAACCCTCCCGGGCGCTGCGATGGGGAGACGCGTGAATTCGACGCGTGCCGTCCGGATCGGATGGGTGCCGAGAACGAACCGGACGCCCGGGTTGCATCGCCGCGCGCAGTTGCCCGCCGACACTCACGACTTCCCAAAACTCCCTCCTCGTAAGAAAGAACCGTCGTCGATGCGGGGGGTCGACGTGCTGGCGGAAACGATATGAGTTGATAAGTGGGCAACAACGCCGTCGACCAGTGACTGAAGCACAGATATGACTTTTTCGGAACCGCTCGCTGGGTAACCGGCCCACAGATGTCAACGGACGTCCCTCTCGCCCTGGGGCCCTCGCGCGCGACTCAGACACCGGAGAAGTGCTGAGTCTCCATACGCTCGGGCGAGCGCTCTGGCTCAGATCGGAGAACTGGAATTTGATACGGTGATCAGTCGGATTTGGGCGACTCCGATCACAAACACACGGCATACTGGAAGCCACGCGAGTCCCACGCGGCTCGGACATGCGTTGCCACATGCCCCGGTGCTTTCGGCAAAACCGACCCGCAGCACCGCAGCCCCTCGGCCCCTCCGGAGCTCTCGGCGCCCGCACGCACGCACGCATGCCCGGTCGCCACTCCGGCCAGTGGCATGCACCGAGCCGCGTCGAGCGGTGTGGGTGGCCGCACAGCCGATCGCAGCCGAGGACATACAGGGCCGTCGAGCAAGCAGGGTCTCGGGTCAGGCAGTGGACATAGTGAGGCGTTGTCCAGTGATCGCTGCAACGCGGCTGCGGGCATTGGGGGAAGAGGCGGCTGCCGAGGACACGGAGGCGCACTACCCAACTTTATCGCCCGCACTACTCTGTAGTCTCCGCGCAGCTTATCACTGTGGGGCGCTAGGGAGTGGCGGAATGGGCATCGGGGCATGAGACATGAGAGGGCTGGCACCTTGGTAGCATGGATGCCATGGAGCAAGCGCAGCATACCACCAGGCCCACCCAGACCCTCGCGAAGCCTGGGCACTGGCCATCGCTCGAGCTCGTCGACCCCCGAGCCAAAGGAGCGGCAGCAAGGTCCGGTGACTCTGGCTGCATGCACGTAAGCGCGTTCAGTCGTGGTTAATTCTCTGGTAAGCGACGCGATTGCTGCCCATTCAGTGCAATTAACGTCCGAGTTGCGGGCATGTCAGGTGGTCCACTCGAATCAGTCGCACGCGCCTGCTCTCTGATTGGCTGCCGGGCTGGCGTTACCAAGGCCCCTTCAACTCAAAGTCTCATGCTCACACCTGTGTTGCGTAGCTGCGTAGGGTGCGTTGGATTCGTCGACAGCGGTGGCCCGTCTTCTGTGATCGCATGGTCTCGCTGAGATCAGCGTCAGAGGCGCAGGGGCTCTGCGGCTCAATCGAGGGGCAGAGGGTCCAGCGCACGCCCGCCGGGGGACCCGATTGAGGGTTCGGCTTCGCCTACTCGACGTATGTAACAGGACGAAAGCCGCAAATAGGCCACCCCTCGGCCAGCTGGGCTTGGGCGAACGTGGGGTTACAGTCACCGTTGTACCGGCAAGCGATGTGATTGGGTTGAGGATATCCGAGGCATCCAGCGTCCCTTTGTGCGGCTGTTCACGACAAACACAGCTGACCGATCCGCGTCTGCCATAGCCACGGTCTCTCCACGTTGCTGTGACGACAAAGAAGGTGCGAAGCGCACATCCGCAGCCAGGAGCTCGCCAGACGAGAGCAAGAGAACCATCAGTGCATAGCGAGCGTGGCTGTACACCCATGCATACGCCACTGCTGAGCAATGCTGAGCAGCAGTTTGGCCGCAGTCGCTGAATGCGGCAGCGGCCGGTGATAAAGCCAAACCAGGGACGAACGACGTCACTCTCACTCTGCGTGCCTTTCCACAGTCTGCCGTGTGTTCACGGGCTCTGCGTCCCCTCGTGCTCTGTCAAACCCCTCGTCGTGCATTGCGAGCCAGCGGCTGCACTAGTGGACGAATGGACGGAAAGAGCTCAAGACACAATGGCGTCGACGTCATAGCCCTGGGGGAGGTACAACTCAGTCTGGGGAAGACCCTGAATTCCGCAGCAGCTGTTCGTCAGCTTCCCCTGGACGCTGTGGTCAAGACCGCAGGCCGCGCTGGGCCGCTGGCCGCTGGGCCGCTGGGCCGCAGGGGGTTGGAACGTGGACCGGCCATAAGCCTGGTCGGTGGTTCAAACTGCTGAATAAGGAATGGTTTGTATTCTGTGATTAGGCCGCCGGATCTGGGCGCTAATCAGCCGGCGAGGCACCAGCGGCCGGACAGACGCCAATCGGTCAGCCCCTGAGGCGCCCTGAACCTTGTGGCCGTGGGACCCTAGCCCATACGTTGCAGGTATCGATGTTGTTTCGCACATGAGACTGTCGACCGATATTTCTCACGAGGTCCCTGCTGGCCCTGCTGAGCAGCTGCTACTCCTGGCTACTGCTTGGGACATGTCGGGCGGCGGACCTGGGGGTGCCCAGGGCCGCGAGCTGCTAACACTCATCAAGCTCACCATCACCGCATGCCAGCCTTGGCTCCCGCGCCGTGGGCTTCTCGTCGTCCTCGCAGGTCCGCGGTCCTATCGTCCTGCGGTCGAGCTGCGCTGCTCCACCCACTCTGGCCTTCCTGGCCCTCGTATGGATTAAGGCCTGAATTCCGAGCATAACTCTGGCGCAGCACACCCAGGACGCAGAGACGCTGGGCTCACACCATCCTACAGAACCTGCCGGAGCCCTTTCCTGACCAGGAAGGAACCTCCGTTTATAAACGACCGTCTCGCAGTCGCCCACTTCCCTCCTACAAATCCCCCTTCGTCCCTCCTTCTTGTTTTCTCTCCATCCCTCTCTCCACAAAACACAATGATCAAGAACGTTGCTCTTGCTTCCCTCGTCGCCGCCTCGGCCGTCATGGCCCAGCAGCAGGCTGACTCCAGCCAGCTTCACATTGACACCCCCGTGAGTACCCGCGCAGTAAACAACCGAGCTCCCCATCGCCTGCGCTTCCAAACATCCGAGCAACCTGTCTTGAGAGCGAGTTTTCTATGGGTGGCAAATGCTCTGTGATATCTGCATCTCTCTCGGGTCATGCCGTATGCCGTGTATTGGATGCGTGTGGATGTGTGGGTGGATGGATGCCTGATGGTTGGCTGTGTTTGTTGGCACCTGGACTAGCGCTGACGACTACCAGAACGGACCCGTTGCTTGCCAGCCTACCCGTATCACCTGGGGTGGTGGCCAGCCCCCTTACTACGTGTGAGTATCTGAACACCGACTGATCCACGGTCTCAGACCGTCGAGATCAGCGGGTTCACGACCTGTGTCCCAGGCCGCGGGCTGACAAATCAGAACTATCCTCAAGGGTGGAGAGTCCTCGGGCACCCCTCTTGCTGACCTGACCGGCGGCACCCCCACCGACGAGACCCAGCTCACCTGGTGGGTCAACCTCGAGCCCGGCACCTCGATCACTGCCACCATCAAGGACTCGACTGGAGCCCAGAACTCGGCCGCCAAGGTCGACGTCGCTTCCGGCGGCAACACCGACTGCATCCAGAAGCCCCTCTCGGTCTCCATTGCCGGCGCCATGGCCACCCCCTCTGGCTCCTCCAACGGCGAGACCCCCCAGGCTACCGACGGCGGTAACCAGGGTGGTGACAACAACAACCAGGGCGGCGGTGCCGTCGGTGGCGGCAACACCGGCGGCGACCAGCAGCAGTCGCAGGGTGGTGGTGACCAGCAGCCCTCTGCTACCCCCTCTGGCGGTGACCAGTCCCAGTCGGCCGCTCCCTCTGGCGGTGACCAGTCCCAGTCCGCCGGCGGTGACCAGTCGCAGTCCGCTGCCCCCACCTCCTCCGCCGGTGGCGCTGAGGGTGCCTCCTCGTCTGCCGCTAGCCAGCAGTCCGCTGCCTCGTCGACCGGCAACGCCGCCTCGTCGGCTTCGTCTGGCGCTTCGGCCGCTGGAAGCGCTGCCCAGTCCGCCGCCTCGAACGCTGCCTCCGCGGCCCCCGGCGGTGGCTCTGGCGCCTCTGCGCTCGTCCCCGGCTTCGTCGCCCCTGCCCTTGCCGCCGTTGTCGCTGCCTTCGCTCTCTAAGCACCCCCTGTCCCGAACACTTAATTAAGTTGGCTTCTTGTCCATGTAGCCTGCGTTATCTTTCCTTTATTATGAGTACCTTTCATTCCATCCTCCCTAGTAGTATGCAAACACCGCATGATTGAGACACTCACTTTGCTGCATGAGCTGCATTTACTTCGGCACTGACACGCTTGTTCCCTCCGAAGAGCACCGAAGCCTCGGAAGGCAGAGGGCGACGTGTTTGCGCGGACTAGTGGACCGCGTAGGCTAGCGCGTTAACGCGGGTACGCAGAACAATGGCGTCCAGCATGCAGGCTGGCACCGGGCCCTGCGGCGAAAGGAAACGTTACGCTCGACAGGCTGTGCTGCCACGCAGCCCTCGCCCCTCGCTCGGCCCTTTACGCAGTCGTGCGCAGCGATGTGCTACAGCCTGTAGTTGTTCCTGGCTGTCTGTTCCTGGCGGCGGATGCGCCGGAGCGTGCAGACGGGCGCCCGGCAGCCGGCATGTCAGGCGCAACGCTGGGGGCCGATCGGGCCCTAGCCTGGTTGTCAGGCTCATTGCCGTCGGCCAGCGTGCATGCGTGCTCGAGCACGCAGCATGCCGCCAGCGCGCCAGCGTCGGTGTGCAAGGGGAAGGCGCGATGAGCTCGGCCAGCTCTAGGCCCGGCTTCGCAAAGCTCGTAAGCGTGCAGGTATGCAGGTTGCAGACGCCAAGCCCGTGGGCTGTGTGGGAATTGCGACTGCGGATGGCATGGAGCTCATGTTCGCGAGGCACGCAGCTTGCTCGCTTCGTGCTTGGCGCGAGCGATCGCGCACTTGCGCACCTGCGCTGCAGTGCATGGCAGTGGGGGCTGGGAGCGCACGGTGCGAGTTGGGAACTGGGGCTGCCCGGTGCGCCGGTGCGCCGGTGCGCCGGTGCCCAGCTTCGCGTGGGAGGCACACCGGCCTGGAAAGTGGGTTCGTCTCGGCGACCCGGCACCCAAACCTGCCAGACGTAATGGTATAGCGGTAGAGCGGCAGAGCGGCAGAGCGGCCCGCCAATTCCAAAGGAGAGCTGGAGAGCGGTGCCCCTTCCCTCCGTCTACGCCCACCGCAGCCGCATTCACTGCGCCGCGCGGGCTTGCGGGCTCACCGCCTGCAGCTTGCGGCCATGCGGGCACCAGTGTCGGCATCCTCGGCGGGCAGCAAGCACAGCGCCATGCGCTGCGGATGAGCGAAGCGAGCTCCAGCGCCCCTTCGGCCAGTGGGGACAGGGGTATTTCTGGTTGTTCGGATCCTGGATCGCCCATCTTGCGTTGTCTTGGCTCTCTCCCAGCTCCTGGCTCTCTCGCTCTGGGCTCGGGCGTGCCTTGCGCATCGCGCGTGAGCTCGGTTGGCGCCAAGCGGACGCCGGAGCTGTGCACAGGCCTGGCATGCCTGGCACTTGCAGGGCGGAGATCGCAGGCTCGGCAAGCTCGCGGGCGACGAGATCGCGCGACTGCGCGCAATTCACCCACCACCCGTGCGGTGCTCTTCATGTCATTGTCAGGACGCAGGTACGCAGAACTCGAGCAAGTTGCTGGAATCGCCCCCCGGCTATCGCCGTCGCTGCTGCTGCGGGGGGCGCTGCTGATATCGTGAATGAAGATGAGGTACTGAGGTGGGACTTGCGCAGGCGTGGAGTCGGGCGCAGCGAGTGGCTCCCCCTGGTAATGCGATGCAGGTGCGCAGCGAGGTGTGGCAGGTGAGGAGATCGAGAGCAGCAAGCGAGAAGACGTCGAGAGCCGGCCGTGAAGCAGTGCTATGGCGCTCGATAGTGCGTGACCACAAGCGTGAGGGTACGAGTCTCGAGCTCGTCGATCGGGGGTCGCCTCGCTACGCCCTCAACGCCCAGCGTGCTGTCGACCATCGCCCAGTCGACAGTCTCAGAGCCTGTCGGTCAGTAGGTGGTGAGTCTGCTGTGCTGAACAGAAACGTCGAAGAAGGCTACAAAAGATGCATACCCAGCGGCAGCGGCCTACGCACACCCAGCCGCAGCAGACAGCGACACACGATTGGAGTGCGATGCGAGCATACCGCTGCGCCCTTGGTGGTCGTAGCCCGCACGCAACTGGACAGGACGGGACAGGACTCGCTCGAACGCCATCGGGACGCTGGCCAAGCCACCGTCGCCACGGGCTGCTGGGCCACTGGTGAGCCACGGCGCGTACGGCGGGCCACGCTTCGCTACCGTAGCCACTGCATATGGATTGGGTCTCGCTCAGCCAGGCAGCCTGCCCAGCCTGTCTGGCAGGCCGACCGGGCGCGCCAGCTTGCCGCCGCCTTCTCTGGCCATTGTAGGCTCAGGGTGCCGGCCCGAGTCGCACTCGTCCGCCTGCCTGCAAGCCTCACGCCCGCCAGCCTGCGCCGGAAGCCTTCGCAGAGTGACCTGACGGGCTAGACAGCCGTCGCGGCCATCTCGCCATGTCTGACCGCAACGTGCACTCGCAACGGCTGGTCGTCGGCGCGACGGCCGATGCACAGAACGGTCTCACAGTGACGCGCAGAAGAGCAGGAAGATCCCGAGATCGAAGTTCGATCGATTTAATGATCAGGCACGTGAGAGCACCGGGAAACCGTGCCAGGTGCCAGGCATGCCAGGCGCCAGCCAGCTGGCACGAAATCACAAAGTTGCTCGATCTCGACCGACGCGTTGCACTGACTGCTTACGCTCGATAGACTTCTGAGCCTTCCTTCTCGGCCTCCTGGATCCGCCCCGCCTTCCTTACCTTCGTTACCTTCGCTGCGCGATTCCGCGCCCGCGCTGAGCAAGCGCACAACCGGAGCCCACCCAAACCCTTGCCCGCCGACCCGGACTCAGGAGCGAGATCTCCTGCCTCCTCTCTGCTTCTGCCCAACGACAGGCCGCCCAGCAAGCCCAGTCGGAGAGATCCGTGCTCCAGTAACCCTCATTCCCTCACTCGATCCTTGATCCTCGACAGCGCGTTCTCGGCATCAATCGTCCGCGTCGCGCTACCCAGCCGGTTTATCTGCCCGACGACCCCACAGCAAGAGCCTGCGATAACCGCTTGGCCGATTCGACGGTCCACCAGACGTTAAGGCGTGACGACCGCCTCGCTGAACAGCCTCGACAGCTCCTTGCGCACGAGCATCGAGAGAACCCCAGCCTCCCCTTCCCGGGCTGAGCATCGGAGCATCGGTTGACCGTACTCGGCACGCTACCTCGGGCTCGTCCAAGGGAGCCCAGGATCTTTGGAGGTTCCTCCAAGCCTCACAAGCCACAATAAGCCTCCTTGGTCCCCATATCCCTCAATCATCGCCCAACTTTTTTCCTTTCTTCAGCTGTTCCACGCTTCACGTTCTTCATCGCTGGAACCGCTTTAGGTTCTCTTGGGCCATTCATTCAGCACGAGAGTTCCGGCTTGGGCCTCCCGTCGGTGTCTAGCGCAATCAGTCACCTCATCGATATACCTGTCCAACTTGATCTCGACTTGACGTCTTAACTACTACTGATCACCATCCCGGTTTAGCACACACAAAGGCGCACGGCAGTAGCGACATACAACAATAAGAGAAGCGCCCGTTTCCTCACACCCAGAAAAGGAGGCGCACACGCTTTGTTCCCTGCGACTACATACACCCGTTGGATCGCACAGACCCCCGGATACTTACTCGTCGTCTTACCCACTGCGGTCGCTGTCTTCCTTCCCTTCTTTCTCCCTCACACCTCATCACCTCCCGCTCATCACCTCGACAGTTCGACGGCGACATCAACACACCCCCATAACGCGCACTCGCCTACGCACTCTCCGCACACAAACCTATCGATACGCTGGTTTGCTCCAAGCTTCCTCGTTCAATTAAGGGTTGGCCTGGTTACCGAGCTGCTGGGCATTGTTATCGGGCCACACAGGTGAGTTGCAGCTCGGTCCTCGGTTTACTAACCACTTCCAGCTCTCGAGAGTCACTCACAACTCGACGCAACTTAGGGTTCCCCACTCTCCGATCTTGCACCATTGCTGTAGGAATCTGGGGCTTGCGACTGGAACCGCTGCCAGATTTCTGTTCACACTGCACTGGGTCGACGACCGAGGGGCGCAGCATCAACCATCAGCTGCCCGCCCACAAACGCTATCCCGTCTTTGACATAACAACCTCCTTACCCCTGCCCATCACCTGCGTTCTACCCTTCACGCCTCGCCATGTCAACGCCATCAGAAATCCAGGAGAAGATCTCCGCCGCCCGGCGAGAAGCTGATGGCTTGAAGGAGAAGATTCGTGCCGCCCGCGAGCAGACGGCGGACACAAGTCGTAGGTCTCACTGCCCCCTTCTCTACTAACGCCCCAGTCCGTGCCATGGCGACCGAGACACCACCTCTCGCCCGCCTCCAGCTGAAGATTAGGCGCACGCTGAAAGGCCACTTAGCCAAAATCTACGCTCTGCAGTGGTCCAACGACCGTCGTCACCTGGTCTCTGCGTCGCAGGATGGCAAGCTGATTGTCTGGGACGCCTACACCACGAACAAGGTGCACGCGATCCCGCTGAGGAGCAGCTGGGTTATGACGTGTGCCTACTCTCCATCAGGCCAGTACGTCTCTTGCGGCGGTCTCGACAACATTTGCACGATCTACTCGCTGCGAGGAGCGGGACCTGGGCAGGCTGGAGGACAGGTGAAGGTGGCGCGGGAGCTGAGTGCGCACACGGGATACCTGTCGTGCTGTCGGTTCATCAACGATCGGCAAATCGTGACCTCGAGTGGAGACATGACGTGTATGCTGTGGGACATTGAGCAGGGCATCCGGGTCGCCGAATTCCAGGACCACACGGGAGACGTCATGTCCATTTCGCTGTGCCCGACAGACCCGAACACGTTCGTTTCCGGCGCGTGTGACTCGACGGCCAAGATCTGGGACATCAGGATAGGCAAGGCCGTGCAGACGTTCACTGGCCACGAGAGCGACATCAACTGCGTCGACTTCTTCCCGAACGGCCAGTCGTTCGCAACCGGTTCGGACGACGCTACGTGCAAGCTGTTCGACCTCCGATCCGACCGCGACCTCAATACGTACCAGCACGACAACATTCTCTGCGGTATCACGTCGGTCTCCTTCTCGATTTCGGGCCGCATGCTCTTCGCTGGCTACGACGACTACAACACGAACGTCTGGGATACGCTCAAGGGTGAGCGCGTCGGCGTTCTCCAGGGCCACGACAACCGTGTCTCGTGTCTCGGGGTGTCCGGGGACGGAATCGCGCTCGCAACCGGATCTTGGGACAGCTTACTCAAGATCTGGTCATGAGCCTCCTCCTAACTCCAACGCCCTCATCACAACTCTAGCCCAGCCCATCCTCCGCATTATCCAGCATTCATTACATTCGTATACCACCCTAAGTCTGCGTCGTGTGGTCCGCTGTTCCGCCCAAAGCAGTGCACGCCCGTCGGCTGTCGTCGCGATCGCGGTCCACGAAACAATAAACCGAACCGCGCCCCACGGTCCCCTTCCCCTATTATGGTTTCCTTCAGGTCTTCCCCTTCATTGTAGTACGCTGCCCGCCTCTGGTTCATGCAAAACCACATGTTTAATCTCGCAACGCTGGCCCCGGCCGATCGACAATGGAGCCAGCAGCGGCGGCTCAGAGCCGTCAGATCCGGCTCCCATCCCTCGGGCCTCATCTCGGACCTGATCTGGCGCTGCCCCGTGGCGTAGGGGTCGTGTGATCGTGAAACTGACACGGTGCAGCAGCAGGCAGGACCAGAGGGCAGGACATGATACATGCAAGAACTAGGGATAGCAGTGTAACATTAGCGGGCAGACAGGCGCGCGCGGCGCAGGCGCGACCGGAGCGACAGCGGGCGCGGAACAGGCGCAGGCGCAGGCTGCGCGGCGCGCACGCGGTCGGCGAGCGGGCTCGGGGTGGGATACGCCGGCGCGAGGGCGAACAGGTCGAGGACAGTTGGGTCAGACATGGCGCACGCGGGCGAGACATGTTTCGCCGGCGACGTGCGAGCCGGGGTCGGGAGCCTGGTTGGGGTAGACAGAGGCGGGTGCGACTCAGACACGCCCGGGCGCGTCGGCATAGCAGGCGCAGCCGGCTCAGCCAGCGCGGTCGGGGAAGCTGGCGCTCGGCCGTCAGGGACAGACTCTGCCGCTTGTACGCGCCTTTCGGGGTCCTTCGGAGAGAGCAGCGGCACGGGGAGGTCCGTGAGACGGCGCCGCTTCGCGGCGGGAGAGGAGGGAGGCGGGGTTGGCAGCGACTCGGCCTCGGCTTCCCGGCCAAGGGGGCCGTACGTGAGCACACGCGCCGGGCTCGGCGAGAACAGGAGCCGGGTGGCAGGTAGGTTTGAGGCTCGGCTGGGCGTTCGTGGTGTGCGCGGTGTGCGAGGTGACAGGGGCAGGAGCGCCCGTCGCAAGCTCGGCGACTGGGGATCCTGGGGATCGAGGGGCAGTACGGGCTGCCGCAGCGGGCTCGGAGTCGGAGGACACGGGGGCGGACCGCACTCGCCGTCCCCAATTAGCGCGATGGGCTCAGTGTGCCGAGGCTTCCGTCGACCCCTTGGCGTCCCTCTCACACCGTCGTGTGTCCCAAGCTCTCCCACATCCTCCATGGTCCGCGCCTTGCGCAGCGCTGCTGGAGAGGGGTGAGGGCGACCAGAGGAGTGCTGAGAGCGTGGCGATGGGCTGTCGACAATGACGATCGGCGACCCCTCTGTCGCGCACCTCTTAAGTGCCAGCGGACTGGGGGGCGCCGGGCCCGCGCTCCGCCACAGCGCCTCCATCGAGTCGGTTCGCGGCGAGCCTGGGTTTTGCTGGTAGCCAAGTGATTTATAGGCGACTTCTCGCAACTCGTCGGCCGTCAGAGCTGGTAATCAGTAACGGGTCGCCTGAACGGACTTACCGTCGTGGCACGGCCGCTCCTTCGGGTCCCAGATCCTGTTGACTTGGGGGAACCGGACCTCAAAGTTCTGCGTGTAAGCTGGATACCTAGGTGAGACCTACGTCACAGAAGTCTAGTTTCTGGAACCCAAGCCCAGTGACCTCAGCACAAAGGGGCTGTTCTAACAGGATTGACGGTGGTGGAACCGATGATGGGATGCAGTGCGTCCATGAGATGCCGTAGAGTCTCTAACCAAAGTCAGCCAGAAGTCCGGCCGTAAACCAACCCTCTTCGCCGGATCATCTCGATCGTATGGCTTATGACTCCAGACGCCATTGCGTAGTAAGTGGTTGTAGATGCCTAACTCTCGGCGAGACAGGCCCCAGCTTGATCTGAACAGGAATTGAAAGTTCGGGTACTCTCTGCCTGCCAGCACTTCATCTCTGTTGGTGAGAACACCAAAGTAGAAGGTCGTGAAGACAGACGTGTCCACTGATATCAGCCACGGGTCGCTATTTTCATCCACCTCGGAGCAATCGTGCGCGCTCCAAATCCCAACCAGCACCGAAAACAACGAGGTCGATGCTATCTCCGTACTCTTTGATGAAGGAATGCTATGGTCAGTCGACTGTGAAGCGGGAGATGCCCTACTTTCATCTTGACCCATTGCAGATCTCGATTGTAGCGGGAGTCAGAGGCTTTCAGCATGAGTCCCTCTGTCGTTAGCCATCTGCTGCGCGGAAGCGTAAGCACCTTCGTATTGCCTGGTAGCTTTGTCAAAGACTTCCTGCAACGCCTGCGGAGTCAGCGAAGTTGACGATTATGCTACTGACAGCCTCCGCTTTCGCCAGTCCAAGATTAAGAGGGATGGCTGCCCGCTCCGCCAGCAATGCCTGAGGGCGTCAGCTCTCTGAAAACATCTGAAGCACTCACAAACCCCGGGATAGGCTGGACGATGGTTTCGAGTACAGCACGTCTCTGCTCGTATGTCTCGAGGAGCAGGCTCTCGCCGTTCACATACAGAACGTCGAAGAAAACCAGACAGAGGTGCCGGTCCGTCTCCCATCCACCTTTGCCTAGGTTTACCCCTGCAGACAAAAGGTGCCAGAACTCTTCTATACCAGGGCCCCGCTTGCCGTCACGGTTCCCCTCGTTGTATGGGACCACTTCAGCTTCCAGGATCACTCCTGTATGGAAACGTGGCTCCCTCGCCTCCATTCGTTCATGCAGGAGGACACGAGAAGGAGTATGCTCGGGGATAGGAAGACCTAGGGCAGCGTATACAATTCTGGCGTCAGGTAACACGGCAGAGACTGGCTCACGAGTGTGTGTTTCGTCTCTCGTACGTGGACTCTCTCTTTGACTTGCTGAAGATCGTGATTGTGGTCCGCGGTGAGAGAGCAACGTGAATCTGCAAGCTATTGCGTAAGTCAACCAACTTCGGGTGTCTCACCGATAGCCATCGTACTTTGTCTCTGCCCAGATAGTGGGTGTTTTCGCGGTAACTCCGCTGAAGAAGCCCCTCAGAGCCAACTCCGCTGAAGAGCCCGCCCCTCTGGCTTTGGGGATCTTAGGCGTTAACGACCGTCGATGCAAGGAGTAGCTACCTTCACGTTGATCCCCAACATCGGCCCAGGAGTGACGTCAGTCTGGCTATTGGCTTGTCTCGCCTCAGCCGCCGTTGCACACCAATCTATGTCCCCCTTCCCCTCCCAGTATAGCTTGGCCATGAAAGGGTCCCAACTCAGCATTGCCATCTCCAGCGTGAGCTGCTCCGGGGCATTGGTGATCGGTTCGTAAATGAGGTGTTCGGGATGGCCAGCGGCGAGTTTTGGAAGTGGACAAAGCAGGGGTCGAAGATCTCTGAGAATGACTTGGGTTAGCACCGCCAGTGCCAGTGGCGACATCCTTGAGTCTCGATACAACCGCCGCAGGATATTTGAAGGGGACTGGCGATCGATGGGGATTTGAGAGAGCTGTGACCAAGAGGACCAAGCCGCTAGCTGATCCAGGAGAGCGTCTACTTCACTAATGGTCATGACAGAAGTTTCGTTAGGCTGGAGAGGTGAGCAGCTTTGACAGAACGTTGAACTCACCCTCCGCTTGACCATCGCACGCTTGACTTCTTCCCCTAGGCAGCCAGTACCACCTCCTCCGTGAAAGGAAACGGCATCCCATCTAGTCAGTCCAGTTATACCAGTAACTTCTTCTAGCATAGCAGCCAGCCTGATCTCCCGGATATCATAGCGACGCCTCGACCCTTCGTGCGGAAACAAGAGACGAAATAGCTTCTTCGAGGTGCCTGGGACAAATGGTTTTGGCAGGTTGCGCACCCAGGCTGCGAATATATCCTTAGCGGGGTGTTGAACAAGCCTCTCCCTCCAATCTCGTTTCTTGGATACTGGAGGGTGCCCTAGTTTCTGTACCAGTTCCGCGAAGCTGAAGTTAGGACCAGGACCAGAGGCAGCTGCACTCATACCTCTCAAACGGAATGTCCATGGCAGGAATAGGGGCAATTATACGGGGAATAAAGGTAAGCAGAGCAAGAAGTATGAGTATGTGGTCGACAAGAGGGTCTTAGGACATAAAAACGATCAGGAGTTGCAGAACAGAGGGTGGCAGGGAAGAGGTCGAAAGGAAGATCGCAAGTGGACCACCTCCACCGGTTGACTAACCTGGTCCTGCGAATCCTTATCATAACCTCCCCCTTAGCAGATCGTGCCTAGCGACTGCGATATACGTCAAGCAGTCACGGCAACACCTTTCCTCTCTGCAGAGCTTCGACCAGTCACTTCATGCACGCGCTTAGACCAGCGATTGTACCGCTGCAGTTGCACAGTGGCAGCAGGTTCCTCCTATTGTGGCCGTTCATCGTTGTTGCATTTGGGCTGTGGTTGTTCCTCTTCATATCGACCAAGGGTTCATATCTTATTGACCCCGCCCACGTAAGAGGATCAGGCGCGACCACCACCAACAAAGTCATGTCATGACTTCGGGTTCAGACGAGATACCATCCATCCGCCTCCCAACATGTCCGACCCTCTCGACCTCCTGCGGAAGTCGATCTCGGACAACCGCCCAGCAGTTCTCCTGGGTGAAGGAGGCGCACCCGTTGACTCGATCGCGACAGCGACATCACTGTCCTTCCCGCAAGCGTCCGGCGATGCCATCACGATTCCGAAGGAGGCCGCCACGCGGTACGCGCGTACTGATGCCCGGGAGGACTTCTACAACGTTGGACAGCTGTGGATTGCCTGGACGGAGCGCGAGACTGGTGTCCGTGACTACCTCCAGAAGAGTCAGGCGGCTGGCGTTGGAAACGTCGCAATCACCGATCGTCGTGGTGTCGTCGACTTCCTTCAAGGTGTGACGGATGGCGGAGTGAGGGTGCTCGGCGCAGGCGAAGATGGTAAGCTCGGATGACCTGTAATAAGCTGATCGACAGCCAAAGCAGCTCCTGCAGCCTCCGCAGACGCCGGACCGTCGCGGCCAGCGGCAGCGCAGAAGCGCAAGTACGAGGTGAACGTCGCGGACCGCGAGTTCTGTAAGAAGCTGCGTGAGCAGGAGGTTGAGCTGCGCGACCGCAACACTGTGCTCCGAGTGTCTGCCTCTGGCAAGGTCAACGTAGGTTCATTGTTTGGGACCATGCTGACAGTTCAAGAACTTCGAACAGTTTGTCAAGGGAACAATGAACGAGAAGATTCGTGCCTTCCGGAAGTCGTTTGAGTCTGGCGGCCGAGCTCAGGCTGCTGCACCGGCAGCTCACGACTTGACCCGCCCCCGCAAGCAGAAGGCGTCGACACCAATCATCATTATTTCTTCGTCACCTACATCGCTGATCACGATGTGGAATGTTCGAAAGTTCCTGGAGGATGGAATGTGAGCTAGCTTTGCCACTTGCAAGCTGACCCGCAGATTCGAGCCTTCGGATGTTGCTCGACGAGCGCAGGCGGAGGAGGGAAACCTGCGAGCGGAGGACCTCGTGCCGGTCCTGAGGAAGCGCCACGGGCCACATGGCGATGTCACCACCAAGTACATCGTCGTGGACAGCGTGGAGGCGTTGCAGAAGCTGGGACAGGACCCATGGTGAGAGCCCGCATGTGACGGCAGCTGACAGACAGGGATCGTGTTGTTTGCGTCGTTACGACGGGCCAAGCGTGGCAGTTCAAGCCGTACAAGTGGATGGACCCGAAAGTACTTTTCCGCCACGTCAAGGGTGTCTACTTCCAGTGGAACAACGAGCCGGTGGCTCCCGCCGTTCGTGACTGGAATGTAACCGAAATGAGGGTGAGTTAGACGTGGGTTTCTGTTAACTAACGGCAGATTGATAAGTTGAACCGACACACTGACCGTCAGGTCGTCGCTGAGTTCTGGCGCGCCATTGACAGCCGCAGGCGATGAGCACATGTAGAAGTATAGTATAGCATATGGATTACCAGGCATATAAATTACAGATGGTACGAGAACGTCCACTTCGAGTAACCACGGGTCGGTGCTGGGACATGACGGGAATTTGTCGAAGCGCTACGCTTGAGACACTAAGAACACTGGCCACTACTGGCGGTTCGGACTTTTGTACTGGGGCTGAGCTTCACATGGCGTGTCTCGCTCGCGGGCCAGCTTCGGCAGGCTAACGATACCGGTGGTCTGGAGCATTGGCGGCCCCGCTCCGTCGCCCGATAGCGAGACTTGACGCGCTGATGACAGACCTCCGACAGGCGAAGCTCTTGTCCTGGGGATCGCAGATATGTCGGAGGGAGAGGGAGGAGTGGCGTGGGCATTGCTGATTTGACGCCGGAAGGTCGACTCGGGTTAGCGCCATTGCTGCATCTCGCGAGCGACCTCGTACAGCCTGGACCGTCAGCCAGACTTCACACCAAAGGACTTACGTTCGCCGTCGGGCCTTGATCTCGGACACGAGCGAGGGGTGTGTAGGGTGGAGGATCCACGGGGGCGGAGCCATCGTGAGCTTCCAAGTGTGCAGGGCGAGGCTGGACATTCTTCGGGCGCACTTGCGGCACGCGACGTCGTTGTTGCAGACGAGCATGAGGTCGAGGCGGGCCTCTTCCGGCTCGAGCGGCGCAGCCAGGACGACAGGGACGAGTTCGCGGAGGATGTGCCACTTGAGCTGGCCGCTGTCGCCGTCGAAGGTCTGGTACACGGGGCAGGGCTGCTCGGCGCACTTGCTTCCGAAGTGGGAGATCTCCTCGTCGGCCATGAAGACGCGCTCGAACTCGTCGACGGCCGCGCGCCACTTGATGCCCGTGCGCCCGAGCGCGACGGCGTCCTCTGGGCTGTACCGCTTCAGGAGCTTGAAGGCTGGGCCCCGCTGCTCCGCCTCCGAGACGCTGAGGCACCGCGTGGCCCAGTACTGCTTGTCGCCGACGCCGGTGAGGCACACGAGGCAGTACATGACGCCCGGAGGAGCGTCGACCTGGCGCCCCCACTCGAGGATGAGCTCGGTCAGCGAGTCCATGTCGAACGTGTCGATCATCTCGAGAACCTCCTCGAGCACATCCTCGAGCTCAGTCAGCGAGGTGCGGTCCGCGCCGTGGGCATCCGGGCACTCCTCTTGCGAGTGCTGGACGACATGGAGCACGAACGCGATTGCCTTCGACGAGGCGTCTAGGATCGGTATCCGACACGAGCTCCGTTCCGAGTGCGGCAGAGTTGAGAGGTCTCGGAACACGGGCGAGTACTTCCCAAGCGTCGCGATGTCGTAGCAGAAGCCCACCCCGTCGGCGGACTGCAGGATCACATCGCCCTGATTGAAATCGGGGTGAAGGCAGACGGGGCCTTGCTCGTCGATGCTCTTGCGGGGCGGGAGCGGTTGAGGCTCCTCACTGAGTTGGGAGGTGGTCATGATGAGTAGTGGTGTGAGGTGAAGGCGGTTAAGTGGTAGAGAAACAGTGAGAGATGCAAGGGCGAGATATAGCATGTCCCATCCGTCGCCCCACACAAGTGAGTCATGTCGGCGCAGCACTCGGAGATTGGAGACAGGTCGTTCGCTGCGCCGTGCTCGTTGGGTAGGCGAGACGCCACGCCCATTGATGTGAAAGGTGCGGCTTGGAGGCGTGTGGGGTCGCCTTGGTAGCCCGACCACCGGATCTCGCCCCCCGCGTTCAACCGCAAGCCGGCGCAGCACCTGTCAGAAGGCGCCGTGTCAGTGACGCACGAGTTTTGCCGGGAATTGCAACAACGCCAGAACGCCAGTCACCGCCCGGTTAAGATCGCCGTCGGTTGGCTCGCGGTGTCAGCGCCGAATCAGCTGCGTCTGCCCCGGAAGAGGGAGCCGGAGAGCCTGAGGTCAGGTCTGTGCGCCCCGCAACACAACAGAGCAGACCGTAAGTCTGCCCACTTCCAGCTTGGTGGTAGGTGTGTTGTAGCAGAACGGTGATGCCTATTGATGCAGACCGGCGTAGCGGCCTCTTGTGCGCGCACACGGCGTAGTGGCCTCTTGTGCGCGCACAAGACACCACCCACCGATCCTGGCTCATGGTGCTCGGGTAGCGCGGAGCTTCTGGTCTTGAGACACTCAAGGGTGGCCGATTCTTTCATTTCCTGTACCTGGCTTCAGACGGCCGTTCCACTAACCACCAGGTCCAAGCGTATGCAGGGCTGCGTCGACTGTGCAACATGGGAGGCATGCAGTCGCACCTGCAAGCAGCGAGCACACCCGGAGCATGGCCAAGCGAGAGGGAGAGAGAGCACTGCTCCCGCCGAAAGTCTTGTCAGGACATAGACGGTGGCGGCAGGGCTGCAGGGTGTTGGCGAACACCTGCCGGAGGCGTCGGACTTGGACGGTGTCCGAACTCGTAATGACGTACACTCTGCGGCTGTTGTTGGTTGGCGGCAGATCTGCTCTCGGAGAACACACCGAGCAGCCGGCAGATACCGACAGGCTAGAGATTATCGAGGCGGGTCGAAGCTGGAGCAGTCTGTCTGGAACTAAGACCGCCATAGCCAGAAACGCCGAGTCTTGCTCCCAGCCGCACTCAAAGCAGGGCAGCATGGAATGCAGAGGTGATGGCGGCGCAAGCTGTTGCAGTCTCTTGCTGTGCGGTGCTTCGCTTGGTTTCAGTCTCGAAAGGGCAAGGGAAGCCAAGGCTTGGTACGGGGCGGCGCGGCCCTCCATCGAGTCGCACACAAGCCCGCAAGATGCCACCGGCCCTCACAGTCGAACACAGCAGCGATTGTTGCACTGAAAGTGTGATCAGGTGCAGACCTGAACCGCATTCTTTGCATAGAGTCCATTGTATCTCACAAGCCTCGCGAGGCGACTCACGGCACCCACTGTCCCTCCGTAGCTACTATGTTCCAGATCCGCTGAGCATGCTTGGTGAACCTTCTGTTGCAGCGATAGCATAAGATGCGACCAGCAATAAACGACTCAAGCACATCTGCCCCAGCGCTGGGAGGCGCGCGTTTCAGAGCATGGTGCAACCCTTCTGCGACGTCGCACTTGGCGGCCATCCACTGGCCGCGGAACGTGGCGAAAGTAGGGCAGTAGCTTGACCAACACTTGTTGATGTAGCAGTCTTCGCATGTGACGGGTCTGGCCATGAAAAGCTCCCAGAACTCCTCCAGGACATTCTCCCATTCAGCGAACAGGAGTTCGATGTCTTTCATACGGCGGGAGGAGGAGAACTCCTCGTTGAGACACTCCAGTCCCCAGTACTGCTTCCTTTCTGGGTTGTGGGAGGAAGCGAAGCGGTACTTATGACACGCGCTCAAGCCCGACAGCTCAACAGCAGCAGAGATGTCGTTGCCCTCCAAGCTGATGTCGAACGCGTCGATCAGCCCACATAGCTGTTGAAGGACAGGGGCCGATGGGACGGGGCGCACATCCTTGGCCGGGTCCAGGGCGCAGAGCAAGATCTCGAGCGTGAGCGCTGATGCGTTCGGAAACGGGATAGCACCGACAGCACCAGCTGGTTGAGGGAGATCAGCCATGTCCCGGAAGACGCCTGAGTGTTGCTGCAGAATGGAGACGTCAAAGCGGAACCGGATGTCGTCAGATGCCGCAAGCTCGATGTTCCCGGCGGTGAAGAGGTGATGGTAAACGACGGGTTGATGCTCGGAACGGTTGGGGCTTGCAGGCTGGTCTGAGAGCGACTGGTCAGGTTGTCCGTCGTTGCTGCCGGCGGCCACGGGGTGCTGCTGGTCAAGCACGTCACTGCCAGCGGAGTTGAGGACAGCGGCCATGTTGAACGTTGAAGATCAGAAGAGCTCAATGAGAACGATGGCTTATGGGTGCTGGAAAGGGGTCAGCAAGGGGTGTTGTGCGTGTCACTGGGGCATGCGCCCTCCATTCGATAATATTGGTCATCTGGGAGCGAGTGCGCGAAAGTCAGTCAGATATGAGTGAAGGGCTCTTGCACGCGCTTGAATGCGTCGTACAGGTGTTCCGCGATACGGAATGTCCTTTGTGTACGATTCGTAACGTGCAATGCTGTTTCGCACAGATCCGCCCGCTTCTGTCGTCCTCGGGCGCAGGCAGGCGCAGAAGCTGCATGCTGCTCGCTGCCATCAGACAATCGCTATCAGCTATCAGTGCCGTCTCGGAGTGAGCGTTGGCAGCAACACAGGAGAAGCTCATAAATCGAGCGCGTCGCCGCCGCTATATCAAGTAGCAGATGTAGGCTTGAGGTGCTTTAGATGGAGCGCGGGGGCGTGGGCCCTCACTCCTTCCACCTGCCAGTCCAGACAAGTTTGCTCCAAACCCATTCCGCAAGCTGTGACAGCCTTTTCGCGCAAACGTCACAGGGCACGGCAATGGCGCACGTCTCCTCCACTGCACCGCTACCGCCGCGCGGAGGCCAAGGGAAGTTCTTCGAGATAGCGTTCGCAGCGGCCCGCTTGAGGTTGTCCCACTGGTGCCGGGATCGGTCGAACGCCCGACACTCCTGCCTCATGCAGCGCTTGCTGAAGTCATCGTTCCCGTTGACCACCGTAGATGTGAACATCTCCTTGAATCTCCCACGGACAAGGCTCCACTTGTGGAGCAGCTCTTCGAGCTCGCCGTGGGCGCCGAGACAGCGGACCCAGATGTAGGTGCGGTGTAAGTGTCCATCGGAGAGGATGTCCATGGCGATGTCGTCCTTGCGGGATGGTGCGTAGATGTACGCAAAGGCGTGCTTGTACCCTAGGTTGAGGTCTGAGTCGAAGACTGCATAGTGGAACCTGCTCATGTCGAAATCAAAGGCGTCGACCAGGTCCACGAGCTCGTCGAGGACGTCAACAGAGGGCACGTGAACTGTCGGACGCCTGTCGAGGGTTGCGAGGACCACTTCAATCGTCGCAGCAGACGCGTTGGAAAGGGGGATAACGTTGGACGAGTCTTCGGGGCGCGGCAGGTCCGCGAGATCCTTGAAGAATGTGGAGTGCGCCCCCAGCTCGGCGAGCGAGAACTTGAACCCAACGTCGTCCGACGACTTGAGAATAATGTCGCCTTCGCGGAAGGACGGGTGTATGTTCATGTACTGCTCCGCGAGGCTGAGGGCCCACTTGCGCTTCGAAAAAGTGTGGAACAGGTCCAGCATCGAAGCTTCCGTCTGGGTGCCGACTGTGCGGTAGGTGGCAGGCGCGGGGCTCGCGACCGGCGCAGGCGTCGCTCGGTCTGTGCCGTCCGGAGCGGGGATAGCGCTGGTCATTGTAGAGGCTTCGACAATCTCGCTGGGCTGGGAGTTCGCCATGGCGAGGCGTGGTCAAAGGAAGTCAGAATGCGAAGGCGGGCCTGAGTAGCTCAGTGAAGACAGATGAGAGCGCAGGCGACTGGACAGACCAGAAACGCCCGCCCAGAGTCGCTTGGCGAGGGCGTCTCGAGGAGGCGCACGCAGTGCCCTCACTGCATATCGAAGCGTCGGGGCCTGGCCCTCTGCCGTGAGCTGACAGCACAAACGGATCACCGAGTCGCTGTGCGTCGTGCCCCAGCCCTCGGATCGTGTCAGCGGACCGCTGCACTGCCGTGGCTGCTCAATGTGTGAGCTAATCTTCTGCGTCAGCAAGTAGTCAGTCCTTGGTCAGCAACGCGTCCGCTCCAACATCTTGGTAAGCTGCAGTCAGTGGTATCGGCTGGCGAGAACACAGTGAACTCGGAAAGTGGAGGTTGTTGATGTCCGATGTTCCAACACACTACTCAACCATGCGAGCGGCGCGGAGTGCGCCTTGAAGTCCGGTGTACCGCATGCTAGGAATCGGCGGTCACGGGTGAGAGCAAGTGGGAGCTCCGAGGGCCGCCCTGGCGGACAGATGACCTAACATCCCGAAGGCAGTGCAAACTGGTCGACACGCAGCCGGCAATGTTCTCATGCACTCACCAGCCGTGGCGAGCTCTGTCGGATGTCAGCCAGGCAGGTGACGCGCCAAGTGCACCGCCAAGTGCAGACGGGCGCGACGGGGACGGCCGCCAGTGGGACGATGGCATCCGTGCCCGTTTAGAATTCGATTTGAAGCGTAAATCTAAAGGGGCGAGTTGAAGTGCAGTGGGTTTGAAACAGGACGATCACGCAGAATTGCATAGCCAGAGCATAGCCAGGCATAGCAGCGCATAGCTGGCAGAAATAGAAATAGAAACTCGAGGGGTCACGAGGGGCTGCCCCAGGGGTCGCATCGCCGTTGCTGTCCCCAACGCCCAGCATGCTCACCATGCTCAGCGCCCAGCTTCTGGGCCACCTCACAGCGGGCGACCATGCACGCTGACTGGTTAGTCGGCCGCATGTGCCAAGACTCGAGCATTGGTTCTGAAGCATAACCGCAAATCTCGAGCGGTAACCGCACGACCGGAACAACGTTACTGCTGTCGCCGTCACACTCGCTGGCCGTACCCTGGGCGCCTGTCCGACGTTCACCAACGTTCGCATCCGAGCGCGACTGACATCGTGTGGGCACGAGCACCGCCATAAGCAGGTACGCAGGATTCCACCCCAGATCCTGGCGGCTCACCCTTGCGATTCAGTTGGCGCTTGCGACAAGTTGGAGCTGCCGACGCCTCCAGCAAGCACTGAATAGACGTTCTCATGCATCATGCATGCATCGCAAGCTCGGAGGTGGCAAGAAGCATAGTGCCTGTAATCAGCGGACGCAGGGAGGTACGAGTTTTACGGGGGTTGTGGGTTGTCGCACTGACGTAATCTGGCAGATTTCCTGAACAGGGAAACGCCGACCTCCGTCTGTCCCTGACGGACAGACGAAGGCATCAGAAATTTACCAGGCGGAGGAGCAGAGGCGCACGAGGAACTGATGACGTCGACGCCTGTACAGAGATTTTCAATTCGAGTGCCATTCGCCATCCGCGGTCCAGGATAGCGAGGGAGCCTGCAGGATCATCCAGCATGCCTCCTAAAACGCCGATGATACCCCAGCGCCGGGCCGCTGGCCGCCTGGGCAAAGTGCAGGCACCCCCCCTCACCTCCGTACCTCAGTGGCAAACGATGCCGAACATAGCATCGTCGATGACCGCCCGGCGGTCTCCGGCCCCCGACCGCGGAGTCGCGAGCGGCGAGCGCGGCAGCCGTAACACAGGAGTTGTCATCTCGCTCGGTCTAGTTACCGTTGGCAGTGGAGGAGGATCATGACGTCGGTTGTGGCATTTGACCAGCTACCACAATCCTCGCCCACCGGCATTCTCGTTCACTGCCCGCTTCCGACATGAACGTGCTCAATGTCAACAATCAACAAGGCAAACGATAGCCTGCAGATAAGAGGTGCGGAGAGCGACGTCGGTGGGGTACCCTCGTCTGCCTTCGCCCCCGCCGCGCCTCGGTGACTAGACCTATCGCCGGACGCCATAGGCTGCGCATGCGATGGTCGGGGGATCTGGACGGCGTGCCCCTCAAAAACATATCGGGCCGAAAAGAGTCAGGCCGCCCATGACGTATCAGGGTTTTGCCGCTCCGATGGAGCCGTGTGGCCAGCTGCTTTGCGACGGCAGCTGCTGTCCGCGATTAAGCTGCCAAGCAGAGGCAAGCAGAGGGCCCTCTGGGGCCGAGAGCATGTCAGCATAACACATCGAGATGCACGCACATGCCAAGAGCGACGGCAGGGTCGCCGAGCGAGTCTCCGCACGCTCAGCAGGACCAGCGGAGCGACCCCTGCCTGTCGTCATCTCAGCCTAGCATCCCACTTTGGAAGCCCCAGCGAGCAGCTGACCACGTCCGCCGGTTCCCCGCTGTCGGTGCCCCCGCGTGCTCTCTGCTGTTCTTCGCTTCGCCTCCTCCAGATTTGCATGCCGGTTCCTGGGACTTGAAAATTAACTGGATGGCCTGCCTGCCTCCCCGCGCGGCCATGTTGCTACGTGATGTGAATCTGCACCGAGCACCGGTGCTGCCATGACTCATAGCTCGCAGACCGCCAGCAGCTCGCAATGCGCAGGACATGGGGACCGGCGACATTGTGGTATGCCGCTGCATGCAATTTTCACTCCGCTTCATCACTGATCCCAAACCCAAAAGCGCAGCAGCAAGATCTCGCTCGCCCTACCGTTCTATAATCTTCAGCGAATCAGTAGTAATCTCGACGCCGGCCTCGAATCTCGAACCGGCCGCTCATCCGACAGCCCCCCTCTGATTGCACGACCGAGCCCAGCGATCTCTTGGTCGCCACCGTTGCGAGTTCGAGACTGTTCAGGACAGACAGCACCCTCCCTGTGTCCCCTGAGAGCTCGGACGCTTGGCCCCTTGATCGTTGATATATTCTCCCAGGACCACTCGCACCTCGAGCTGCGGCGCTGCGGCTGTTAACGCAGTCGAGGACCGCGAAGCGCAGAACGCAGGAGAAAGCGGCGAAACGGGTAAGTCGTACCAGATGCTTGGCCGCATGCGCTTTGGCTTGGCTGTTCCCTTGCTCCCTTGGTGGTTCCCTGTTCTCTCAGACCCTCGTTGCCCAACGCATGACCCTGAGCGCGGACGTAACGACACGATCTCCAGTGCAGCTAGCGCAGAATCGCGCAGACAGGGGCGTCGAGGCGCTCAGGCACGGGCTTAAGGCGACGATTACGATTTCTGCAATCTGTGGTAGTGCTGGAGAGCAAATGCTAATTGGCGATTAAGGTTTCAACGGCGCATCTGTATACAAGCAGGACGCAAGTGGCTCGCTGGCTGGCGGCTCGCGGCTCGGCACCCGCGCACACCGCTCTTGTCCCTCGTCCCTCGTCCCTCGACGATGTCATAGGGACCCTGGCTTAGCTCTAGCTCTAGCTCTGGTTCTGAACCCCCGGCCCTCCGCCCCGTCCCCTCGGACCTCACCCCTCCCTGGGCCGCTTCCTAATCTCTGGCTCACCGTAGCACGTAGTCTGTCAGCGTACGCTGCGACCCGCACCTACGACCACCACCCACCGCCCAGCGGCCACCAGGCCACCATCGTCTAGCCGAAGCGCAAGCGCTCTCTCACACCCAAGCGCACCGACGGCTCTCTCCCAGACCCGCCTTCTCGTCATTCATTCACTCGTCATCTTTCATCCTCCTCCATCCTCACACTCTTCCGACCTCGTCGCTCCTCTTCTCTCGACACCTCCCAGCAGCACAGGCGATCCCACACTCACACCGCCCATCCCATCGAATCGCATCGCCTCGCCCTCGTCGACACCCTCAGCCGCGGTCGTGGTCCCTGCCCTGTCCATCCGTCCATCCCTGTCCTTCATTTCGTTGCGTCCACCCTCGGCGCTGACCCCGGCCTGCGCAAACGGCACACGGCACACTGCAATCCGCGACCTGTTACGCCTGCGACGTTAAAGTGACTGCGGCTGCGCTACGCTCTCGTGCTATACCAGCGTCCGATTCGCCGGTCACACAGCCAGGTCCCCCCGCACTCTCATTCAACGCGCCGTTCCTCAGCCCGAAAGCCCCTCGACCCCTCGGCCACCCCCTGTGAAACCATCCCACAACCCACAACCCACCGTTACCTGTCGGCCTGCCTGGTTGTCTGCCTGACCGCCTGTCTGCCCGTCAATCCACCCGTTCCCTGTGCATCGCATCGATCCCGCCCCTTGTCGTCCAACCACAGGTCGTCGCCCAGCGCCTGCCGCAATACCGCATCTAGCATATCAAGTACCGCTTCGCGCTAGTCTGTAATCATGGCGCTCAATGCTGCAGCGACGCTGCAACCGTGGGAGGAGGTGAGTAGAGTTCGTGCATCCTACCCTGTCTTGTCTTGGTATCCATCGGTTCCTTAGTTTTCATCGCCTCGCCTGCGCTGCCTGCGTCCCCTCCGTCCTGGCTCCTGGAATAGGATCCTGGCCACCTAGCCTCGTTGCCTCCCTGTCTCCTGGGCTGGGCTTCGGTCCTGAATGCGAAGCTCAAGCCAAGCGGGACTGCGACCTCCGCTCTGCACTGCGAGCACCGGTAGCATCCAGCACCAGCACCGCCAGTGCCCAGCACGCCCAGCCAAGAGTCCGAAACCGTTGAAACGTATCACCGTCCGCAACGTGAACTGTGACGCATTCGGTGAGGCGCGGCGGCGTCCAATTTTCCTGGACGCTTGGGCACACTGCCTTACCCTCATTTCCTCGTATCTATCACAGATACTGATCGTCACCCTCACCCCTCTCCCCAACGCCCGGCGGCTGCATCCCACCTATCTCTCCTCCTCCATCTCATCGTTACACTCCCCACCCCATATACACATCTACACATCTACACACTCTCTCATTCTACCTTGTTTCCGCGTCCACATCTTCTCTGTCTCTACCACACACGTACTCGACGCGCCCGACGTTTAGAACTGGTTCTTCTCGTCGATTGGATGGCGACACCGCCCCGGCAGCTCTAGATTCCCTTCGACCTTCGAAAATCACACACCCCAGCCCTCCACCGTTCGCTGCGGCGCCTTGTCACCACCACCCACCTTCAGCCCTCGCGTTCCGCAGTCACTTCGAATTCACCTTGCACGCTTTCTTGGCTAACACGTCTATCAGCAACAACTGCCCTCTCCCACGGACGAGAAGAAGTCGCTCCCGTCCCTCGAGCTAGCTCGCACCCGCTCGACGTCCCTTTCCACGCACTCTGGCGACCTCAGCCTCCACCGCATAGTCTCTGGCGACCCCGACTGTCCGCCCCCGGCCTGGAAGCGTCGACCGAGTCAACGCTCCTCCTCCAACGGATCCGCTTCTACCACTTCTAGCCTGCCGACACGGTCGCAGTCGCTTTCCGCCTCTACCTCTCCCCATCCTCAACGCCGCCTGCCGAACGGACTCAGGATGACTCACGCTAACGGCCTCGCCCCGTCCACTTCGCGTGGCGGCTTCCCTCGACAGGGACCGCCGCCGGCGGCGTTCCGCGGTCGAGCGAGGCTAGGCAATGGGTCTAACCGTTCTTCGCTCGCGTCTTACGATGGCATGAACAGCGAAGAACTCTGGACGCTCGAGGACGACCCTACTCCGGACATGAGCAACCCGACCCGTTCTGCCGCCGAGAGACCACTCGACACCGTTCGACGCATGAGCTATACGCTTAGCGACCAGTCGCTGTACGCTGGTCTGCCCACCGAGATCATCTGGCCGACCGCTCCGGCCGAGGAGGAGTACCTGTACGAGCCGCCGCCCAAGACGCGATCACTCACGAACGTTGCGTCAATCAAGCGTCGTACCACACTCCGCAAGTCAAAATCAAAAGGCGCCGCCATGGACTCGCACCCTCCCATCTCTGGCGGCGGCTACGCTCCCAAGCGTGCTGCTTCCAAGGATGCACTCTCCTCGGCCCACTCATCGACGACCTCGCTCTCGATCCCCCACAACAAATCGCAGGCTTCGCTGAGCTCGCGCCCTCCGTCGATGGCTGGCGTCGGTGCTTATCAGTACGATTTGCTTGGTGCCCTTGCACCCCGTGACGGTGGCTACGCCATCGCAGCCCAGATTGGTCACAGTTTCAGTCCCGTGAGCTCAGTTAACAGCTTGGACGATCGGCGATCGCTACACGCCTCGCCCCCCGGAAGCTTCCGTGGCGCACGTGTGCCTAGCTCCAGGAGCTCTGGTATGCGGTGGAGCGTCGATGGCGAGGATCCCATTCTGCCCCCGGCACCGGTGCGCGGCTCCGGCAGCTCCATGCTGTCCATGTCTTCCACGCAGAGTGATGATTACGATTCGCCGCAGTCTGCACAGCTCGCTGTTGCGCAGGCCACACGGCCGTGTGAACCGAGCCCTCTCAGCATGCAGACGACGACTGCTGCCGATATGGACGTGGCCTCGCCCGTCGCCACCGAGGCACCTCAAATGCCTTCTTCCATTCCGGCTCCGGCGCCGATCAACTTCAACGTCGACGCTCCCGTCGAGGATATCGAGCCGGTCGCCGCTACCAACCTCAAAAAGGCGAAGACGAAGAAGGAAATGAAGGCGGAGAAGAAGGAGGCTGAGAAGCAGGCCAAGCTCGCTGCCAAGGCTGAGGCTCAGCGCGCTGCTCAGCAGAAGGCCGAGGCCGCTCAGAAGGCTGCCGACGATAAGCGACGCGCCCATGAGGAGGCTGTCAGGGCCAAGGCCCAAGCTAAGGTCGATGCCGCCCGCAAGCAGAAGGAGGACAAGGAGCGTGCGAAGCTCCAGAAGAAGGAGGCGGAGCAGAGGAAGATCGAGGAGGCCAAGGCTGCCGAGCAGCGCAAGATCGCGGAGCAGAAGAAGGCCGCTGAGCTCAAGAAGGAGCAGAAGCTGAAGAAGTCTGCCCCGGTCGCCGCCGCGGCTGTGAAGGCCGAGCAGCAGCCTCAGCGACGAAGCTCGCTCAAGTTCAAGCGTTCGACCTCTGGCACTGGCACTGACTCTGCCACTGCTACTCCTGTCGCGACTCCTGCCGCTCGCGGAAGCCCGCCCCCTGCTCCCTCGCAGGCCAGCAGGCTGGCACCTCCGGCCGCTGCCGCCGCCGGCGGAGCAGCCGTTGCTGCCGCTTCGCAGATCAGCAACCCTTCAAAGAGCGAGCTCTACACTGGTCCTCGTCCTCCGTCGAACCGTACGCCTTCCCTCAGCACCCAGACGAGCGCCGCGCCTCGTCCGGAGAAGCGTGGATTTATGTCCTCGCTTAAGAAGCGCTTCTCGATGGCGAGCATGGAGCCTGCCCCGACGCTGCAGAAGCCGCGACCCAACTCCATCGCCGTGTCCCAGGGAACGCCGACTCCTTCTGCCCCTGTTGCGCCAGTGGCCCACCAGCGTACCGAGGCTCCTGCCCCCGCGGCCGTTGCTCAGCGCGCACCCGTCGTCCAGCCGCCGCCGCGCAGCACTTCCGCGTCGCAGCAGGTCCCCGCCCAGCGCCCTGCCATGCCGCCTCCTGTCATTATTCCTCCGCGTGGCTCGTCGGCCAACGCCGCCATGCCCGTCGCCATTCCCATGCGAGGATCTTCGCTTGCGATTGTTCCTGGATCCGAGTCTTCGGACGACAACATCGAGAGCGGCACCAGCAACCCTTCGTCTGTCATTGTCACCCCGACCATCTCGATGGACAGGAACTCGACCTCTTCGCTTCTGGAGCACCCCCGCCCCAACGGAGCCTTCCGCGAGCGCTCGGACTCTGGCATCTCGGCGGGCGGGTCGCACACCACCGACGGCGGCCTCCACACTCCTCCGTCTGAGGCGAGCTTCCCGGCTCCCATGCAGAACCGCAAGGAGTCCGACTCCATGCACATGCAGCCTCCCCCCGCGCTCACCGTGGTTTGAAGAGAGACATTGCAGTAGATCATTTACATCATTTCAACCCAGAACATCCACTCCACAACAGCACTCTCACATCTGTCAATCCTTAGCCTCTTCTTTAACGTTTCCAAAAGTCACGATACTTTGTTCACTTCACATATCTGAATCTGTACTTCCTTCCAACCCATCACCCGCACGCAACCCCATCCAACACGGACAGTCGTCTCATATCCTCTTTAGACGCTGGTATGAGCCCTTTTAACTTTAACCCTTTGTAGTAGTCACCATTTCATTTCTTGTGACGAAAAGCAGTCGGCGACATGCATACATGGTGTATCTGCGGCTGGATTGCGCTGAGTCTGTTTGCAACCGATGATGTCAGACGGATCTGGGTCGAGCGGCATGGTCCGAGAACGTGGTTGCGATCATGTGATGTGGGGGGCTCAGACAAATGATAAGCCGCGAGGTACCTCCGCAATGGATGTTGATACGCGTCCGCCGGCCCCGCTAAGATCGACTCACCTTTGACTCATTGTCTTCCCAGTCTTTGGCCACCCCGCGCGCTCCATCCCACATCCGCCCAGCCACCATGTCAGCGCCAGCCACGACTCAGGAGGTGGACACCTTCGCGTTCCCGGCCTCGGAGCTGGACATGCCGTTCTCGATCCTCGACACGGACCTGTACAAGGCAAGCTGCGCGCGCCGCTGCCGCTGACGCCCCAGCTGACGATGCAAAACGCGGTGCTGCGGCACTTCCCGAACGCAGAGGTTGTGATCCGCTTCAACAACCGCGCGCCGCAGATGCGCTTCTCGCGCGAGTGCTTCGACTGGATCCAGGAGCGCGTCAACCGTGTGTGCGGACCTTGGCTTGGAAGCTGACGCCAGACCTCGAGACACTCCACCTCACACAGGAGGAGCGGCGGCGCCTTGCCAAGGCATGCCCTTACTTCCCGGAGAGCTACCTCGAATTCCTGCAGCAGCTGCGCCTCAACCCGCGCGAGCAGGTGCGCCTCACCTTCGTCGAGAAGGAGGGCGGCATGGGCGAGATCGAGTGCGAGATCAAGGGCCCCTGGCGGGACTGCATCATGTACGAGATCCCGATCATGGCGACGAGTGAGCTGATTTGTCTGGGTGAAAGCTGACATCAGTCTCGGAGGGGTACTTCAAGTTCGTCGACAAGGACTGGACGATGGATGGACAGTTTGGTGAGCTTTGTGCTTCGCCTTGCTAGCTGACGCCAGACCTCGCGAAGGAGAAGGCCCTCCAGCTCCTGAACCCGCCCGAGGGCGTGACGCCGATTGCGTTCAGTGAGTTCGGCACGCGCCGCCGGCGCAGCTTCGAGGCGCACGACGTCGTGATGCGCGGCCTGATCGCGGGCTTCGAGGAGTACAAGGCGTCGGGAGGAAAGGGCGGTGTGCTGAGCGGAACGAGCAATGTGAGCTAAGAAACTGGGCCTGAGCTGACAGCAGGTTTATCTTGCGCTGAAATACGGTCTCGTGCCGAGCGGAACGATCGCTCACGAGTGGATCATGGCCATCGGCGCGACGTACGGGTACGAGCACGCGAACGCGCGCGCGATGGACATGTGGGAGGAGGTCTACCCTGCGAACGCGGAGCACCGGCCTCCCCTCATCATGCTGACAGACACGTACACTGCGGGTGTGTTCTTCGCCGACTTTGTGGCGGACCCGGCTCGCGCGCTGCGCTGGAACGCGCTGCGGCAGGACTCGGGCGACCCGTACGAGTTCGTGCGCCAGGCGAAGGCGGCGTGGGAGGCCGTGAGCGCCAAGACGGGCCGGCCGGCGTCCGAGGCGCTGGCGGGTAAGCGCGTCGTGTTCAGTGACAGCCTCGACGTCGAGCGCGCGATCAAGCTGCAGCAGGGCTGCGACGAGATTGGGCTCGCGGCCGCGTTCGGCATTGGCACGTTCTTCACGAACGACTTCAGGCGCAAGTCGGACCCGAGCCAGCAGTCCAAGGCGCTCAACATGGTCATCAAGCTGAACCAGATCGACGGCAAGGACTGCGTCAAGCTCAGCGACGACAAGGGCAAGCACACCGGCTCCAAGGCCGAGGTTGAGCGCGCGCAGAGGGAGCTCCACCTCATCTAGATGCATTAGGGTATACGCTGTGGTCACTGTAATCTGCTGCACTCTCTTGACTAATCTGCTCGTCGGTGCCACACCTCTCAGCCGGCCCCGCGTCTACTGCTTCACCTCGTACACGCCCTCCATGTTCTGCGCTATCGGCTTCTCCATGACCTGCCCCCAGAAGCGCATGATGCCTGCCCACTCCTCGGTGGAGCGTGGCATGTCCGGCCCGCGCCCCGCCTCGGCGCGGACGACGGTCGTGGGCTCGAACGCACGCTCGACGTCCTGCTCCTGGCGCTGCGCCGCGTCCATGGCGGGCCCGAGGCGCGTGAAGAAGCAACACGGCGTCGCGTAGTGGTAAGCGCGGTCGGGGTGCGACGCCATGCCGCCGCACACGGCCGTGACGGACCCGAGGCGCGCGACGGCGCCGGAGGGCAGGTCGAGCGGCTCCTGGCCGACAGAGTAGGCCAGCTCGAGCGCCAAAGTCGCGCCGTGCTGCCACCCGAAGAGGTGCACGTTGGCGCTCGGCCAGCCCTGCCCCAGCAGCGCGGACAGGAGCTGGCGGAACCGCGGCAGCACCCCCGACACGTCCGGGTTCGGGAGCGGGTTGAACATGCCGTCGAAGGCCGGGTAGTACATGTACGCGTTCGGGATGAGGGGGACGCTGCTGTCAGCTCGTGCAGTCTCTTACACCAGCTGGACCTTCCCTTCCCTTCCCACCTTCCATCAGAACACGTCCTGCAGTCGAGATCTGCTGCGGAGATCCAGCGACAATGGGCTGCGAAGGGTGCCCGCGAATGGGGGACTCACGGGATCTGCCCCTCGACGACGAGCACGGCCGTGTAAGGCAGCTGCATCTTCTTCGCGAGCTCGGTGAAGCTGCGCATGTTGTCGCCCAGCCCGTGGAACATGAAGAGCAGGTTCAGGTCCGCGCGCGCCGCGGGCACGTACTCGGCCTTCCAGCCCTGGAGCGCGGGCTTCGGCCGGCGCGGCGGCGCCGACACGGGCTTCAGGTTCAGCGGCTGCGAGGCGTCGGGTGTTGGCGGGTTTGCGCTCATACTGGACAGCGAAGAGGGAGGGAGAAGGTGTGGGGGGAGGAAGGAGAGGGCAGAGGCGGAATGATGGAAGATCAGCGATCGACAGAGACTTTCGGAGGTGGAGGTGGAGGCGGGGCGATTGTTGTGGTCTGGGCTTGTGAGTCACCCAGCACTGGTGGCGCTGCTGAACACGCGTCTTGCAAAGCAGGAGGAACTGGACTTAGACGGCGGGTCCCAGCTACGCACACTTGGCACATACGCACTCCCATGGCAACCGGGGTGCACTAGTCATACAGCCTTAGAGTGCGCGCCGAGCGGGGCCGCTTTAATGACCGCCGCAGGCACACAAACGGAGGCAGTGGGACGCCGCTCCGTCCAGATGGCCGCCAGATGGCCGCCGTATAGTGAACCAGTGAACCTGCGACTCCCTTGCGATTGCCCACCATGTTGTCTCCTCCCTCTTCCTGTCCAGCTTACTTCAAGTCAAAGGTCCGCTCACAGCAGGCGGTTTTATCTGCAGCCAACGCCTAGAGACACATCATCGGCTGCCCCTATCTGTTGACGACAGCACGCACACGCTGGCTGGCAGTAAGTGACCATGCACCGTCGGGTTCAGTCGTTCATAACCGTCGCTACGTCGCTACTGTGTACAAGAAACCCTTCTCACGTTCAACATTACTGATTCCTAACATGCCACGGCCTGCTCATTGCGGCCGCTCACACCATGCTGTCGCGGCTCTTCCTCTCGTCAACCTCGTTGTACGAGACCTCGGCGATCTCCTTCTCGTCCTCGACGTGGAGGGCACGGGCGCGGGCGTGCAGATCGGCCTCGCGCTGCTCCGCCGTCGTGGCACCGAAGACAATGTCCATGCCCTCGAGCGAGATGCCCTTCGTCTCGGGCAGGAAGAACCAGGCGAGGAGGAAGGAGATGATGTTGATGGTCGCGAAGAAGAAGAACATGCCACCGTTCTTGAGCGCCTTGGCCATGTGGGGCGTCGACATCGAGACGGCAAAGTTCCACAGCCACTGCGACGCCGCCGCGGTGGTGAGGCCGTAGTGACGGGTGCGGTTGCTGAAGATCTCGGAGCAGATGACCCACGGGAGCGGTCCGACACTGAAGCAGTACGGAATCACGTAGAGGTAGATCATGACGGCCATCGCGATCGCAGCCGGGGTGACGGGGATCGCAGTGCCCGCGGGGAGCTTGGACGAGTCCATGGGAGGGTTGGTGTTCAGAACGGCACCAATGATCCACAGGAACATGGACATCAGTGCGACGCCGATGAGGAGGGGCTTCTTGCGGCCAAATCGCTCAACGCCGAGGAAGATGAAGATGGCCGTCGCGACGATCTTGACGAGACCGTAGATACCGCTGGTAAGCAGGGACGTGTGAGTGCCCGTGATTCCCTGCTGTCAGCTACTCATTTATCGGCACCGTATGACTCACAATGTTCGTGAAAATGATGGGGGCAAAGTACGAGATACTGTTCTGACCACTCCACTGCTGAAGGGTGAACATGACGAAGGCGATGATGAAGCGCTTAGGGTTGCCCTTGGCCATGATCTCGTGAATGAACGACCGGCCATTCTTGGTGGCCTCCTCCTCCTCGATGGCGGCCTGGATCTCGGCGAACTCCAGCTTGGTGTCCGGGTCATCGATGGAGGTCTTGCGGATCCAGGCCAGGTTGGCCAGCGCCTTCTCGTCACGGTGTTTCACAGCGAGCCAGCGCGGGGACTCCTTGAGGAAGGGCAGGAGCATAATCATAATGCCGACTGGAACGAGCTGGAAGCCGATGGGTACGCGCCACTGCGTAGAGCCCTTCTCGTCTGGGTTCATGTACGATACACCGTACGAGATCCAGAAGCTGAAGGCCACGCCGACGACGACGACAATCTGGAAGAGACCAGTGATGCGGCCACGAATCTCCTTGGGAGCAATCTCGGACGCGTACGTCGGACAAGCGCTGGACATGATACCGACTCCGATACCGGCGAGGAGACGGCCGACGTAAAACTGGTTCAGCGACTTGAAGCATGCCGTCTGAATGACACCTCCGGCGATGAAGATGACGCATCCGATCATCAAGCATCTTTTGCGACCGATACCGTTCTCAATCGGGGCAGCGAAGAGCGCACCGAAGAACGCACCACCCTGGAGGATCGAGACGATGTTGCCTTGGAGCGTCGCGAGGTTGTCGACTGGTTTGCCGTCCGGCTTCTGCAGTCCAAAGTCCCTCTGGAAACTGATCAATCCCACTGCAGGTCAGCAACTGGGCTACGCTCGGGAGTGGGATGTAGGTTGGATGTTCGTCACCGCATGCGCGGGAACCGCATCACATGACAACATTGCTCACGCAGGGCTGAGGGAACAGGGGAAGAGTGGGCGCGCGTTCTGAGGGAGTCGCGCTCCGTGATCGGTATGTGATAATGTGACGGCTAGGTGTGGCGAATCCCCGAGGGTTCACCCGGCGGACACACAGTAGCCGGTGACAAACACGCTGCGCTCGCTCCAACCATAGAGTTACTCACGGACACCACCACCAAGACCGGTGTCGTAACCCTTTCAAGTCAGCGGCGAGAACAGTGGCGTCGCAGTCAAGAACTCACGAAAAGGAAGATACCCATGAATCCAATGAGCGCCATGAGATAGGCACGAGAGTTCTTCATCATCCCGCCTTTCCTCTTCGCGGGAACGACAGAGGAGGCGAGTGCCTCATCGCGCTTGAAATCCTCGCTGCTGTCAGCGAACAGCCACGCCAGTCACTTACGTTGCGTGGTGCATGCTGACCACCTCGTGTTGGAAGACACAAGAGAAGTGAAAGATGTGGAGGCTAGACTGAATCCCTTAGCGTTGGTCGAAGACGCTAAGACGAGCTAAGAACCCAGCTGTTGATACTACGGAGGAACGAGACTGGGTAGTGAGTGATTGCGTTCGAGTCTGGGAAGAAGAAAACAAGCTCAGCGGAGCTTCAGTTCGATATCTATATGCGCTGACTGGGCAATGGCGGACGTTGGCGGGCCGGTGCGGGCCGTGTACCGACAGCATTCTGTCTCGGCACTCTCTTGGCCAGGCGCATGAGCTCACGTCCTCAGCTTCACTGCTCGAGGGGTGGATGATCTGATGAACGAGCGAGCCGCCCAAGGCAGATCGGAAGTGGGGTGTCCGGGGTACAGGATCGGATCCCACCACGGGGCCGTGGGGCATGACGGGCACGGGGTCTAGCTCCCCCGGCCCGGCGCCGGACCGCTAGGATCTGGTCACATGAGCCGTCGCTGGTGGGGTAGATTCCCCGTTTACTTCCAGTGCCTCTGGCGATTTATCGGGCCTCACGGGCTCCCTACCTCAATGCATGGCCACAACCGACCAGGCCGGGCCGTGTTGAGCGGGTTAATTAATTCAGCCTTGCAGATTGCACCTCCATAGGATCACGCGTGACATGACGGAGTGAGCCGCGGCCCGCTCGTCCCGTTCCAGCAGTCTAAACACACAGTGAGAATGATCCCAGATGCAAAACAGATGATACACAACTACCAACCCTTACTGCTGTTCCCTGCGAAACCCATTCCCCCACCCTCCAGTCCTACGCTCGACGCGCTCGCCGTCCTCCCTTGGCCGGTTATCGCGGTAGCTGTCACGGTTCTCCCTGTTATAGCGGTCGTGGTGGTGACGCTGGTGCTGGTGGAAGCCCTGGCCACCCTGACCATGGTGGTGCGAGTGGTTGTGGTGGCCGTGGTGGTGCGAGTGACCGTCGTGGCCCTCGGCCAACTTGTCCTTCAGCGACGAGGCGGCATCGAGAAGGGCCTTGTTGGACCGGTACTCGCAGATAGTCGTGGACGGCAAACCGAGGAGCGTAAGGATCTTCTCCCTGTGAGGTGTCAGCCCATGTGCAAACTTGGTTTCACCCGCCGTATCGGCAAAGCTTAACAATTCAGGCCATGCGGTCACGTACCTCAGAGCCCCGGAGCGGACGGCCTCCCCCTCCTCCTCCACCCACACGCTCATGATGTCCTCAGTCTGGCGAACGCTGAGGACACAACCAACAACGTTATCCGACTCGTCAAACTGATCGCCGATCAAGGAAAAGAGCAGGCTCTCGTACAGCGCAGGCGTGATAGGGTGCAGCAGCCTGATGGTGAACTTGCCGCCGCTGCCCTGTCAGTTTCAAACGCTGCGCATTCAAGACTCACTTGACCATCTCCTCCCAGATTCCAGGGCGCTGGATACGGCTGGCGAAGCAGAGGATGTCGGTCACCGGGGCGAGTTCCGCCGGCGACGTGATGTGCGCATACAGGTGGAGGAAGGATTCGATCTGAAATGTCAGCAATACGTTCCCGTAATCAAACATAGACAGGGCCAGCTGGGTCGCCAAGATGCGGATCCGGAGATCTTGACAGAGAAGTTTGGACTGTTGGAACCTCTCTGAGAGAACAGGCATTTAAGCATAATAGCACAGCTTAATCTTGCACGCGGCGACCCAACGCAACCAACGCCCACGACAGTAGTCGATGGCCGGTCTTTGCCGAGAGCGATGGCAGCCGTTGCCTCGACTGCAGCGCGCCCGCTCCTTAATCATGAGCCCAGCTCATTCCTCGAACGCTTGTCCAGTGCGACAATCGCGGAAGAAAGCAGGCCTGGCCCTAGTCCACTTGGTCCTTTGGAGCCTGCTACGATCAACTCACAGATCCGAAAGTCGCAACCTTGTGGATCTCCTTTTCGTAGTCGACCTTGGTACCAGGAGGGCGGTGCACATAGCTAATAGACCAACTGCTGTGTCAGTAAGTTACCGCGGAGTTCACTCACTCCTGGCGCAGAGGGTGCCTTCCGGCGGCGGTTGCAGGGCTAACGGGCGAGGGCTTGTTGCCCACGCTGAGGCTGAGACGGGACGACCCGGTGAGGCTGATGGTGCGGCGAGTAGCAGGCGTTTGCTGGGACATTATAAGGCTTTGCGTAGGATTCGAATGCGATTGATGCGGATGACGAGACGATCTCTGGGTAGGTGGTGCGAGTCGGTGGTATAAATGCCGGGTGGTATACGGGGTTCGGTTTCGGCAGATGCAGTCGCGTAGAAGTGGTGGAACACTCTAACGAGGAGGCCTTAATGCGTGTTGAGAATGCAGATGACGGTGGATGTCCGCGGTCTGGAGAACGGACTTGGCGCCCAGCTGAAAGAAAAACAAAAGCGGAGACCCTCGAAGGATAGCGGCAACAGGATATGTATGCTCGATGCGCAGTTGAGATGTGGCGAGTGGTTCGTTGGTGGATGGGAATCGATATGTAGACGTGGTTGGAGTCGATTCAGCAAGGTCTGGTGCTGTCGTGTGCTAGTCGTGCGTAGGGGATCTAGGTGCGGGGTGGATGCTAACGTCAATCGATTTTGAGTACATGAGCTGGTGAAGCCACAGATTGGTGTGTCAACTTTTGGGGCGCCTACTGGATCTGGGGCTCGGTGGTGGTGTTGCCACGTGGTTTGGGCGCCTATGAGGAGCGAGGGGCACGCGTCTGGACGCGTCTCATTGACTTCATCATTTCGGCGTCCTGACAACAACAGTCCAGTCACCCGCCGTCCTGCGACGCACCGAACACCATGAGCGAGCCTATGGATGTCGACGAGCCTTCCACATCCGTGGTCCCAACCCAGGCCAAGCCCTTCAACGCCATGTCCGCCCTCATGGCCGGAGCCCGGGCTAAAGGGAAGGAGAAGGAGACCACGCCCGTGAACGACAAGGAAGGTCTGCCATGGTACGTGTCTCACTGCGGCTTGCTCTAACCACCAGGGTTGAGAAGTATCGACCAGAGACTCTCGACGACGTTGTTTCTCACCACGATATCACTTCAACCAGTAAGCTAAGTATTCCGCTTCGAGCTGACCCGCAGTCGAAAAGTTCATTGAAGCTGGGCGTCTTCCCCACCTGCTGCTCTACGGACCTCCAGGTGCGTCGTTATTAACAGAGCGCTTCTGACTTCAGGAACTGGAAAGACCTCTACTGTGCTTGCCCTCGCGCGTCGCATCTATGGAGCGTCGTACAAGAAGCACATTTTGGAGCTGAACGCGTCTGATGACCGCGGTATCGATGTGGTGCGAGACCAGATCAAGAGCTTTGCCGCGACGAAGGTGCTCTTCAGCAAGGGCTTCAAGCTGATCATTCTCGACGAGGCGGACATGATGACGCAGGCTGCGCAGGGCGCTCTCAGGCGAGGTAAGTGCTACAGGATTGCCCTCAAGCTGACGACAGTCATTGAGCAGCACACGAAGAACGTCCGGTTCGCAATTCTCTGCAACTACGTCAACAAGATCACGCCCGCCATCCAGTCTCGTTGCACGCGGTTCCGCTTCAGCCCGCTGCCCGAGGAGGAGGTCGCGAAGAAGGTCGACGAGGTGGTAGAGAAGGAAGGGTAAGGTTACGGACACGAGCGCGGGAGCTTACATTAGTGTCAACCTCACGTCAGATGGGCGCGGGGCGCTGCTGAAGCTGTCGCGCGGCGACATGCGTCGTGCTCTGAACGTGCTGCAGGCGTGTCATGCGGCTTACGACATTGTGGACGAGGCTGCGGTCTACACTTGCACGGGCAACCCGCAGCCGGCCGACATCCAGAAGGTCGTGCAGAGCATGCTCAGCGATGAGTTCGGCACGGCATTCAACTGTGAGTTGTGCAGGGCGGGCACCGAGCTAACGACAGTCATCACGTCTCTGAAGGCGGAGAAGGGTCTCGCGCTGCAGGACCTGATCACGGGCGCGTACGACTTCCTCGAGACGGTCAAGCTTCCGGCAAACGCGCGCATCTACCTGCTCGACCACCTGGGGCAGACGGAGCAGCGGCTGGCGCTCGGCGGGTCGGAGAAGATGCAGCTCACCGCGCTGCTCGGTGCGTTCAAGGTCGCGGTCGAGCTCAGCCAGAAGAAGTAGAGGTCCGAAGGTAGATTCATTTACACTGTATGCAATAATTGTAGTACACTCCCGGGCATTATGCTCTAATGCTGTGCCAGGAGATTGGGGGTATATCAAGTCACTTAGTTCACAACGCGGGGGCGTCGCGAATCGATGCGTGCGCGGTGTTGCAGAGCACAGCAGCTTAAAACATGTCATCGTCCTCGACGCTAGCGAGGGCGGGGACGGTCTCGTCGCGGAGGAGCTTGTTCCTGGGCGGGCGGGCGCCGAGGCTGCCGACGAAGCTCTGGAACTCGGACTGCCAGTCGCGGCTCGAGTTCCTACCCCGTCTCCGCCTGGACATGTTGCTTGTGCCGTTCATGCCGTTCTGTGCGCCGGGGCCGAAGTCGCCCGCGGGGCCGAGGTCGTCGCCGTCCTCGTCGTCGTAGTACTCGTCGTCGCCGGTGTCGCCGTCGAGCGCATTCGTAACCCACTCGAACACGGCGAGCACCTTGGCCTCGGCCTCCTTGCAGCGCGTCTCGAGCGCTGCCTTCTCGGCGAACGTGCGCCGTAAGTTCTCGTCGAGCCGCTCCGCCCACGTCGTCTTGGACGCGAGCCGGTTCTCCAGCTGGTTGTACCGCCCCTTCCACTCCTTCTCGACGTCCTCGCGCACCTTGCGGTCCGGCTCGCGCAGGTGCCGCTCGTAGTCGGACGCAATCATCCGCAGCTGGTTCACCTCCTGCTGCAGCGTGACGACGCGCTCGTCCGCGTCCTTCGGCCGAATGTCCAGCTCGGCCTTGAGCTTCGCCACCTCGTCCTCCAGCTCGCTGTTCCGCAGCTCGGCCAGGTGCAGCTCCTCCTGCAGCTTGGACGCCGTCTTGTCGTAGTTCAGCTCCTCGTACCGCACCTTGGTTGGCGAGAGCGGGCGCATCACGTGCGGCTGGCTGCCGGCTTCGTCCACCGTCGACGAGTTCAGAATCAGACTCTTCAGCTCCGTCAAACGGCTCTCCATCTCCGCGTCCCGCGCCCTGTCGCTCTTGCTCGACAGCGATGGCGGTTGCGAGTCCTTCTGCCGGAGCAGCGCACGCAGCTCCGCAATCTCGTTCTGGTACTGCTGGATCAATGCCTCAGGGTCGTGCACGTCCTTGCGCTTCGCGGACAGAACGACTCGCTTCAACCCCTGGGCGAAACCAAGCGTCGAGCTCGACTCGCCAACGTTGATGTACGCGGGTGAGATGGTACAGATGACCGAGATGAGCGCGTCTCCCGACAACGACGGTTGCAGCAGTCGCGTCCTGCTCGTTAGCTCGGAATCATCAGACGTTGGCAGCTTACAGCTTACTGTCACGGTAGTTGACGTGCATGACCGTGCGCTTCTGCGCCATATCGGCCAATTTTGAGATAACGATCTTGAGCGTGAGCAGCGACTGGTTGATGTGCTTTCCCTCGGCGTTGCGCTCCTTCGAGCTCGTGTGCTTCTCGGAACCGGCCAAGTCGATGATCGACAGCGTGCTGATGCGCGTAGCCTTATCGCGACCAGGGGTGTACGCGTTGTCCGAGCGAACACGCGACTCGATGACGAGACGCAGCACACAGTGGGAGCGAGACGAGCGGGCGTTCCAGTCCGTCGTGCCGACCTTGCGCTTCTCTTCTCCGCGGCGCAGCAGCTCCCGCACATCTTCCTCGGAACGCACACCGAGCTCAGTCAGCCCGTTGATGACGACCTCGCCTTTCTTCTTGCCCTCGCTGAGCGTGAGCTCCTTCATGCCCGTCGGCGAGAGGAGGTCGATGATGCTCTCATTGTACAGCTCGATGTACGAGGCACGGAGAAGGTACTCGCGATCCGGAGTAGAGCGGATCTGCGCGAACATGTCCGCAATTGCAAGGGGAATAATACCGGGGTTGTTCGGCGCGCCAGTCAGCGTAAACGTCTTACCCGACGCAGTCTGTCCGTAGGCGAAGATGACGGCGTTGTATCCGTCCATGGCAGCTGGGTGTCAGCTTCCAGATGTCGCCGCCTAGCTTACACTGGACGTGGGCCCTCGCGGAGGTGGCATACGTGCGAGCATTGTCAGTCTCGGGTGGCAAGATGCGGTCTGCTCATGTTAGCGGACACGGCTCTGGGAGGAGGGGCGCAGCATACCGAAGGACCACTGGGTCTGCTGGTGGTCGCGTGGCTTGAGGCACTTGATCATGCGGTTGTCGTAGTCGGGCGTAGACCAGACGGACGAGGCGTCACCGCTCTTGAGCTCAGATGCGCTGTGCGGGCGCACACTACCATCAGCTCACTGCGCAGTGCGTTCACACTCACCGGACCGTGACGAGGACGGTCTCCTTCTCGTCGAGCTTGGGCGCGGGCTCCATGGAGTCGAGCACGGCGACGACGTTCGTGCCGGCTCCCCAAACATCGTCCTCCTCCTCGCGCACGTTCTGGAACTTGGACCTGCTCAGCGGCGTCGCTTTCGGCTTGACGAGCATGCGCGCGCGTGCCTCGGGCGTCGTCGCCGACTTGATCTTGAGCTTGGTGTGTGCGCCCGGAGCCGGCGACAGCCTGCTAGGCGAGTCGGGCAGGGGGACGTTGTCATTGTGGTTCGCGAGCGCTGGCCGCGGCACAGTCGTGCGCGGGGTGAACATGGTCCGGGGTCGAGTGATGACCTTGGCCGGGGTGCTTGGGTCTCGATATTGCGCGCTCATGATCTAAGTGGCGGCAGGTGGCAGGGTGTCCGGAATGGCGCTGTCGGGTACGTACTCTTGAAGCAGAACTGTGGGGTGCCGGGCGATAGGCGGCTGCAGCGGCAGTGACGGAGTCGAGGAGGCGTTGATGGCAGTCGAATCCGCCGTGGACAGTCGGAGAGCCAGATGTTGACAAACAGACAACAGGTGTGGCCCGCCTCGCGGCCATCCAGAGTCCAAACAAGCCAGGCGGCCGGCGGTAAGTGGGTGGCGCGGATAGGTTCCGCCGTTTTTCTCCCTACTTCCTCATGAGCCAGCCATCGGTCCCTCAAAATCAGGCGCGTCCAGCTGAGTCAACGTACGTCAGTTACCTGGGGCAAGTCCCGCGGGCGTCTTCTGCAAGCCCTAGAGCATAAAAAAGCGACGACCGCTGAGTGCAGAAAGGATGCATTCGATGTGCTCAGAACGTGTGGACGAAAAAATGAAGCCCGTACACGCTAGCTCCCTACGCGTCAGCTGCATGAGCGCAGCGCCCCACACCGAGGGTACCCCTGGCGGGGCGCGATCGCGTCCTTACGATATCTACATTGCGCAAATGCCCAAACTCTTAGGTCATGTGCAGGGACTGCTCACTGGCAACTCAGCACAGATCGCCGACGCGTCTCTGGCCGCGTCTCATTCATGCACTTCCGGTCAATTGGATTGCTGAATCGTGCATCGACATCTGTCGACTGAGCACACGATGCATCGTTCCTCAAGCTGGCCCTTGGAGCTGGTGGCTCAGTCCACATTACACGAAGAGGGTCTGCGTTTCGGCCGTCGAATCGGCGACGTCATCTGCGCGGCGACTGCGACCCCCGCGGATCACGCGATGCCGCAAGTGCCGCGTTTGACAGTGCTACAGTCTCATGTCTCAACGTCCTCATGCATTGCTCTACCACAGATACCTCAGAATATGACTTTGATGAAAACGAGCGATACAACATGACAATTCCTTGATGCGGCGTTCAGGTACTTCGGACTATTCAATTGCTTCAGATAACCCCCAACTCAGCCAGCGGCGCCGCTCACTGCGAATGGCTGCTTTTGCCGCCGAAGCTGAAGCGCACAGGTACCCAGTTGCTGTTGGTCGCTGGGTAACTTCGGCACCACTCGATCTCGTGCTGTAAGGTGGACAGTAATGGACTCGAGGGTGCCGGCTCCTCCAAGTCCTCCTCACAGCCCTCGCTGGAAGACGGATCGACTGGCCTGTCGCAGTCAGGCTCACTGGCTGTCTTCTTGTATTGGCCATCCTCCTTGTCTGGATGTGAAGCTGGCTCAGCAACCTCTTGGAGCGGGTCGCCGCGCGAGTCAACACTTAGGCCGCTGCTTAGCGGACTGCCATCCCCGCTGAACGGGCTGAGCCGGTCTGAACTGGACGCGCTGCTCAAGCTATTGGGCGACTCTCGGCCACCCGGCTGGCTCTCGCCTGCGTCTTTACCTTCGGCCTCACTCGACAGCTCTAGCGGGCTGCTGCTAGAATCTTCGAGTTGCGGCTCGTCAGAACACTCTGCGGCGAGTTCCTCCGAAGCGGTGTCCTCCGGAACGCCTTCTCGACCACCGACCCCAGTCCACGCCTTGGCGTTAGCGGACCTGACTTAGCCGAAACACTTACGAGTGCGTCCTTCACGTTGTCGAACTTTTGCCACCGGGCGCCCGGGCACTTTGCAATGTGCTTCTCGAACTTCTCCCGGACTGTGTACATGCTCGTCCTCCCGTCGATGGCGACTACGTAGAAATCCTGGTTGATGAGAGGCTTAGGCGTCCGTAAGCACAGCGGCTTCTCTGCAGAGTCAGTTGGGTCTCATCAACTAACGAACTGTCGGGTTTGCGCGTTCGGAGGCGCTGGCTAGTAAGCCACTTCTGCGTATCGGAATCTGGCAGGGGATCCCAATTCTGCCAGTCAGCTGGCTTCGACACAGGCCTTACCTCGGCTTCCTCCTTGCTCTCGAAGGCTCGCCACCACAGCAGCCTGTTGCCGCGGATCTGTCCCAGGAGCTGCCGGAAGTCTGATATTCCATGAACCCTCGTTCGATTCCCGTCCACCCAGGCGAACCACACCTCTGGGAGGCCGATGCAACGATGAAGCTGGGGCGGTGCTGAGGCTAGAAGGTCGAAGCATTCGAACCGCAGAAGGAACGACTGCTCTGCCTTCTGGATGTAGTAATGCTCGCCGGTATCGTATCTGCGGAAGCGTACGTGCAACGGCACTGCCTCCCACGATGATCTGTGCCCAGCTCTTCCACACCAGTCCGAGCTGTACACCATGGCTGGCTGGAAGAAGGCGCGGTCGCCGATGACGAGCTTGTGGGGGAAAGGCACAGCAAAAGATACGTGGTCGAGGGGCTGACCCCTATCTTTGCGATGTTGCTGGGGTCAGTTCACCACAGCACTTGACTCACCAGGAGCTCTTCGTGAGGGCGGAACTCCCTCCATTGGGCGCCTGGGACGCGGCTGAACTCTCCGAAGGCGGCATCATACATATCGACGATGCCATGTTGACCGCCCCTAAGAACGTGACTAGCCTTCGGCTTCCCGGGGAGGTCTGGCCAGGAGGGCTCGATGACAATCATTGTAGTGTTGTTAGTGTCGCGAAGTGAAGTGTCAGGAACGAAGATAAGGATGGACTGGGCGCTAGAATGTAGTCGGTCGATGTGAAATTCGGATGGAGTGCATGTCACATGTCACACACTCACACTACAAGATGCCGCCGTTGTCGGTGTTCACAAGGACGAAGCGGTACCGGGCTTTGCCGGCCTTCATGTCCTTGACCGCCTGGTTAATGTCGTCCATGTTGTACTTCTGCACCCAGGGCTTGACATTCTTCTTCACAGCCAAATCCAGCATCTCCTTGATCTCGCCGGGTGATCCGATCGGGGAGCCGGCGACAGCCGCCCCCGACCAGATCAAGGGGCGCGATGGAATGCTGATCGGGTCAGGAACGATGCCCACGACGACGATTGTGCCCATGGGTCGCAGCAAACGCATGTAATCCGCAACAGGCAGTTCTTTTGGATCTGGCGTCAGCGAGCGCTGTGCTCATTACTCACTGATAGTGCAGATGATGAGGTCGAGCGAGCGCTCGTGGCCCTCAAAGTCCTTCCCCAAGTCGCTGCCGGTCGCAATGTACTTCGAGGCACCAAGCTTGAGGGCATCGGCCTCTTTACGCGTCCCGCGGTTGATGGCAGTCACGTCTGCGCCCATGGCGGCAGCGATCATGATTCCAACGTGCCCGACGCCACCGACGCCAATGATGCCGACACGCTTCGCAGTCGTTCCGGCGCCGTAGCGCTTCAGCGGGGAGTAGCACGTGATGCCAGTGCAGACGAGCGCAGCTGCGTCGGCAGGGTCCATACCAGCAGGCACCTTGTTCGCGAAGCGCGCCGATCCTCTCCAGACCTTGGCGTAGCCGCCCTGGTTGATCATGCCCTTCGAGTGGCCCACGCAGAGCGGTGACAGATAGGTCCAACACATCTGCGGACAGAACTGCTCCTCACCTGCTATCAGCAGCTGGTTATGTAGCTTCACGCACCGTTCTTACACCACTCGCATTCGCGGCAAGAGTCGCACTGGGGTCCCATAACGACCAAGTCGCCTTCCTTCAGGTGCTTGACATCCGACCCGGCGCGGATAACTTCGCCGACGATCTCGTGGCCGCACACCTTCGGGGGGTTGATGGGGCCGAGATCGCCGGAGATCGCGGACAGGTCAGTACCGCACATGCTGCAGTACATGACCTTGACTGTCGTCAGCCGAGTCTCAGCAGGGAAAGCGCACCATCGATGTTGTCATCGTCCCATTCCTTCGATGTAACCTCCTGAAACTGCAGGTTGCCGTCGCCTGCGGACTCATCGAGGGCCACCCATGCGGGGATGGCGGTGGTAGACATTCTTGAGGGTGGATGCTGCGAGTTCGTGGGGATACAGGAAGAGTGGGGAGTGCTGAAGGTCAGCTGAGTGCGACGACAGCTGACCAACCAACCCACTGGGCTGGGCCAGGTCGGAGTGCGGTGACACACGGCAACTTGACCTGCCTCGGCATTCAATATCGGCCTCCTAGTCCCTCACAGTCCTTCCCTCTTTGTCAGTGATCAGTAAGTGCGTGATGGAGACCGATAGTGCGTTGTCCACGTGCACAGAGCTCATGGAAGGAAGTCACAGCTTGTCGGTGAGTTTTAGAGCCCAGGATCGCAGGCTTTCGGGGAGGAGCGAACGTACACGTAGACGGCCCGGACAGAGGCAACCACCACTGTAGCTGGCCATGCGCACGCTTGATCATCACACCTGCCGCAGAATCACCTGACGCGGTATCAATATTTCAATGATGAGGGGAATGGAACGAACGGGTAGAGAACTTCAGGCAAGAACAGTGACCTGAGACCGCGGGAAAAGCAATCACGGCCTGAACAGCTCCACCACTGACCGCATTGTCACATTCGGCGCGGCACCTATCTGAGTGCCATCGCTTCGAGTGACATCCCTCGACACAGCATGGTCCGTTACAGCGCCTGGGCAAGAAGCTTGATGGACTATGCTTCTTCGGCCGCGGCCCCCTTCATACTGTCTTCTCTGTAAACGACCTGCGACAGGAGCGACGGAGACCTCCGTTGCTGGACGGTCTGGTGCCTCGGAAGGTGCCGGCACCTTTGATTTGAGGTCTTCCGGAAATCGGATCGATGCGATGACGGCTGCGCTTGACCCGCTCAGTCCAGACCGAGGATCTCTCAATTACTCTGCATAGCTTCTGGGTCTCGCCTGTTGCATGTCGCGTGGCTCTATAGGCTCTACTTCGCAGGCACTTCGGTGAAGTGCAGGCACAGTGACGGATGGAGGTTAGGTGGGAGTTGACTACGTCACTGCGACTTGTCGCCGTGCGTGGCCAAGTCACCGAAATCTTTGGCTGCTGCTATTTTCGACCGCCTAAGAATTCTAAACGACCATATGGGACCAGGTGGGGTGCATAACGTTTTACGATTACAGTGCTAGAATAGTGTTCGAAGGACGCCTTTGGCTGAAGGTCCGAGGCCCTCACAGGGACGGGCAAGCCGCCGCAGCCGACTGCGCCTCGTTTGTGGTGGCCGTTGTCCAGGCCCACACGCCCCACCGCAGCGTTATGGTCACCACCTCACCGGTCTACGTCCACGTCCTCCCCAACAAGTTCACATTCCCTAGACGACACCTCATCTCGTCATAACACGTGAGCAGATGCCTCCATTCTTCCATTCCGGCCGGAACGGCAGCGACCGCTGCTACAGCTCCTGGCGAGAGAGAGCGTAGGTGAAGGTAGGAACGAACAGGGCTCTCCATGTGAGAGGCAGCTGCCGTGGGAATGGCCTCTGGTTCCTTGCGTCGACTTTTCAGTGAGCGCGGCTCTCGCGACGCGCGATACGGCTGTTCCCACGCGGACGGCTGCGGAGGCCGCACTCACTCATGCGCTAAAAGCAGTGCTAACAAGGCGTCGACCCCTTTTCGCGCTCTCCGCTGAGCGCTGAATTCACCTCGCAAGACCACCACCTTGGAGCCATTGTTTACATCTATTAATCTATTTGCAGCTTGGCTAGGACCACTAGCGCACTAGTATGGATCGCTTTCTGATCATCGGAGCGCAGTTGTCTGGACGCACCTAGACTCTGGCCATTCCCTGACTGAACGCGGGGTTAGTCGTCTCTCAGAGGTGTCTGACCTGAGTGCAGATCCGCACCTGATACCGGTGCAAGGGCTCGCATGAATCCGCTCGGAGCTGATTGCGCCAGGAAGACGGTTGGGTCCAATGGGACGGACCGGATGGCCGCGTCGGATTCCATGCACCCTGGACGAGCTGGGAATACCGACATGCTCGGGTCAGGCTGATCTGTTCTGACTAATTCGATTACGATGCTCAGGAGCTTATCGCGTGCAACCTGCACGCCGCGCACCCCTTCTTGGGCGCAGTCGCGGCGTTGCGAGTCCAGAAACCTTGCTCGCCTGGCACCCTCACGGACACAAATCCGAGGCCACGGCCAGCTCCACCGCCCGCTCGGCATGCTTACCACATCCTTCGGCATGCAGCGCGCGCTATCCGGAGGAACGGGGCTCTACTCGAGTTATGTGTACATCCTATCCGGTTCCTGGCACCTGGCCGATAGGAACTGCAGCGCTTTATCCGAGGGGAAAAGTTGAACACCCCGGATTCTGCAGTGGGTTGCAGTACCGTAGTGCGGTTTTCCTCAGCGCTATCGCCCTGTGGCGCTGGGGTCGAGGCATGGGTGTTGTTGTCGAAGTTGGAGGGGTCCAGAAAGACATAAAAGGCGAGGGTCTTGGTGTCTTTCAACTCCATCCCAAGAACACTCTCTCTTCGACTCTCAAAACACACGCTCGCTTGACGCAGCCCTCTACACTCTCTTCTAGTCTTTATCGCTAGCAACCAAAACACACCACCACCAACAATGTTCGCCAAGACTCTCCTTGCTCTCTTCGCCGGCGCCGTCGCCGTCTCTGCTGCCCCCGCTGAGAAGCGCTCGGCTTACTTCGCCGACATCGACCAGGGCAAGACCATCTCTGGTGGTCGCGCCACCTTCTACAACACCGAGAAGAACGACGGCTACTGCGGCTGGTTCAACCGCAACTCGGAGCACGTTGTCGCCATGAACCGCCCCCAGTTCGAGCCCGAGAACATGTGCGGTAACTACGTCGAGATCCACAACTCGGAGAACGGCAACAAGATCGTCGCCCAGATCGTCGACGAGTGCCCCGAGTGCCAGTACGGCTCGCTCGACCTCTCCCGCGGTCTCTTCGCCGACCTCGTCGGCGACAACTGGGAGGACAAGGGTGTCACCGACATCACCTACCAGTTCCTCCCCACCGACTACAAGCCCTCGGACAACTAAACGTCTCGCTGCTCGCCTGCGCTTCTTGACGAAGCGCACGACACCCGCGACGCAGACGTTCACCATAAAATAGAAAACCCCGCCTAGTGCGCAGGTCGCTAGCATATAGACATCCACATTGGCTCCTCTGGTTAGCTGCGCCGACCAGAGGCCGATCACAATCATTTGTACAACCACCCACAAAACGAATTCGACCACTATGAATTCACATATCAGGCTACTCTCGTCGCACCACCCACTCTGCACGGTACTAACCTCGCGACGAACTGCGCCGGTAGGCCACTAGTTCGCTCTAGCTTTGTCGATCGCTTCCGACTGCCGGCTGAAGGCACGCGGGTGTCGATCCGAAGGCATCATTTGACGGGCGCCGGGCTGTGGGTCTCGCCGTTGCGCGCGCTGAGGGCCCGATAGCCTCGGTGACTGGCCATCACAGAAGCGATCGAAATGCATCGATTTGTCCATCGGCGGCCGGGTTGCCAAAGTAGGAGCTGACGAGTCGCTGACGATTCGTGCAAGCATGACGTTCGAGATCACGCTGGGCTGGCGAAATGCAATCCGCCAGGCACACCGCCCAGAGCGGTAATGTCTTTTATCTAATCTGGTGGCGGCCCTGTCCTCTTTCCCGTGCGCCTTGAAACTCTCCCCGCCGCGTCTACGGCCGTCCGCATGCATAGGCGAACCTAATGTCGCCTCGATTGCGAGTCGCTGTGATCGAAAGAACGACGCAGATGCAGCCTCGTACGCATACCCCTCTTTCTCGGTTCAGGCACCTCCGCGACCGAACCTGTACGGGCCGACATGAACAACAACCATAACGTCTCGGTTCTGCCTTCGGTCATGCCGACGTGAGTCGTGGTCGTCTACATGGTTCTGGCAGTCGTAGAAGCTGCTCGGCTGTCGCTTCTGGCGAGACCGTGTGAGTCCTTCCCCAGTGTGTTCCAACGCTGGGTATCACAAGCGTCCCATCTGCCCAATCGTCGCTTCCGGCTCCATTCGCTCTATCGACTGCCCCAGCGCTATATCCCCCACTTCTGCTCTTTCCACAAGCTGAACGAGGGTCATGCAGAATATACATCATCTACATAGTCCTGGTGCTGTATTGCAAGTATGCTTTCACTTCTGATCGGGATGCGGGTGTAAGAGAACAGGATCTGTCCGTCGTTCTCTAGCTGCTCTTTCCCTGGCTGCTCTGGCCGCCCTGGTCCATCATGGTGTCGTGGAAGTTCTCCGTGCAGTCCCAGAGGCGGTTCATGTCGTTCATGCATGCGACGCGGATGACGTCCTCGGACTCGGTTCCGTTCTTGTTGACACAGTCGCGGAAGCTCTTGATCTCGGGCCCGCACTGCTGCTTGAGCTTGCTGAGGCCGAGAACCCTGTGGGCGTCAGACACTGTCGCAGGAGGTGAACGCACTTCTGATCGGCGCAGTCGGTCACCGCCTTGGCCTCCTTCTTGCAGGCCGAGACCCAGTCGTTGTCCTGGTTCTTGAACACGCACTGCTGGTACTTGGCGAGCTGCTGGCTGCAGTCTGCTGTCAGCCGTGTCTCGCCCCGGAGCGCTTACGGGCGGCGACAATGTTGAACGAGACGTCCATGGCTGGTCAGTATGCACAGAGGGAGAGAGAGACTAGGGAGCCATGGGCCTCAAGGTCTCAAGGTACGGTTTTATAGCCCGGCAAGCGACGTCGCAGACACGCGTGGTGAGAATAGATGCTGCTCGAACGCAGCAGTCGTCGTGACGCACGAAAACAAACCGAGGGCTGACCGGGGGTTGCGTAGGCGTGCGACAAATAGGCATGACCAATGGTAGGCGCACGCAGAGAGGCACCCACCCCACGTGACCGGGCGGCAACACAAGCGGAGTGACGTGTGTTGCGGCGCACCCATTTAAGTTGGGCGAGGAATTCCCGTGGATCGAGTTATTGTGCACCTCGCCTCCTGCGCCCGTCCGCTGTCCGCCTGCCGCCTGCCCTGCCCTACGAGCCCTGCTGCGCGCCGCTCGCTGGTACATGGTCCACGGTCCACGGTACGCTGCTATCTGCAAGGACGCGCAAGGCCAGGTGATCCAGGTGACCGCCGTCCATCATTACACCGTCATTCGTTCTTATCCTTATCACCTCAACACCACCCATCCCACCCCGAACCCCCTCGGCAGCCACCTGCGCCAGCGACAGCCCAGCACCAGCCTCACAGCACTACACCCGCCCCTCCACACGCTCCCAAACACCCCCACCATACCCTCCACACGCTGCACCCCGCGTGCGGCACTGCCGCTATGAGCGGTCCCACCACCCAAAATGTCGCGAATGTCGCGCCTCCGACCGACCCTGGCCCTGGTAATTTAGTCGGCGACGCTGATGCCGCGCGTCGCGCTGCAAACGTCGTCGTCGGCAAGAGCTCGCGCGCAAGGCCCAACAAAGGCCAGCTCGGATGGGGCAACCTGTCGCCCGAGATTCTCCAGTGCGTCCCCAACCCCAGGGCACACCGGCGGCGAAAGCTGACTGTACAGCCACATCCTCGGGCACGCGACGAGTGCGCCAAGCCTGCCTAGCGCCATCCCCGCCGTCGCCGAACATGCGCCGCTCGTCAAGGCCGTCGCGCAACGCAACCAGCTCGTCTCGATGCGTCTCGTGTCGTCGGGCTGGTGCAAAGCTGGTAAGCAACTGCGGTGGAGAGCGGAATGTTGCTGACGCCCCAGTGGATTCGCACCCGTTCTGGCCCACGTACCTCGCCCTCCTGCACCCCGACTGCAACGTTTCGGCTGCCCAGCCAAGTTTCCAGCTGACGCGCCGGGCGACGTCCATCGTCTGCGTGCCGTGCAAGATGAGCCGGCCGGGCACCACAAATCAAGTCGCGAAATTCATCACGTGGACGACCTACACGGGGCCCGTGCCGACGTGCGAAGGGCACCTCCAGCGGTTCTGCACCCATTGCCTGCGCATTTCAGGCGAACAGCCGACGCCGCATCTCGCCCTCAACTTCTGCGACCCCGAGGACCGCGACGAGACCGGCCGGAAGCGCGGCAAGGCGGCGTTCCTTGTGTGCCGCTTCTGCCGCGAGCGCGCGTTCGAGTTGCCACTGCAGCGCGAGCTTATCGAGTGCGCCCGCGGCGGCATCTTCGCGGGTCGCGCCGCGCCGTTCACCGCTGTGTCCTCTGCGCAGGAGTACATCTACTTCTCCCGGGGCACCGCCGAGTCGGCGGCGCGTCGGGCCATCGAGGAGATGTTCCTGCACCACAACACGCGCTGGGGCGAGCTGCTGAACAACATGCTCCAATTCCAGCGCATCGTCCGCTCGCTTCGCGCCAACTGCTTTGGCCGCGGACGCATGGCACTGACCGGCCAAGAGCAGGACATGTTCCAGCGCGCCGCCGACGCGGTTTGGGGTGTCGATGTCGATACCGACGACACGGACTACGACAGCTGGCTGCGCCGCTTCCGCCACGAGATCGAAACAGGCACATACACCGAAGAGGAGTGGCGTCGCGATTGCGAAACGATGCGCGGCGGCGAGCCGATCCTGTGGCCGATGCTGCGCGATCGGTTGATGCGTGTCTGCCTTCAGCAGTGGGTCATGCACCGCATCCAGGTTGGGTTCTGGGTCATGCCGCACGACGAGGTCGAGCAGCTGGCTGGTACTGCGCGACACGACAGCATAGAGGAGATCGCTCGCAACGCGCGGCACCCGTCGTACGCCCACGAGCCGCTCCCGCTCCAGCAGCTGGAGCGCGCGCGCATCAACTATCGGCAGGAGCAGTCGGACCGCCTGTTCCTTCCCTCGCATCGGCTGCTGAGCTTGATGAACGAGGAATTCGCCGACCAGCTCATCGGCCGCATCGAGTCGCCGCTCAGCGAGATCGTCGATTGGCAGAAGCTGCGCTACCCTGACTGGGACGCGGCCGAGGCCTCATGCACGCAGACGACTGTGCCGCAGCTTCTCGAGTGGCTTGCGCTCCCTGAGTCATGGGTGCGCCGCGGGCTCACAAGCGTGTACAAAAGCGAAAATCCGCCGTCCGAGGCGGGCGGCGAGACAGTCGTGTCCTCGAACGGCGGCTCGCCGCGCATCGAACTTGTTGAGGAGCGCGCAGAGCCGCATGGGTTTGTCGTCCACGACGGCTGGGTCGCCAGCGATGGAGACATAGACGACCGTGACTCCTTCCTCGACGATGATGACGACATGGTTTTGGGCGCTGAAGACGACGACACCGACTCGAGCACCGCCTTGACAACCAGCTCGGCGCTCGGGAAGCGTAAGACGTCGGACGAGCCACGCGAGCTAAGTGAGCGCCCGTCGCGGCCCAGGCTCGGCTCTGGACAGACTTCACAGTCGAGTGAAGTCTCTACAGTCACGACGTTAGTGACTCCGAACGATAGCCCGGATCTCGTGCTCGCCGAGATCCATTCGCCGGAGAACGATGACGAAGCCGATGCGGCCGAGGCACAAAACTCGACCCCAGTCGCGGCGTCGATCACGGGCACTAACACTGCCACGCCCGGCCAGTCGCCGACATTGCGCAAGCGCAAGTCGCCCGATGCCGATGCCGATGAGGTCAAGCCGCAGCTCACCGAGGCACCGAAATCGGGCGGCGACGGGCACTGTGACAAGAAGCCGGCGACGCATCACCTGGCGCCGGAGCCAAAGCCTGCGTCAATGCCCGCAACTCCATCTTCAGATTATCAAGTTCATCAGGTGTCCGACTCTGACTCGACGCTGTCGTCCGAGGACTTCGACGACTTCGAAGTGATTCCCTGGGTGCCCGGTGCCGCGTCCGAGCTTGGCCCGGCGGTCGAGGAGCTCATACGGCACACGTGGTATCGTGCTTATGAGCCGTTGCGCGAGTGCCGCTGCTCGATATGCGTCCGCGCTCGCGAGGAGGAGACTCAGCGCGTGCTGATGCTCTCGGCCTTTGGCGTCGAGGCGGGCTTACGCATTGCATAAGCACCGGGCGTGCGAGAAGAGAAGTAAGAACAAACACAATTCAAGTTGTACATGATCATATTGTATTGTAGACAGATGTAGAATGTGATGACTGTGGACATCATGAACACTGTCGACACGAGCACGTCAGTCGTATTCCGATATCTTGCTCCGGAACAACAACGGCGGAAGCAATTTGCCGGACTTCGGCTATCTGTGCCGGACGGGGATTCGGCTGGCAGCGCGGGATGTGAGCACTGCCGTCGTCAGTCATCAGCTTCGCTGCTTCTCCCATCTCTCCACACCACACAGAGCATCGACATGGTTCACGTCGACCCCCACACCGTCAAGATCATCCCCCAGGCTGCTAAGCGCTTCATGGCCGCGCCCAAGTACGCCGTTGTCGGTCGCGTTCTCCAGGACCCCGCGAAGTTTGACAACAAGGTGCGTTCCTGAGCACAAAAGGATGGCGAGGACGCAGGCTGTCGGGCATGGATGAATGCGTCAGCAGAACGCTCTGCATGCTCACCGGAATGGGCGACAAGATCTCGGGGTCGCTTGCCTGCTGCGATGGAAGCATCGAAGCGCGCTTTCTTGGACGTGCCGATGGCGATTTCCGAGGCTTGCTTTGTCTGCGCCGTGCCTCTCCTGTCTCCTCGCCTATCTCTGCTTTTGCCATGCTCTGATCAGCCAGCTAACTCCCAGCTCATCAAGTGGTACAACGAGCGCAAGATGCCTCTTACTCCCGTCCGCCCGGCGTCGGACAAGTTCGACAACTCGAAGCCCGTTGAGGGCCTCAACGTCGTCGAGAACATCGTGTGTATCCAGCTTTCTTGTAGTACTCCACAGCTAACCTCAGACCGACATCCCCGACCTGAACAACACGTCGATCTCGATGATCATCTCGCCCAAGCTCGGCGCCAACATGCTCAAGGAGCTGTACAAGAACGAGAAGACGCAGCCGTTCGCGCTCTGGTTCCAGCCCGGCGCCGAGAACGAGGAGATCGAGGCCTTCATCAAGGAGCACGGCCTCGAGAACCGCGTCGTCATCGGCGGACCCTGCGTTCTCCTCCACGGCGACGAGGCCCGGGAGAAGGCCGACGCCAAGCTCTAGAGGGGCTCGGTCGGAGCTCGGCGAAATCGTAGATCAGATGCATAGTTAGCAGCCCACCGGATTCTGTTGCACTTCTCTAGCATTCTCTAAGCGAGTCGCGACGAGCGAGCAGCCCCGAGGGTGGGCTGGACTGAAGCATGAGCCGACCATGTGGCCTGCATGGCCTGGTGTGACGGGTGACGGACGAGTGACAGCTGAGGACGCACCGGTCGCGGTGCCTGAGATTAGCGGATGATAACAGCTGATGCGAGCAGGCGTCACTGGACGCGCCCCATTCCCCCCTTCAAGCACCGTCCCGTCACATCGTGTTCCATCCTTCGACCACTGTGAGTCGACAACGCCCCACTCCTCGACCACAGACGCACACTCTCTCCGACACGCGACACAATGAGGAAGCTGGAACTTGCGGCCGCGCTGCTCCTGTGTCAGACTGCACACGGCCTCGCGATCGGGCGCGACGCCCGCGACCTCCTGAGGGGCGACTCGCCACCCGTCCTCCCGGTCCCCACCCGCCCGCTGCCGTGGAACGAGGTCAACTTCATCAGCACATCAGACACCCACGGTGAGTCTCCGGGCACTGGCAAAATGCAACGCTGACGTGCAGGCTGGCTCCGCGGCCATCAGCATGTATGTTATCACCCGCTGTGTCTTCCCTGCTAACTGTGCCAGGACACATGGCCTGAGCCTGTGAGTTGGCACTGGTGAACCGCAAACTAACGCCAGAACTACTCCGGCGACTTCGGGTCGTTCGCGTCCTTCGTGCATCACATGCGAAACAAGGCTGACGAGCTCGGCGTTGACCTGCTCGTCGTCGACGCCGGCGATCACCACGACGGGAGCGGCCTCGTGTCCTCCAGCCCCGAGTCGGCCGGCAAAGCCGACGACATCTTCAGCCAGCTGCAGTACGACGTGCTCACGATCGGCAACCACGAGCTGTACCAGTACGAGTCGGCGCTGTGGATCTACGAGCGGCGCGCGCAGTGGTGAGCTCAGCAGTGATTGCAAAAGCTGACGAAGCAGGGAAGGCAGGTTCCTCACGTCCAACGTGAACATCACGGTCGAGGAGGACGGAGAGGTCATCGACACCCCTATCGGCAGCCGCTTTGCCAAGTTCCAAACCCCTATGTAAGCTAGGCTACGGGCGAGGTCAGCTGACAGCAGGTACAACCGGGTCACCGCCTTCGGAGTCATCTTCGACTGTGAGCTCACGCGATATGCATTGTCGACAAGCTAACGATCAGTCAAGGCGCACGACAAGAACCTCACTGTGCAGGCGCCCACGGAGATGGCAAAGGAGCAGTGGTTCCTTGAGGCTATCGAGGAGCGTCCAGACTACTTGTGAGTGTTACTCGAGAGCCACGCTAACCACAGCGTTCTCGTCGGCCACATGCCGGGCCGCGGAGAGACCGCAGAGTGGAAGCCGATCTACGACGCTATTCGCGCTGTTCACCCGCTCGTCCCTGTCTTCATCTTCGGCGGTCACACCCATGTCCGTGACTGTGTGCAGTACGACGACCGGTCCATTGCGTGAGTTGTGTAGTATGAGCGACCTAACTCTCAGCGTTGTCCCTGGACGCTACCTTGAAACAATTGCGTTCACGTCTTCGTCTATGCCCTTTCCCGGCGACAAGGGTGCCCCTCTCACAATGAACCGACGCTACATTGACGCCAACCCCGTCAGCTACAGGTGGCACACGGGAAAGACCGAGAAGACGTTCGACACGCACGGCGGAAGGCAGATCTCGAAGGGCCTCGAGGACCTCGCCCTCGAGCTGAACCTGTCGACGACGTTCGGAACTGCACCGCACAACTACTTCCTCAGCAGGCATCCGTTTGGCCACCCGCGCTCAGTCGTCACCCTCTTCCAGGACCACATCCTGCCCACTACCGTCAAGGACAAGAACCGCGACGGACCGCGGGTCATCATCGGCAACGCTGGCAGCCTGCGCTTTGACCTGTTCCGCGGGCCGTTTGACCGCAACGACGAGCTCACAGTGTCGCCCTTCACCTCCAAGTTCTTCTACACACGCCTTCCTTCGGCGATCGCCGGAAACATCTCTGTCGAGATGAACCGCGCCGGCGCCTCGCGGTTCGGCCCCCTCACTGCCCAGGAGGACGATGACGCATACGTCCACAAGGTATACAATGAGTGGCTGAGGCAGCAGTGGGACGACTACCTGCTTGAGGAGCTGATGGGCGAGACGGACGAGGTCTCGCTCGACGGCCCGGGTCAGAAGCCGCACACGCTCGGCTTCGTCACGAAGGACGCATGCCCTGGCCGCGGCGACGACATCCGACACATTCCGGTGCCCTACTCGCCGTACCAAGTGTAAGAACCGTGCGAGCACAGCGGAGCGCTGACCGTCAGGGACTTTGTCCAGTCGCCGATGCCCCATGTGGGGCCCGACGAAGTTATCGACGTAGTGGTCATGGACTTTGCCATGCCAGACTTCCGTGAGTTGAAAGCTGTCTGCCTCAACTGACACCAGTGACCGCTGCCAGCGTTGTCGCCCCCGAGATGAAGGTCAAGTGGGAGGACTTCAAGCCGTACGCCGAAGGTCTGGAGATTAACACCGTCTTTGGCGATTACGCGCGGCTCAAATGGCAGTGAGCCGCGGTTACCATGTAGATAATCGGCAGTGTCCGAGCCAGTCTCTTCCTTGCAAACCTTGAAACGTCTGTACGAATACGCTATGCATCAGTAACGACAAGCTGCGCTTGGCCGTCAATGCAGGCCTGTCCGTCAGTCCTCGGCGATGGTGCTATCGGTTAGGAACGGCTCGGCAATTACATTACCGACTGAGCACTGATCACGAGCGATCGGATCACTGACTTCCGGTAGTAACCTGGGGCGACTTGTGGGGAACGCACGCGCTTGCCCTCCCACCGTCATTGTACCTCTTAGCTCTCTACTTATCTTTACGTTCTGACGAACAGACATCCCGAACACCGCTCACACACACTACGACCACTCAACTTTAGCACACACTCGTTTACCCATGCCGAAGCAGATCATCTGGAAGTCGACGATCGCGGAGCCGGAGCTGCCCGAGTCATCCTTGATCCAGTACCTTATCGGCGGCGCGGGGCAGACGCCGCTGCCGCAGTTTGACGACTCGCTCCCCGCCTTCATCGACGGCTTCACGGGCAAGGCGCTGACGCGCGGCCAGCTGAAGGATGGCGCGCTCCGCCTCGCCGGCGCGCTTGGCAAGCTCGGCCTCGGCAAGGGCTCCACCGTGTGCATCTGGGGCCCGAACTCGGTGAACTGGGCCCGGGCCGCGTTCGGTGCCATGGCCGCCGGGGTCACGATCAGCCCCGCCAACGCTGCATAGTGAGTACATCGGTGGTGGGCATGGTGGGCAGCGTGGCCGGGTAGCTGGGCCCCGGTCGTGTGGGGACCCTTACGGTGGCTGACGGACAGCGCCGCCAAGGAGATCGCCTACCAGATCAACAACTCGGACTCGAAGCTCCTCTTCATCGACCCCGTCCTCCTCCCCGTGTACGAGGAGGCGCAGTCCCAGGTCGAGAACAAGCTCGATGCCAGCCGCGTCGTGCTTCTCTGCACGCCGGAGCAGAAACCCAAGGGCACCAAGTACAGGACGATCGACGAGGTCATTGCGACCTCGCAGCCGGTCCCGTTCGCGACCGCCAAGGGCAACGAGATCCACGACACCGCCTGGCTCTGCTACTCGTCCGGCACGACCGGACTCCCCAAGGGCGTCATGACCACCCACTACAACATGACCTCGCAGCTGCAGGCCGTCAACAAGGCGTACCAGTCGCTCGAGAGCGGCAAGGACACCGTGCTGGGCATCCTCCCCTTCTCGCACATCTACGGACTTACCGTCGTCCTCCTGCAGCCTCTCACGGTCGGCGTTCCCGTCGTCGTGCTCCCCAAGTTTGACGAGATCCCCGTCCTCAGCGCGATCCAGAAGTTCAAGATCACTCACGGCCTGATCGTCCCTCCCATCCTCATCGTTCTGCTGCACTCGCAGAATGTCAAGAACTACGACCTTTCTTCGCTCGTGAGTTGGAAGGTATAGGTCGTGAACTGACGCCAGCGCACCCTCATGAGCGGCGCTGCCCCTCTCAGCGGCGAGCTGATCCAGGCTTTCAACAAAATTCACCCCCACATCTCCCTCACGCAGGGCTACGGCATGACTGAGACGTCGCCGGTTATCAGTGAGTTGCTCCCAGTCCGCCCGACGGCCCGCGCTGACAGCAGCTACTATGACTAGTGAGCACAGCGCGTCCCATCCGGGATACGTCGGCACGCTTATCCCGACGTTCGAGGCGCGCCTCGTCCGCGGGGAGGGCGAGGACGACGCTGGCATTGGAGAGCGAGGCGAGCTCTGGGTGCGCTCGCCCTCGGTCATGAAGGGCTACTTCAAGAACCAGCAGGCGACCGATGGTACGATGAGCGGAGAGTGGTACAAGACCGGCGACGTGCTGATTCGTGAGGCGGACGGATGGCTCAAGTGAGTATCTCCTGATTGCTTCTACGCGCGCCGAGAACAATGGAGAAGCATTGTGTTTTGGGGGCCGGCACGGAATGTAGATCACTGGTGGCGGCCCCAGACGCCAAAAGCGCCAAAGCGCCGTTTCAGCCACGCGGCGGCGGCGCGCCGGCGATGGCGGCGCCGGCGGCCCACTATGTCTCACCTGCACACAGACTCGCTGACTTATCTAGGGTCGTCGACCGCGTCAAGGAGCTCATCAAGTACAAGGGCTTCCAGGTGCCGCCGGCGGAGCTCGAGGCGCTGCTGCTGCAGCACGACAAGGTCGTGGACTCGGGCGTCGTCGGCGTGTGGGAGGAGAGCCAGGCGACTGAGCTGCCGCGGGCGTACATTGTCGCCAAGCCGGGCCTGCTCAAGACGGCGGCGGACAAGGCCGCGCTCGAGGCCGAGGTCAGCGCGTGGGTCGCGTCCAAGGTCGCGAACCACAAGAAGCTGCGCGGCGGGTGCATCGTCATCGACGCGATCCCCAAGAGCCCCTCGGGCAAGATCCTACGCAAGGACCTGCGCGTGCGCGCCGAGGCCGAGCGCGCCAAGGAGACGCGCGCGAAGCTGTAAGCTGCGGCTGCAGCCGGCGTCGGGCTCCTCCGTCCTAGAAATCATAGTCTTTTTAGTCCTAGCCTAGGTGTTTTTTGTGTTCTAGTTTCTCCATTCGTTGTTCAACGTTCAGTAGCATCCATGCAATCCATGCGCATGTGTACCCTCCGCGCCAAGACGACCCATGCGGGCTGCACTCCTGGCCGCCGGCATATCCGGCCAACATCCCCGCGTCCTTCGCTTGGGCTTGCGATGTGCTCGCAGCGCAGTAGTGTGCCGGAGCGGTGTACCGGCGGCTGCGGCGCGCGGCGGTGGAGGCTGCGGGTCGGGGGCGGAACGGCGATCACCTGGGTACTCACCCCGGTCCGCTGGAGTGGGTCAGGCTGGCAGCCGGCTCGGCACGTCGGGTGCAGATTTAGTCATGCGGCGCCTGCCGCTGACCACATCGCGGAGCGCTGCAGCGTGAGCGGCGCGTACAGCTGGCAGTACGCCGCACGCGGTGCGATTTTTTGCATGCGGTGCAAGTCCTGGTTCCCACACGGTGGCATGACGCAAGGCGAGGGCGAATAAGCGCACGCGCCGCGCGCACGCCGCCTGCTTAACGCAGGTAAGGTGCAATGCGGCGAGAATAAGGTTTGCGCGACCTGCAGGATCCCACTCTTCTGGGTGGTCGCGCTGCGCCCTGCGTGCCCGAGCTGGGACGGGAGCGGTGCCAAATGGCGACCGAGTCCTGAGGATGAGTTGCGCGGAAGAAGGTCGAAATGACCCAGGACCCAGGAGACTGTCCCCCTCCCACCCGAGCTGCCAGCGGACCCTGGCATGCCTCGTCGAGCTGCTCGGCAGCAGAGGACCGACATCCCGGCGTCTGCTCACCCAGGCACTCGTCCTGCGTCCTGCGTCACGGCAGCGTCCACTCCCATCGACGCTATCTGCCGACGGCCTGCCGAGCGCGCAGCTCATAGAGCGGAATGATGAATGAATGGGCCCATGACAGCGGTGGCTTGCAGGACATTCAGTGCTCCTCGCTCTCCTCGCTCGCAGCTAGCTCGAGCAAGTCTGGACCCCGAGCTGGGGCTGTCTCGGCTCCTCCGACCTGCCTGCCGCTCGGAGCGCTGCCGTCGGCATGTCGCCTGTCGGTCGGGACAGAGAAAGGCCTAATTAACTGGCATGCCGCAGCACGCGACTAGCTGCGCACCCCACTCTCGAGGCCCCCACTTGCACATCTGCGCCTGCTTGATATGATATCTGCAGGACAAAGACAAAAACAACAACAACGAAAAGTCGCCTGACGTGATGCCCTCGAGAGAGCAGAGATCGCCGGCGCCCTGAAAGTGACGGCAGAGTTTGGCTGCAGGCCACGGATCCATTCAGTGAACCGTACCGGAACCCGTGGATCCAAAATTGTACGATGGCCATGGCCGGCAAGGCGGCTTGTTTACAAGAGCGGACATGGACAATGCCATGGATACTGAGTACGGAGTAGTGTGGCGTGGACGAGATACGGCGAGATAAGGAGCCAGGTGCAAAGGTGAAACGGCGCTAAGAGCGCCCGCCCGAGACTCGGGCCATGACTAAGCAGCGCCAGGTTGCTTGGCGCTCCGGGCCTCGTCCGAGGGCGATCTTACGACCGAGCCTGCGAGGTGACTAACGGCGAAGCTGCTAGGCGCAGGCCAGGCTTGCATGGGGCAGCCCAGGCGGCAGATTGCAGCGTGCAGCGTGGAGGAGATAAACCGAGCGAAGCGATAGCTGGGCGTCGCATCTCAATGACTTGCGCTCAGGTATGTCAGGTGCCGCGACGCCATGGCGTCGCATGGCGGTGAGTGACTGTCTCCCTTTGGCTCCCTTGTCCATTATGCCCTCGGAACGCCACCTGGCCATGTAATCCCGACGCCCGCGTCGATCCTCTGATAGTGATTGGGCACCTCGCGCTCGTCTCGCATGCATTGGCTGGCTTGGCTGGAGGGATCTGATCTGGCCTGCTCTGTGTGCATGCGTACGCTGCTGCCCTCGTCGACACGGTGCGCATTGACGGGAAAAGTTTTCGGCGTCAGCACAATAGAGAAAGCGACAGGTACACCCGCGCACGTCGTACCTTGCAGTCTCCATTCACCGGGTCGCGGACATGGCGAGGAACAGCGAGCGAGGAGTACGACGGTGGTGCAGACAGCGAAGAGGCGTGCAAGGCACTGGATGCATATACGCTGGGAATCGCGTCGGAATTCCACACTTCCGTCATGCGCGGCATTGCATGAGTCATGCACACGCATTGATCGGCAACTTTGCTATGCATTGCACCCCGCAGCACGCAGCCAGCACGGCTCGCACGGCACGCACGGCATGCACGGCACAGACTTCGGCACACCGGGGATCGGTGGGAGCCCGTCTGGTGTTACTCGGGCTTGGAGGAAATCACTCACGCTGCACTGCAGCAGGTCCCATTGTGCACAGTGCGCGGTGCATGGTGGGACGTCGCGCGGGGACTTTTTCGCGGTTACTCGGTCTCAACTCTAATCTCTCTCGTCGCCTCGCGTCAGCCAGCGCCAACTCAGGACACGCCAAGCGACCACCCAGCCATGGCACGCCTCACCCTCGTCGGCGCCGGTTACCATTTCATTTCCGGCCGACCCGTAGCCTCGTCCATAGTTCGGCCCATGCATCTCACCATCTTTCCTCCGACCACTCTCTCCCAACCATCTATATCTATCGTCGTCTGGATTCCCCAGTGACGTTTTCCCCACCTCCCCTCATTCCTCACTTGCCGACTTGACGCTCTCCCACTCTTCGACTCTCTGAACCCACCAAAAGGGCACCCGACCCCGGCCCACCCCAGCTTCTCCACATTGTTGTCTGTCATTTCCTGCAGCAGCATCACCCTCCCCTCCCTCATCTTCTTCGCCATCTCTTCGTCTCATCTCGTCCAAAAGAGTCAGCAACGATGACTTACGAGCTCGCCTTCGATCTCATCCCCGACTCGGTCGACCACGATGTGTCGGCCCGCTCCTCGACTTTCCCCCGCCGCCAGCGCATGTCTCCGCCTCGCAGCATGGCCATGGAGCGTCAGCAGTCGCAGCCGGTCCTGACGCACGTCGAGTACGCTGCGTGGAATGAGCGCCGTGCTGCGTCTCTGTCCGCCGCAACTGGTGCGCGGATCGCCGCCGCCCTCGTCCCTGGTGGCGGCGCCGGTCGATCATCCAGGCAACGCGGGGGCCGTGCGCGAGGGTCTGTCATGAACTTGTTCCCTTCGCCTGTCCCCGAGGTCTCCGAGGAGATGTCCTACCCGCAGACGGCCTACCCCGTCTCGCCGATGGACGTCTGCCAGCCCCAGTCCCAGATCGAGGCCGCCTACATCCAGCCCGTCAACTACGAGCAGTTCCAGCAGCCCCCTACCCCTCCCCTCGCCCACACCATGTCCCCGTCGCCTGGCCCGACTACCTTTGGCGCCGCGCGCCCCTCGCTGTCGCGGACGTCGACTGGGACCTCGTTCTACAACCACGACGACTACAACTATGAGTTCTCGTCCGCCCTCGATGCCACGATCCGCCCGCAGCCTACCGGCGTCCCGCACTCGCCGATGCCTGACGTGTGGCCTGCTCCCCGCCAGCCCGCTGTCCAGGACATCCCGCAAACCCCCTCCCCCTGCCAGATGGACGGTTACGCGTACCCGTCGCCGGTCGCGAGCCCGCAGTACATGCAGTACCAGCAGCAGCCGAGCTCGACGCTGAGCTCGTCGCACCCCAGCCCGCGGCAGCCGTACGCCGACCCGATGCTGCAGCAGCAGTACCTCCCCGGGAGCTCGTGGCCTGTGCACCAGCACCCGCTGCAGCAACAGCAGATCTACGTCGGCGAGCAGTACCCATGACGGCCCCGCCCCCACCCGCACACCCAGCGCGCACGTAAACACGCAATCGCACAAGCGCGAACTTTTTCGGCCCCGTTCCTGTCCCTCGTACCTTGGTTTCCTCGATCATCTCTCCCTCGTCACATTCACATCCCATAAGCACAAACACCCGCGCATCGCATACACACATCATCAGCAAAACACACACATAGACCTAGACACATTCGAGCATCGCGCGCGTCTCATCACGCCGCCCATTGTAACTGCATAGCATCCATTCAACCATGTACATGATTATTTGCCCCTTGACGCCGGCGACCAAAAGTTGACGGACGCTCGCTAACGCGCAAACGAACATGCACGCAATAAGGTGCGCACAATCGCGCCCGCTAATCTTAATCTGCGCGCGGGACCCTGTGCGGGAATTCCAAGGACGGAGTGCGATTGCGAGCCCGGAGGCCTGGCTGGCAGCCTGAGGGGCCCAGGGTCGCGCGCCCGCAGCGTCATTCACCAGTCAATCTGATCACAAGGCACAGATTGTTCCCCGGGTGGCCGCTATTCGGCATCCCCTGTGCTGGCATCGCCGGCCATGTCTGCGAGTCGGATATAGCTGTCTGCCAGCGACGACGGGCACAGCGGCGCCGGCGCTATCGGGGCAAGGATACGCCTAGCGACGCTTCTTATCGAGACGAGCGCGGGGAGCGCCGCGCGCCGACGTCAGCAGTGAAAGAACACCGGGGTTCAGATCGGAAATCACGAGTGGGGGCGGGGTACGAGTGCGTCCGCCGGCCTCCACCTCCACCCTCTACCCACCACTGTCGATGAGCCCTGGACCGCTTAGCTGGCGATAACGGGACAGCTCAGCGGCGAGGAATATAGCCAATCTGGAGGAGAAATAACGACGCAATCACGAACGAGTATTTGGCTCCTGGCGCCAGTCGCTGGGGTACACCGTGGCACGCTCTGGCCGGGCTCCTTCCGAGACTACGAGATCTCGAGAACGGGGCTGAGCGCTCCCACGACGTCCGCTGCTCGCTCTGCTCCTTCTTTCCATTATACATCGAAAATTATTAGATTACGTCAAGATACTATAACGTCATACACCTTTACCCAAAGACCGCAATTATAAGTAATATGTGATTATAAGTGAACTTTACTCGAAGGACCCAGGTTGTGAAGGTTGTTGGATGATATTCAGCCTGCTGATTATAACGCTGTACTTCCTCGTTCCTGCAGCTAGACCGTGGCGAGCTCGAAGCTGCCGCTCGCGCGCTTCGCGACGCTGTCGTCGTCCGCGAGGGCATGGCTGTGTGCCCGACCAGCGCCGGGGCTGAGGTCCGCGAACGGCCTATTCCAGAGGGCGCGGTCACGCCGAGCACCCGCCTGTAGCGTGCAGATGACCTCGGTCAGGATCTCAGCGAGGATGAGCGCCATTGCGAAGATGGTGAAGAAGAACGTCAAGATCGACAGCCTGCGGTCAGCGGAGCTCTGTATACCGCGCGGGGGTGTCACCGGCGGTTCCGCTGCTCTGAAGGCGGACGGCCGGCGGCGCCACCGCCCCCCGGTGACTGCACCGCGCAGCTGCCATCCCGGTCGAGCAGCAGCGCAACAAGGGTAGGGGGCGGGCACTCACAGCAGGTAGTCCGGGAACGGGTCGAACGTCCGTGCGAAGCCCCACCATGCCAGCGGTGCGGCGCCGAGCACGAAGAAGAACGCGAGGATGGCGAGGTCGACGCGGACGCGGTTCAGCGCGCTGCGCCTGCGGGCCGCGAGCTCGGCGAAGCTGGGGTCAGTGACAGGCCAAGTTGTCCGAGACCGGGGCATGGGGAGTGGCACGCACTAGTAGCACGCGTACACGGACAGCAGGGCCGACCACGCCACGGCCATGGGCAGGTGGCCCCAGTTGGGGTAGTCCTCGTCTGGGCGGAGCGAGTCCGCGCGCCGCCGGATCGCGACGACCGTGCCCGCGATCGAGACCGCGAATGTGACCAGCGCAAGGGCCGCGAGGAAGGCGTACACCCAGACCTGGGCGCGGGCGTGGCGAGGGCGGCTGCTCATGGCTGCGGGCGTGTATTGGTTTGGCTGGAAGGGTCGCTGGCCTGGCCGTGCGCCGTGTCGTGAGAGGCTGGTTCGTGCCGAGGGAGCGTTTGATGCAGTCGGGCAGCTGATGGCCAAGTAAGAGCAGGCATTCTTAAGTACATGCCTTCATTAATGCAGATCAGGCCAAGGCGGTGCTCTCTGGCGGTAATCAGCTGATGGCGGGGCGTGCACGCGCGCAGCGCTGACACCGAACGCCAAGCCATGGGTCGTTGTACAGCCGACGGCCGCCCTTGGACAATGTAAATGGAGCCGGAGGCAAACTGTTCAATGCGTTTCCGCGCACAGCGTGCGCGATGCTGCGCAACACGGGCCTGAAGCCGAGCAAGCGTACGGTGCCTACTGGGCTTGCACGCTGCAGCTGCTGCTCCCGCACTGCGGACCTGAGCAGCTCCACAGATCCAGTCCTGCGTTTGTAAAGGGGACGACGGAGCGCGGTGCACAGCCTTCGGATCCGAGGAGGCACGTGGCACGACACTTTGGCACTCACGTGACGTCACAACCCCTCGCGAGTGGAGAGGGCGGGAGGCATGCACTCGTGAATGCTTCAGCGGATGGGAACAACCTATCGGAGTAGTGAGAGCCTTAAAGGGTACGGACGGAACGAGTGGCGGTTGTCTCTGTCGAGTCTACCAAGAGGCGAGCGACGGCGATCACTGCCACTGAACTCGGCGTTCTTGGGCTGACCACCTTCATGTCGTCGTCCAGCAGCTCCGCTAGGCCCGACTCGTCGGCGCCAGCGAAGGTGGTGGTATTCCCGAGATCGCTCCAAATCCATGAAGGGAGCAGTCGCAGGTGCAGTCTTGCTCGGGTTTTCTGGAGTTGAGCAGCCAGTTGACATCTGGAGAGCCAGCAACCTCGAGGGAGGTCGTCGACGCACCTGAGGGTTGCTTCCGTGGGCGCGCAGTGAGCCTCCTACCTCCTAGTATCACCATCGGACGCAAGCTGACCCCCGTTCGCAACGCGAGGCACCACAAAGGCATTGCCATCTGCACGGTCACTTATTACGTAAGAGCATCGGTCTCGCCATTGCGCCCCCACCGGGTGGTGAAAGTGGCAGATATCACGCACAAAATCACGGAATTGTCGAGGAACCCCATGCGGTCAACAGTCAACAACAGCTCCCCATAGACAGTGTGACTCGGGAAAATTTGCTACACTGTGTAATACATAGCAATGCAAACCGATAAGAGGTCCTCGTGAAGGCTGGGTGCCGACAGTGGTTAGGGCTGGCTGGGTACGGTATAAGCTAGATCAGTCAATCGTCCCACACGCCATATCATCCAGGTGACCAGGCCAACTGTCGCTGCCTCGGCGGGCAGACTAACGCTTGCACTAGTATACTGTGCATTCCCTTAGTCTCGTGCGCTTAGAGGGCTGAAGTCATTGAATACTGCGCCTCTGCTCCGTTCCCGGCATCATCTCACGGTCCGCGCTGCCGTCATCTCCGGTTCGGCGACATGGGTAAGTGGAGGATAGACAGTCCCCGCGAGGGTTGCACCCGGGGTTGCTTAGCGCCTGCAGACACACTTTGGCACGCTAGTGCACACAGCAGACAAGCTTAAGTGAGATGACGTTCGGAGGCGTCCCTTTAGTCTGTCGCCAACCACACCGCGCCCGGCTCGATCGCCGCCCCACGGGGCGGGCATGCCTCGTGTGCCCGGATGGCGCTTGTGGAGCCACGACCCCGGCCACATGAGGAACCACGCCATCTCCGTATCGCTTGCCCAGCAACGCCCCGCAGCCGAAGCTTATCGCAACCAAGAATAGGCTGCGACTCACAGCCTCATATCTATGTCCTGGGAGGCTCGGCCTGCACGCCGGAGATCGTGCCGGGTCACGCGCTCCGGACGAGTATTCAGCAACCATGCCCATGCACTAGCGTCGGTTCTTTCCGGTGCTGGGGCGGCGCCTTGGGGATTCCTGGCACTAATCGTGCGGTCTATCTCGCCTTGAAAGGTATATAAGACGACTGCTGGCAATGCTGCGAGAAGCATCGGCCAAGTTTTCTCTCTGCCCTCAACCCAGCATCACTCGTCCGTCACCATGAAGTTCGCTCTGCTCCTCGCCACAGTCGTCGCCCTGGTTGCTGCTGCTCCCGTCCAGAACGAGGAGAGGGCCTATGGCGGCGGAGGCAACATCGATCCCGGCTGCACCCTGAAGCCGCCGACTCTGTGCAAGAAGAGCGCCGTCGAGCCCGCCCCCGTCCTGGAGCGTGAGGTCCAGCACGAGGAGAGGGGCGGCAGTCGCCCGGACCCCGACTGCCCCTTCTGGCCGCCGTGGGCGTGTAAGAAGAGAGCCACCAAGGCTGCCCCCGTCGAGAAGCGCGAGATCCAGCATGAGGAGCGTGCGGTCCAGCACGAGGAGCGCGAGATCCAGCACGAGGAGCGCGCCGGCACCTCCAAGGACGATTCAACCTTCTGCCCTCCTGAGGTGTGCTACAAGCGTGACCTGGGTCCCACTCCCGTCGCTGCTTAAAGCCCCACAAGCCACAAGCGCTCTCTGGGATCACGTACCCACTGTCGTCCCTCGAGTGAAAGTGTTCCATTATTTGAGCCCGCCGCCGAGGCGGTGAACGCTGGATTGTAGACATGTAAACGTGCATGCAGTCCATCAGAAGTCACTGTGCCGCGGTCGAGCGCCCGATCTCGCCGAACCTTCCGGAGCAGGGCCGAGTAGGTCAAGCTCTCGGCCCTCGTTGACAACGCCGCCATCTCATGTCAGCGGGCCGGACGCCGAGCCCCGCAAACCGCCCTGTCACCCCTTCCCAGATAGCCGTGGCTAGCGACGGCAGCTCGGTCCGGTCGTCATTAAGCTCCAGTCTTCAACCTCCATGGCTATTTCTGTCCTGTGATAATAGGTGCAAGCGGCGGCGTACCCGCATGCCTTTCCTTGTAGCATGTGGTCCATCTCTTCCAGCAGGATCATGTGACGTATGATGACCGGAGAACACCGAACTGTTGCGCTGAGAGGACAGGTATATAACGGCCAGAGAGCACCCAAACTCTCCAGTGGCACTTTAGCCCCCTCACCTTGATACCACGAGGTCTCGGGCTACCACTCCCAAGAACCCCTCATCCTCGTCTCTATCTAGTTGGTCCTTACTGTAGCCGCTCCTGGTCTCGTGGCGGTACCTCTGCCCTTTGAGACCTCCTCCTACCGGCGATCTGCTAGCGCCAGCCAACACGCTCGGCATCCGTCGTGCCCCATAGCTTGGGATGCCTTTGCACGGGAGAAGGGGGAGGGAGGTAGAGGGGGCTGTGGGTGGCGTCTGCCTCGTGGGAAAGTGTGGCAAGAAGCAAATGAAATGGCGACTGACAGTAGGGCTCTTCAGCGCCGGCGGAGACAGGCTGCAATTGACAGTTATCGGGCTCGAGAGGACTCTCGTCAGCCACAAGCCACCACTCATCGGTCATCGAGACACATAATGCATTAACAACACGCCTAAGCGTCAAACCTCTGATTCTTCACAACCTATTACAGAAACGTTATTACTTTAACTCATTACTACCGTGAGGGGGAAGCCATTAGGGGCAGGGTGTTTCCAACCACCTGCGGCGGAAGGCATCGCCTTTTAGTTGAAGGTGCCCTTCTCGGGGCCGAAGTAGCCCCTCTCCGGCAGGCCCGTAATGCGCACCTGGCGCTCGACGCTGCCGGTGACAGTGGTGCCCCACCAGTCGGGCATGACGCCGCCCGGGACGTCGACGCAGAAGAACATGACCAGCGCGGCAATGGCGATGGAGCAGTTGAGCGCGGCGGCGAAGACGAAGTTGTACTTGTTCCAGAACGCGAGCCAGCGGCTCTTGACGAAGCCCCACGAGACCCAGGTCCAGAACCAGCAGATCCAGATGTGCGAGAGGTTGTAGGGCGCCTGCCAGTAATTGAGGGGGCCGAAGAAGACCATGACCGGGTGCAGCGAGCGGATGTACTTGTTCTCCGGGAAGCGCTTCTGGAAGAGGTAGATGCCGACAGTGACGACAACACCGACCGGGAAGCCGAGCAGCAGAAGCATGTAGCGACCGCCAGTACCGAACATGCGCTTGGGGCCGGTGAGACCGAAGAACAGGGCGGCGGTGAAGAACGTGTTCTCACCGGGACAGATCATGCCCCACTCGGCCTCGGGCGTACAGACGTCCTTGAAGGACATCTGGAAGTTGAAGATGCCGCAGGCAACGAAAGACGCCAGGAGGGTTGCGGCCATCTGGGTGACGAAAGTGTGGCGCGGGTTGATCTTCGTGTAGTGCGCAAGCTTGAGGTCACCACAGAAGTTGATCGCGTAGGCCGAAACGATGTATCCGTACATCTTGAAGTAGTTCATGGAGAGAGCGTCTCCGGGAACAAGCGCTCCACCGACGAACTCGGCGAACACGTTGAGGGTGATCTGTCCACCAGTGACCGCCGACACAAGACCGGTCGGGATAGTGAAGATCAGGGCCAGCACAACACCGAACACGACGATGGCAGGGCTGACACCGGTAGGGAAGGCGGCAAGACCGACGATACCGATGGCGAAGGAGATCAGGAAGATGATGAGGTACCACCACTCCGGGACCTCGGGGTAGGCACGCATGAGGCGCATGTGGACGTCCTCCGAGAGGTTGACCTCCTCCTCCTCGTCCTCGTGCTTGTTCCTCCTGAAGCTCCTCTTGACACTCTTCCACGACTGCCTGAAGGCCATAGCCATCTCGTGACGGTGGTAGAGGAGCGTGTAGGTGACGAGCGAAGAGTAGCCAGCGAAGAAGAAGAAGTAGATGATCAGATTGGAGGCGGCCATCCAAGGCTCAGAGTAGTTCTGGTACTTCTCCTCAACGAGCTTGCCCATGGAGTCCGTGACCATCGTGACGTTGTAAGACTTGCCCGTGTTCGTCCAGGTGTGGTTGTCGAGGATGGGGAAGCGGCCAGTCTGCCACGTGTTGGTGTACCAGAGAGCGATGATGGGGAACATGCCGAGGAAGACACCGAGGAACTGGTTGGCAACCGAGAACAGGGGGACCGTAAGGGTGGAAAGGATAGCCTGAACCTGCGACCAGTCGAAGGTCGGGAAGGGGTTGAGTCCGAGACCGGCACCGCTGACGGAGACCATGGAGACGTAGTTGACGTTGTTAGGAGCAATCCAGGCCATCCAGTCGAACGAGTTTAGGAAGGGTGCGATGAAGTTAGGGAACCAGAACCAGACGAAATAGATACCGAACGTCCAGTAGAAGAGCTTGAGACGGCTCATGTAGTAGAAGCGCTTGAGAGGACCAGCGACGGCACCCGAGTCGTCCTGGTGGAAGGCTTTGTTCAGCGCAAGGGTCGCGAGCTGAACAGGCCAGACGCAGAAGCTGGGGTAGACGATGAAGCGACGGAAAATGCCGGCCATGCCGAGACCGATGAAGTTCGAAGCCAGCGTGTTGCAAAGCTGGTATCCGAAGGTCCTGGCGAAAGGCTGGTTGAAGTAGATAGGGAGAGCCTGGGCGAGAATGATGTTACCGGTGTAGGGCGGGTTCTGGACGATCGTGCACATGATGGTGATAAGCATGTGCTCCTTCCTGTTGAACGGGCCCGGGTTGAAGGAGAAGTGCCATCCGAAGAGGTTGAACTTCCTGGTGGGCATGATCTTCTCGAGCAGCTTGCCCAGGGGGAAGGCAACGAGCTGGCCGACGTACGCAGAGATAGAGATGGAGGGGTAACGGATACTGAACAGCTGGTTCACAAGACCGATGATGCCGGCGAAGAGCATTCCAATGAACCAGGTACGGAAGGTGAGACTGGGAATGGAAGGGTCATCAAAGTTGTCGACGACACCTCGGACGATTTCGTAGGGCGAGTTCTCGGTAGACATGACTGCCTCGAGCTTCATCGCGTGGATGAGAGCGGCGTGCTTCTCAGGGTGCTCGGTGACATCGGGGTTGTAGAGGAGCTCCTTGATCTTGGTGACCAGGTCCGTGGAGAAGTTCTGGTCGTGCTGGTGCATGAGGAGAACCTCGGCCATGATCTTCTTGCACTTCTCCAAGCTCATATCGCCGATCTTCTCCTCGGCTTCCGCCAACTCCTCTGCGGTGGCATGGATACCGAAGCTAGAAAGTGGTCAGCGAAGGCGGCTTGTGGCGGTCCTCACTTGTGCGCGGCATTCTCGAGATCGTGGTCGTCGGCGGCAACGACTTTGACGTCGTCAACCCAGAGGTCGCCCTTCTTCTCGTGCTCGTTCTCGAGCGTCGGGACCCCCCGGTCGGGGGACGCGGGCGCGAGGCCCTTCTCGTTGTAGGTCTCAATGTCGCTGCTGCCCATCTTGGTTCAATGCTGTGGCTGTGACCACCGAAGCCGAGTACCAAGAGATGTGGAGAGTAGTGATAGAGGAGAGCGAGAGGTGTAGAGTTTGTTGAGGTATGGGGAGAGCTCGGTAACGCGCTAGCGGCTGGACCTTTAAGTGTCTCGACAGCCGCCAGCGAGGAGGAGCGGCTAGCTCGCCGTTTGCCGGGGAAACGCCAGCCCGTCGCTATCTGCGTCCAGTGCTGTCGGGCGACGCTATCCGGTGCTATCCTCTGCTTATCCCCAGTCGGTCCCTTTGGGCCACGGGCTGACGGCATCCGGGGCCGGGGAACCTGCTGAGCTTGCCGTTTCAACGCCAGCACGCCTCGGGGGCAGAGACCCGGCGATGAGCTTGATCCTGGACACCTTCTGTGGGGCCGCGTGTGGAGAAACTGCCGCGCAAATCTGGAGTCTATTCCTGGTCCCCCTCTTGCCCTGCCTGCCGCCGGACCGTGCTCCCAGGCCTTGGCTGTTGCGAGCTCACAGGGGTGGGTGAGGCAATGCGGGCCAGCTATCGCGCGCGAGTAGGAGGGAGTGGGCCAGGGGGCAAGTGGGTTGGGCCAGGTACGAGATAGGAGGCCGAGCAATTGCCACTCAGAACGCCTGGGCGTCCTGTGCGACTCCGCACTTCCGCACTCTCCCAATCATCTGCGAACAAGCATAAGCAAGGGAAGCAGGAGACGCAAGAGACGCGGGCGGGCGGCCGCAGACGGCAGGGAGAAGCAGGGATGAGCAGGGAGGAGAGCAAGGCCCCACATGGCTCCACGATGACTTTCGGTGACTTGGGGTCCTGTGACCCTGAGCCGCGCTGCATGCACCAACCAGGAGCCGAGAGATAACCTTCCCCGGACAGGGACCGCCAGAAAATAGCGCCAGCCCTGAGATGCACATGGTGCCATATGAGGCAAGGCATGGAGTACCTGGCGTGAGCCGGCGTGCGATCGCGATCTCGTCAGCCTCTCCGCCGTCAGCCCGCGTCCGTATCGACGGACGAGGTCGGAAGACCATGTCGTGTGCTGCTCTCCACAAAGAACGTCGTCAAACGGCGTCGGTGTTCGCAAAGTCCGCCATAGTTGAAGATACGCTCGTCAGTGGGCTCGTCGTCACGAACGTGCGAATACACTGCCAGCGAGACGGCGAGACGCCGCAGCCGGAGGCTGGGTGCAATGGCGCGCGCGCCGATCTCGCCGAATGGGCCGCCGAGGCAGTGTCCGCCTGACATTAGCGGCGTGCCTGATGGTATGTTAGGACGTTAGGTGCGACAGGAACGACATCCAGAGCCAATTTGCGGGCCGTATATCCGCAGGCTGCTGGCGACCTCGCCGCATGCTGTTCACGAGCGGGCAGAGCGCACAGAGCGCGAGCGGTAGCACGAAGCGCCTGCTGACGAGAAAACTTCGGATCATCTCCGAGCCCAGCGAGTCGGCTTGCACGCCCTCACGCACGACCTGGGAACGATCGCGCATCCACCCTGGGCAGTGTCCTGCGATATCCTGCGCTGCCCCTGCGCATCCGCGTAACGGGCGGGTGCGAATGGGCCGTCGACTGCAGGCGCGTGGGTGCGCGTGGGCGGCCGCCCAGAACGCCCAGAACGCCTAGTACCACAGAAATAGATCCCTCCCCACCAATACCGTCGGCCGGAGCAAGCTGGTCGCGTCGTGATCACAAGACCAGCGCTGTTCACAACGCCGCTATTCTGATTACGAACGCTCAGGAATGAATGCCCGTTTCGCTTCGTCGTCTCCCTCGGGATGTGCGCGACGCTCGACGCTCGACGTGAGTGGGGTGGCCGAGCCTGCGGAGTGCGCTCGGGCGAGGCTAAAGGGATCGACTGTATTCTAACCCAGATGCGCATACCCTGGCTTCTGGCGCCCCGGCTCGTGTCGACCCGAGTGGACCCGTCGCGGCCAGATCGCGCTTGAGGCGAGCGGGCGCGCGAGTCCTGCGCGCGATTCATCAGTAGGTCAGCGGACCGGGCGGGCGTGAGTGGCTGCAGAAGTCGCCGCACAGGAGGGGAGGAACGCCGTGGGGCCGCCAGTGGAGTCGCGAGCTTTGCGCGCGCTGCTTCGCCAGATCCACGCCCGCCGTGGGTCGCCTGTCTCCCGGCGGTTCCAACGGCCAGCGGCCGCCAGCGGGCTCCATCCGCGCAGAGCCCTCGGACGAGAATGGACCGGCTGCCCAGCCTGGCACCGTGGTTGGCGCGGCTGATGTCACTCTCACGCCCCCTTCCGCCCGCTGGGATGGGCGCCGCACGAGCTCGTCCGCGACACGTCTGCCAAGACGTCCGATGGAGCATAGCGCATGGAGCGATGGAGCCGGCCGCCCGGGCCAGCCGGCGTGCACGTCCTCGGCGGCGCCGGTGACGCCTGCACAGTTGCCCGTAGGAACAACATAGCGCGGCGATGCGGCCATCGGCGCGACCACCTTAATGCCAGCATGCCTGCATGCCAGCGTAGGAGCGGGGGTGCCAGGTACCGCGAGGGTGCTCGAATTAGATGCAGTGACGGCGCACGCAGAGCGAGCAAGGTTTCGAGGAGTGGGCCGCGTGGGGGATCCCGGACCGGGATGCGTGCGGAGGGCGCCCGTGCCTGCCCGCCAGCGTGCGGCATGCTGGCGGCATCCTGGTTGCCGAGGCGTTAAGCCGGTCCGGATGTCCGTGGTTAGTCGCCGGTGCCCGTGGAGCCCTGGCTCTATCCTGTCGTTATCCTGGCGCATCCAGGTGCACGACCTGGCGCCGTCCTGGAAGCGCCTAAACATAGCACATGCCTGTGGTGCCATTTGGAATCGGTCTCATCAGCCGCCAGCGCGGGGTTTAGGTTTTCCAAGCCGACCCCGCGGAAACGCCTAGGCGGGTTTCTGGGCTCGGGGTTCGGCGCCTGCAAGCTGGGCGAGGACGGGGGGCGGAGCGGCCGCTCCTATCAGTCGCCTGAGCTGCTCGCCCGAGCTGGCGGAGCTTCTGGGCCTGATAACACGCCCTGGCCGCTCGCCCGCTCCGAGATGGAACGGACACATGTCCAAATTAGAATCAGAAACAGGACACGGGGACCTGGGCGCTTAGCTCGATCCGCAGGCTCGGCGCCGGCCAGTCGCGGAGCCGCGCGTTGGTCAGCAGGCGATAAGCAGTTGCAGCAGGTGCGGGCTACTAGGTGCAGCTCGCCGCAGGTGGAAGTCACGGGGTCGCGACTGTGCAAGATTTGAGCCCAGGCCGCTTCCGAATCCGTGCTCCCGTGGATGCCCGGTGCCACGAGCCGAGGACGAGGCGAGGCGGAGGCGGGCTGAGTTGGAATTGAGTTGCCCACGCTCACACGAGCTGACGAAGATACCCACGCCCACACGCATCCGAATCAGCCCCGGGTGCCGGTCGTCGTCGCGCCGGGCTCCTGGTGCCGGCGCCGGGCGTTCCTTGGCCGTGCCGTCCACGTCTATCATCGGTAAGCATGTTGGTTGGCAAACCGCTTGGCAAATCCGGTCCTCGGCTGTCGGAAGCGAACAGACTTTGTTGACGAATCGCCGGACGTCGAATCGTCACAATCCTCGGGCTGGGTATACTTATCAGTCTGCGAAGTAGCCGTGCGCCACCGATGCCCGCCGGTGCGCAGGATACGTCCTCCTGCGGTTGTCAGCGCGGCGGCACGTGAAACTCACCATACCCAGGCTACTCACCGTCGATGGGGCTCCGAGACACGGCTGCTGCCTGGGAGCGAGTGACTGACGACTGACATACCGCGAGCGCGACGATCTGGGCAGCGACGGGCCAGGCGTGCGAGGTCGACGAGGGCGGAATGCGGTTCGGTGGTCGACGACGCTCATCTTCAGTACAACTGTGGCCTGGTGGCTAGGGACGACGCTCGTGGCACCATCATCGCGAAGCCGGTGCTTACAGCAGCCACAGAACAACGAAACTCGAAGGACGAAGAAACAACAAGACCAACAACCGCTGCGCCACCGTCCCACCCCGCTGTTATTCCTCTTTGCAGAGCAGACACCGATCCTCTGGAAGCTCCTAACTCGGCAACGAGTCAGATCGCGTCAACCATCGGCTCCGACCGTGGTGGCACGTCACGTGACCCGGCCATGTCCGACATGACGGGTTGATTGGTGCTCGTTGCGTGTCGCTGACGGCGAGACCCTCCCGCGCAGGCGGCGTAGTGGGGCCTTGGGCTCGGGTGCGTGCATCGCGGCGCCGAATCGAGTGTGCATAGGTCATGTGCGGCGCCGATAACTGATACTGCTATATTACTGGTTCAAAGTCTGATACACAGGGGTCCATTGGGTGGTTACCACTTCTTCACGCTTCAGGCAAGCTCGCCGGCCAGGCCGCAGCAGGCTGGCTACAGTAGGGAGAGTTCCCCGCATCGCACCGCTGACGTTACTGACACGCTGCGCTGACTGCCCGCTCAGAAGTTGGTGATGAACACGGTGTGCCACTTCTGGTTCGGGTTGCCCTCGGCGCACTGCCAGAGCTGGAGCTGCTCGGCGGTGACGACGCCGTCCTTGACGTCGACGCAGAAGTCTGCCGTCAGCGCAGCCCGGGGGACCCGAGGAAGGGAACTCACTGGTGTTGGCGAGCTTGAACTGGCCGTCGTTCGAGACGTACCACTGCTGCTGCGGCACGCCGTCGAGGCACTCCCAGACCTTGACGGGGGAGCCGTTGTACTGCTCTGCTGGTGTTAGCGACTTCTAGCAACTGATCCCGGAAGCGGGTACGCACGGAGACCAGCGTCGAGGCAGAGGTTGGCGCCCTCCTCGTTGATCTTGAACTTGGTCTCCTCGCCGACGGTGAAGTCCCAGTTGGTGTGGACGAGGCGGCGGTTGTTGGTCGAGCTTCGGTCAGCGTCGCGGGAGCGGGAGCACTTACGTGATGGCCTTGCCGTCGTTCTGGAGGTCGCCGCCGTTGACAGCGAGGAAGCCGGCGGACGGGCCCTGGGCGCCGGCCCACTTGATACGGGCGGCGGAGGCGCTAGAGGCGGCGAGCGCGAGGACGAGAGCGGCCAGCATGGTTGCTATGGTTTTGCTTCGAAGCGGTGCGGAGGAACGGCTAGTGGTTCGTTACCAGACAGAAGACGCGAGATTGGGTTAGCCTGGCACGTCTTATATCTGGTAAGCTGGCGATAGAGTATGCATCTGACGTCGGAGTTGCCAGCCGGACGCTCGGATGCGTGCGGCGTCCAAAGGCGGGGCAGGCCAGATCGCCAGATCCGCGCGCGTGCATGTGTTCGTGTGAATCTGCAGCGGGAGCTTGGCGGCACTGCTTGACGACGATCCGGGGGAGCACGGAGCGAGGAGAAGACGGATGCATGGGATGGGGAGTGCGCTGCGGCGGCCTCTCGATCCCGCGAAGACCCTCCAACGGGACGGTTTCGTACGTTTCGACGCCTGATATTATGCTCATGACGGAATGTTTGCCCGGCGCCGAGCTTAATGGCCCCCCAGATGGCCCCGCCGCCGGGCAAGGCATGGTCCGTGCGGCGCGGGGCATGGGTTTCGCGGATCTCAAGCTCGGCAGATTCTGCGCGCACCGTCTCGAGCCATCTCCGCAGACATTCGCCGTTGCGCAGCCCGGCGGTGCGATCGGGGTATGCACGCGACCCGTTCTGCCCGTCCCTCCTCGGCGCTCGCGGCGGCCCCGCACGCTCGGGACCGACGGCGGCGCGCGGCTCCGAGCGACGGTCTTGGCGTCGACTGCGGCGAGGATATAGCATGGATCAGCCTGAGAGTGCAATACTAAAGGGCGCTTTGGCGAGGCGACGACCGAGAGAGACAACTTGGTTAGACATAGACGGCTGCTAGATGCTAGATCGAAAAGGCGCAACACTCGCATCGCTCTGGCCCAGCGAAGACTGTGATACGCCTTGCTTGGGAGATGTGTAAGTGCAAAGACTATGAGGATACTTGCGCTGATTTACAGGTCGTTCAGTCAAGCCTTCTGAATGCATAATCGCGAGTACCGATTGTCCAGGCCTTTCACCACAAATATCAAGAGCAACGCGTGCTGGTGACTGACGACTAACCTGGCTGACGTCTGACGGGAGCGTGGACAGTGCCTGGAACCACACAAGATCACGTGTCTGCCGCGGTAGGCGTGTCAGGCTGGTTTGGCGTTATCAGCAGGCGGCCTACAAAAATCACGCGTGTCTGACACGAATTGGCAGAAAATTACTCGGAAAAATCGCGTGCCAGCATGCCTCCGTGACGGCTTGGCCTGGTGGCGCGGGTGGGTTTCTTAATGAGACCCCCCGTGTTACAGGCCACGGAAGCAGAATTATTGGCATACACGGCATGGCGCTGCGGGTCACATGCTGGATTGGGAAGGTAGCAGTTGGAAAAACCGCACGGTGATGACGTATCCTGAGTTTGAAGCATGAAGCTACCGGCAGCGATCAGCCGCTGGGCTGCATGCTGGGTGCGGGTCTCGTACGCGTCTGGCCCGGCGCCCATCAAACTGACCTACCGATCGCTCCGTGAGCCCTAAAGGACCTCAGCCTCAGACCTCACGGCTGTGCAGCTACTGCTGTTTGGCGGGGCGGGTGGACCTGGTGCCTTTTTTATGCGGCACCCCCAAACACGGAGGCTTTTCTTGCAGGGGGCTGGCCCTCGCATTAGCAAAAACGGCGGTGGTTAGCTCCAAGCAATAGCGGAAGCAATCTCAAAGGCTAATGCTCCACTACAATCAAGGTAGCACGGCGCAAATTCCACTTTTCCGCCGCGCTGGGCCATGGGCGGTGGGCGCTGGCGCACTGGCTGAACGGCACGGAGCGTCCGACATAGCTCCAGCTCGCTCTAGTACCTAGTTTGGTCCCTGCCCTTAGCGTCGCCCAACGGCCCACCGTCCTGGCTGCGTCCTCTGGCTCTGGCTCTGGCTCTGGCTCTGCCTCAGCCTAGCTGGCCTGGCCTAACCTCAGCTGACAGCTGCCGCGTGCTCTGCCCTTCGCTTTCGCCCGCGTCCTCAGCCGGTGCTCCTCCCTGGACTCCATACCCTCCGCCGACCTCGACTCTCACTGGCCAATCGCTAACGGGCCTAAGTTGTCTCGCTGCAATATCGTCCTCCTTCGATCCTCGCCTTGCCTTGGCCACCTCGCCTCGCCACCACCACCGCGACCTCTTAACACTACGCTCCATATTCTCCCATCCCCCCCGCCCACCACCTCATCCACTGCTCATCCATCACCCCTCGACCCCGCCCCCAACCGCATACTCGCTCACCGCTCATCTGTCTTCTCTGTATATCTCGGCTCAATCTCCAAAACACTACCACGCTATCACCGGGCAGTGGCGGGCTCTAATCGCGCATCGTCTTCGTTTCCTCTCGAATCTAGTTCCTTTGCCCAGCTGAAACGTATGTGCTTCTGACTTTTTCCCTTCTTCCACAACGCAGACTGACGTGCAGGACTAGGTCCCCGGAGGCGCAACACGGCTTTGCTCGTCATCCGCACCAAAAGTAACGGCGGCGTTCTGCTTATTCGCCACCGCAAAAGCGAATCATCTTGGGCACCCACCCTGCGTTTGCCACCCAGGATCGATCATCATCCGCACTCTTCAGCATCTCGATATCCAGCAATTCCTCATCATGTCGTCTACCCTCTCCATTGCTCGCTTCCTCGCCAGCCAGCAGTAAAAAGGATACCCTCTTCACCACGCTCATATCAGCCCGTTTTTCTGTTTTGTGATCGGTCCCTCGGTTTTTTTCCACCCCAACTCCACACTCGCGTACGCAACGATACTCCTGGAAACGCACGCGTCTGATTTCTACCTGAACGAGCGCTATCACGTCGGTCTTCTGGCCTCCCCTGCTATCTCAACGCACCTCTCGTCAACTGTCACGTCCCGTTGTTTTGCCACCAAGGCTGTCCGCATCCTCCCGCGGATTAACCACTAGTTGATTCGTCGTAAATACCGCCATCCTCCTAACCGACACCGCCCTCCTGTCACCTACCCTCGATTGAAGAGTTACTCTGGCGTGTGTGTGCTCCTCGATCGACACACGGACGCACACTTTTGGCCACTGGGACAGCTCTCGATCTCTCTGGTCTCGTGCTTCGACCCGTTCGCCACCCGTGGCCACAGCGTGACTGAAGTCACAACATTCCGCAACTGTTATTTGCAGTTGCCACTGGTCCAAGCCAGACCTCGAAGCGCAACTTCTGAAATCGTAACAGTGTTACCGCTTTAGACTTGCGAAAAGGAGCGAAGAAAACGGAGGTCATCTCAATCATAGTCATACCGACACCCGCACTTCTTCGCTGACCTCCCCTATCCCGCCGACCCCTTCACCTCCCTCCTCACCATGTCCAGAACAGCGGCGGCGACCCCGCCTCCTCCTCTTTTTCATCAGAAGAACTCGACCCCGACGGCCCGTCATGGCAGCAAGGGTGGCTCGGCGGCGCAGCCGCACGCATCGGGCTTCCAGCGTTTCAAAAAGCCGAGTAAGCCTTCGACCACCCTGCCGGCCAACCAGTCGCCACTCAAGCAGCAAGTCGCACCCATGTCTGCCAGTGACATGCTGGGCCTGAGCTCTGATAAGCGAGATGCCACCCCGGATCCGTTGTCGACGTCGCGTACCGGGTCAATCATCTGGTCCGAAGACTCAGATAACCGATCGACGACGCCGTCGATGTCGGGCCGTAGCATGTCTTCGGAGGCATCGGCCCCTTCTCTGTCTATCGTCACGCCCGAGACCACCCCGTCTTCGTCGGTCTATGGAGAACGTCCGGACATTGCTAGTCCGACGAACCCCTCGTTCGCGCAGTTGCCCGCCAGTGCCCAGTCGCCCCGCTCGTGGGGCCCGTTCGGCAAGGTCGCTCGTGCTGTGGGCATGATCAGCCCTTTCAGCCGTCGCCGTGATGGTGAGAGTCCCAAGATCCTCCCATCACCCGCGCAGCCCTCGCCTGCCCAGGCCCCCACCGTCCCCGCGTCTGGCTCTGGCATGTCTCCGTACATTGCGCCTTCTCCGTCGATGGCCCCGTCGTCCACTCTGGTTTCGCCTGCGGCCTTCTCCTACGTGCCTTCGCCCGAAGTGACCGAGATGATGGAGACCACGCCTCTGCCCCCGCATGCGGTGCCTCCTGCAGTGGCGCACCCGCACAACATGCCTCCTGCTCTGACTCCGGACTCGCCTCCCATCGAGAACCCCGTCGAGGCTCTCCGTCGCTACGAGTGGGCGGAGGAGCAGCGCCGAGTCGTGACCGAGTTCGCGAGGCTTTGTTCTCAGTGGCCGCAGAGTAGCTACAACCAGTCGAAGTGGGGTCCGAACGGCTGCAACGTCTCCTATGTTCCGCAGTCTTGGGCCAACCCCCGTGGCGTCATGCGTACTATGCAGCGCCAGGCGGAGATGGAGCGCAAGCTCTGCGAGGAGGAGTGCACCCACTTTGTCGCGACCGGGCCCAGCCGCTCGACTTCTCTGGATGATAGCTCTGTCCCCAGCCTGATCTCGTCGACGACAGACACGACTGCTGGCACCTCAGTGTCCGACCGGATGACACCAACCCCGGACGCCCTCTGCGCGGCCGTCTGGGCAGCGTCCAAGGTCTCTTCCCCCGAGCCCATGTCGCTGGCCGGAAACCTCAAGATCGACGAGCAGAAGCGCGTTGAGGAGATCCGGGCCGCCATGGCTTCGCCGATGCTTGACGCTTGGCGCGGGGAGAGCTCCATTGCTTCCTTGAGCTCGACGGCCTCTGTTGCCACCACTTGCGATGACAAGGACGAGAGCAAGGCGACGTCGCCCTGGGCCTCCATTGCTGGCTCGGTCAAGTCTCTCTCGGAGTTGGACCAGATGGCGAACCTGGCGACCACGGACCGAATGGATGTCGACGAGGAGGCTCTGTCAGCCATCCCCTCCATCCCTGGCTGTCACCCCATCCCGGAGACTGACCTGCCTACCCCTGTCCGTACGCAGTCTTGCCCGGCCAAGCGACCCCTCACGTTCTTGTTCGAGGACGAGGAGAAGCGCCGGAAGGTGGACGAGCCCATGATGCTTGACAATGACTCGACGGTCACTACCGTGACTACCGCTTCTGCCTCGATTCTGAGCCACTCCACGCCTAACATGTCGCAGCCGTCGGTGCTCTTCGGACATGTTGTCAAGACGTCTCACACGCACCCGATCGTGATCTCTCCCTTTATCCCCAACGAGATCATGCCTACCCTGGCCAAGTACCTTGTCACGCCGACTGCCCCTGCAGCGGGCTTTGAGGAGTCGACCCCTCTTCTCCTTGACTCGGACCTGGACGTCCCTACGCTCCTGCTGTCTTGCGCTGCCCCGTCGCAGCCCATCACGGAGGCTGGTCCTGTCGGTAACCCGGTGGCGCCTCAGACTCGGGCGATCGTCTTCAACCCCCACCGCCCCCGTTCTGGCTCGCGCCACGGCTCACCGCTGGGCAACCTGATGCTGAGCTCGTGCCCGGGCAAGCGCCTGAGGATGGATGGTCCGGTCAAGGGACGTGGTCCTGTCTGTCGTGATCTTGCTACTGACTTGCGTCGCATCAAGAGCCAGGGTGTTGGTGCCATTGTCTGGTGAGATTGCCCGCGTCGTCTGTTCACTAACGCCTCCCAGTTGTCTTGATGATGAGGAGCTTGCACTTCTTGGCGTTCCCTGGTCCAAGTACCGTGATCTGGCGTCAGAGATTGGGCTGGACATTGTTCGGTGATTATCTTGGATTCCTGCTGTGATCCTCGCTAACAGCTCCAGCCTCCCTATGCCTGACGGCTTTACTCCTGTTTCCCTGCAGTTGTTTGACGCCCAAGTCTCCCTCATCATTGAGCGCTACACCCTGAAGGGCATCCACGCTCTCGTCCACTGTCGCGGTTAGTCCACTTGCCTTAAACTGAGAGAATGTGTTGTTGACGATAAAGGCGGCATCGGTCGTGCTGGTCTCACTGCGTGTGCTTGGGCCATCAAGATGGGCTTCGTCCAGCCCCATCCCTCGCTTGTCGCTGCTGCTGCCGATAAGAGCAGGGAGTCTGCTTCCGCCCCCAAGCGCAAGGGCAAGCAGTCTCGTCAGCCGCCTGCCCCAGTGCCGACGAACGAGGAGGACCGTGCGATCGTCATGTCCATTGTCGAGCGCGCGATTGCCATGATCCGTTCGCGCCGCGGGCTGAAGGCCATCGAGACTATGGAGCAGGTTCAGTTCCTGGCGACCTATGTTACCTGGATCCGTGAGAACATTGCGCTGTCGTCCCCTCTGCTGTAACACCGTCATCTGTGCTACGAATGATGTTGTTGGCTGGCCCCTTTGCAGCATGCGGCGACACCTCCAACTCAACATTCCATTTCCCTCACAAAATCAAAACCACTTGCAATAACCCCCGTGTCTTCATACTTGCATTTTGCATTGCCTTTCTGGCATCCAATCTTCTTCCGTACGGGACCCGCAACCGCAATTATAAACTAGATACCTCTTTGGTGACGTAGAGCTACGGCGCGGCGGCGGGGATGTAGAAGGGAGATGATACAAACCGTTTGTAAGTCTAAAAGTCTATATTAACCAACCTACACAAACCCAAATCACAACACAAAAAAGGGCGGGTGGCATCGATAACGATCTGCCCCCACCTGACATATGAATCACATGGCCTAGAATGCGAGTTGCAGTTGGCAAGAGGGGCTAGTCTATGAGGACATGGCAGTTGAGTGGTCAGCCGGTGATCAGGTGACCAGGACGGGTGCAGGGCGTCAGGGTTGGAAGTGTGATTGATGCTTCGGCCGCAGGTCGGCATGAGGGGGATGCAGCGTGGACGAATGACGATCCGCGAGGGGTGGTGCTGGGTGGACGGGATTGGTGGGCGTAGACGTTGTTCGAGGCTGTAAGCGAGGACGAGCCTGCGATGGAAGAGAGCTAGAGAGCCAGCGGTGGAGATGCAGAGAGGAAAGGATATAGAGACTGGATTATCCGGTTCTATCGGTGGTGATTGGGACCGATTGGACGAGATTGGACGGGGCGTGGTGGAGACCCCGGGTTCATTAGAGGCCGAGTGGGGGCCATCAGGGCTGCGACCAGTCAACACGCACCGCACCACTGCCGCCACCACCACCCAGCGGAGGATCCTGTCACCTCACCAAGCAGCACCAGCCATATGGGCACTTGCTCGTCGCGCTAACCCTTCTTGCAACCACTCATCATCTCCTTCCTCCTCGACCCCGCACCCCCTCCCCATCCACACACCCCGCCTCTGCATCCCCCGCTCCGCCTCCGCCCGCGCCCACCTCCGCCGGCCCGCCGCCGCCTCCCCGCCCGCCGCCCGCCGCCCGCCCCTGCCCCGCCCGGCACCGCGTCGCTCCTGGCCCCATTCAGGCACCCCCCGCAATGAGTCCTCCCAACACCGACCCGTACAAGCGGCGCACCTCCAAGGCCTGCGAGCACTGCCGCACAAAGCGCACACGCTGCTCCGGCTCGGCCCCGTGCGACGCGTGCATCTCCCTCGGCCTCGCAGATGCATGCTACGTCCGCGAGAAGGCACGCCCGCGCCGGTGAGTCGCGACCTGCCACCGGCCGGTTACCGGTGGGCATCTTGGCACCCGAGCTAACGAGAAGCGCGCCGGCGGCCAGCAAGCGCAGGAAGAAGTCGTCCACCCCCGACCTCGCCGGACCGCGCTACGGCGAGGCACACGTGCACTTCATCCGTGACGTCGAGCAGGCGATCGACTCGTGGCTCGAGAGCGTCGGTGAGTGCGCAGGTCGGAGCCAGCCGCACTCAGCAGTTCCTGCAACTGTATCCGCGGCCTTCCCTCGGTCAACACCGATTGCGCAGCACGCCGAAGGGGCACAATGAAGGCTGCCCGCCAACTGCAGCCTAGTGCGGCCGCGACCACAGCTGAAGCGGCAGCATGCTGACAGCAGGCCACATTGCACGCACATCGCTGCCAGGGCCGAGCAACCTGCTCGCGCAGGCCGCGCCGCCGTTGCCGTCGTCGCGGCGCGAACTGCAGGCGCTCGAGGACCGGCTGGTCGTGTCGTACCGCTCGATGCAGCACTTCGAGTTCCTGTCAGCGCCGCGCGTCAACGACCTGTACCTGCGCCACCGCAGCGTGCCAGACACGCTGACGATCGACCAGCGCGCGCTCGTCGCGGCCGTGCTCTGCCTGGGGCGGATGACCGAGCTGGCGTTCCACTCCAAGGACGGGACGCTGACGGTGCGCCCGATCCCGCCGCTCGAGCCGAGAGAGGACCTCGCGTACTACAAGCTCACGATGCAGTATCTCGAGCAGTTTGGCAGCTCGTCCTGCACCGCGGTCTGCGCACTGCACTGCTTGCAGCTCTACGTCCAGATCTTGGGCGGACCGGACGAGAACCGCGACATCCTCGGCGCCATGTCGTGGCACGCGCGGGAACTCGGGCTGCACAGGCGTGAGACGGCGTCGGCGTACCCGAGCCAGGACCGGCCGGCGCAGCTCTTCTTCAGCACGCTGTATAAGGACACGTGAGTTGCTTCAGGTTGAAAGTAGTGATTGGCTGAGGAATTGTGGCAGGTGGAAGGGAGCTGACGCCAGGTGGTTTGCGACTTTGCTGGACGCGCCCCCGTTCCACCGGTTCGGGGACTACGACTACGACGCGTCCATCTCGACCAACGTCGCGCAGACGCAGGGCATCCTGTCGCGCCTTGCGCTCATGGAGAGCGAGCTGCTGACGCAGATCCACTCGGGCAAGGTGGACACGACGGCGCCCGAGTTTATTCTTGCTACGGAGAGCAAGTGGTGGCCGCTGATGCGCGAGTGCGCCGACGAGCGGAGCGACGCGATGCTCGCGATCATACATCCGTATGCGGATATCCGGTTCAACTGGTGAGTGGCGCGAGCGGCGTGAGCGCAGCGAGCGGCCGGGGCTGCAGCGCAGCCTCACCGTTCCTTCGTTAGGGCAGAAGCAACGAGCTCGACTCGCATGCTGCTGTCATGTCGTTACGGCAGCCCAGCTGACCACAGGATCCGCCTGCTGCTCCGCGCCCCTTGCCTCTCGCACCCGACGCTCGGCGCGTCGAGCACGCCGATAGTTGCGCGGTCCGTGTCGCGCATCCTGACGACGTATGCGTCGCTGAACGCGAACAACCTGTTCCACGCGTGCTGGGCGCAGCTGCGGCGCATCACGACGTGCGGGCAGCTGCTGGTCCTGTGCCACACGGCGCGCGAGCTGAGCCGGCATGAGACGGAGGAGCTGTTTGCGATCGTGCTCAGCCTGCTCAAGACGCACCTGGGGATATTCGAGTTTACGGGGGAGCTGATAAACTCGTTTGAGAGTGTGGCGGCGCTGCTGGGTGAGTGATGAGGCGGGAGGCGGGGCCGAGCGTGGAGTGCCCTGCTATGGTTTCCAACTCTGGCGCGGCGCAAGCTTGTCGAGGTGAATTACGCTGACAGCAGGCCTCGCCGTCCCCGCGGCGCCGAATACCCCGGCGCACATCGACGTCCCCGACCTGCCGTTCATGTTCGACTACTCGATGCCGATGTGGGGCGACGGGTGGGGCGAGGCGGCCGCCGGGGCGGAGGCGCTCGAGTTTGTCGACGCGGACGGGATGGTGAACGGGCACGGGCTGGCGAATGGGAAGCTGTAGCCGCCGAGCCGAGCGGAGCGAGGGGGGCGGCGCAGCTATGGTGCGAACAGTGCGGTCAGGTCGCGCAGGCCGGATCCCAGAGCTGCAAGGCTTGCGTGGCCGGCGAGACATCAGTGAGAAGAGAGCCGGAGCGGCTGAGGGAGGACTGGGGGAGCAGCGACGTTGCATCGGGCAGAAGCAGCGGCGAGTAGCAGACAGCAGCAGAGACCAGAGTTGTATTCCGTTGTACTATATGCCAACAGACCTATGGCCACAGAGTGTGTGCGAGCTTGCCTGGTGCGCGGTGAGTAGCGAGCTCCCTGGTGTGGTGCGTGCGGTACATGCGGGGGTGCTGACCTCGTGGCGATCATGACGCATGCGGAGTATGGGGCCGATATCCCGGGCCCTGGTCCCCGCGCGTGCTTAAGCTGTTCCTGTGATGTGGTGACTTTGATTTTCCCAAGTCGACTTTGATATTATGGGTTTGGAGCGATTTCGAATCGGTATCAGGCTGATTGCTAGTTTCCCGACACCGGCCCCTCTCCCATTGGCGCGCCGTGTGCTTATCTGGCAGCGGTACGGCGGCAGGGCGCGCTTAGCTCGCCAGCGGCCGTGCCTGGCCGAATCTGTGGGGCGGGCAAGCGTCTGCCTCGCTGCCTCGGTTGTGGTCAGGCGGGAGGGGTAGCTCCCGGTGCTCACGCGAGCCCAGGGCGTGCGCGCGTGCGCGGGCAAGCGACGCTGGGAGAGGCAAGGGATACCCTCGGAATTGGCCACAGCTCGAAGAGGCGGATACCCGGCCGAGCCGCCGGCCAACTCCGGCCCCTGGGCGCTGGCTTCCTCTCGTGCACTGGCGCACTGGCGTCGCTGGGCCTGAAGCCGCGAGCGGGGTGGGTCCTCCCCTCGACCCTCTGCCCTCTACCCTGCCCTCTGCCTGACCAGATGAATAGGGGCGATCGCGGTATGCCGGCGTTGGTTGCGTCCCACTGCTCAGCTCGGCATGCTCAGCACTGAGCACGCTCAGCATGCTCACCAGCCTGCCATGGGAACGCCGCGGTACCCAGCGCAGCAGACGCAGCAGGCAGCAGATTGCTGTACCGCTAACGTGCAGTAGACCGGTGTGTCGTTGCTGAGCTCAGCACGGCCCCTGTCACTGTGGTCAGTGTGGTCAGCGTCACTCGCCGCTCGCCGCTCGCTGCTGTGTCTTTGACAGATTACATCTTCTTTGCTGCTTCTACTTTTACCGGCTGGTTCGGCACACGTGTCCGCCGGCTACGGGCTAGTGGCTAGGGCTGGATAGTTCCCAAAAGGAGACAGATAATGGTACAACTGTAGATTACAAGAGGGGGTGGGTGGTTATACACGTGTCCCGGCGCGCCGGGGATCACTTGGTGCTCGCTTGGCGTGCGAGTTTGTGGTGGTTGGAGAGCGAGGACTGTTTCCTCGCGTCTCGCGGCTCGCTTGCTCGCTGCGCTCGCCGCTCGCCGCTCGCCTAAGACTTAAAGTACAGCTCGTAGTACACGCGCATCTGCGCCATCGTGCTCTGGTCGTACGCGTACGGGTCGTACTTGTCCTTGGCCTGGGGCGCGAGCCAGTCGGTGCCGCTGCGGTCGCCGAACTCGGGCATGCCGGGGAGGCCGCGGATGGCCGAGAAGCCTGCGAGGCTGAGGTCGCTGGTGCCGGTGCTGGCCGAGGTGGCCGAGAGCGGGCTGGGGTCGAGCGACCCAGCGCCCGTGTCGAGTCCAAGACCGTCCAGCCCGTCGAGCCCGCACGGCAGATCAGGCAGCAGGGCGAGGTCGGCGAGCTCGCCCGCGTCGCTGAGCTTGCGGCTCGACTCGGACGGCGTGACGGGCCACGCGTCGACGCTCCCGACGCTGCCGGAGGAGGAAGCAGAAGAGGACAGCGCCGGCACGCCCATCGCGCTTGGCGGGACCGTGTTGGTGACGCTGAAGAGCCACGAGAGGAGGTCGTCGTTGGCGCTGGTGGACCACGTCGGCTCCTTCTGGCTCTGCTGGGCCGCGGGGGCGGGGGCGGACACGGCGGCGGGGGCGATGGTGGCGGGGGTGGACTTGGGGCTGACGAGGGAGGAGAGGGACGCGAACGACGAGAGCGACGCGAGCGGGCCGAGCGCGAGGTCGCCGAACGTCTCGGGCGTGGCGGCGAAGGCGGGCGCGAGGGGCGTGTCGAGCGCGGCTCCGGCGCGCGCGACGGAGGGCGCCTCGCTCGTGCTCGGCGCAGACGTCGACAGCCTGCCCCCGGCCGCCTGGAACGACGCGAGGCTGCGCAGGCGCGCGTAGTGCGCGCTCATGCGGTCGTCCCCGGCCGGCGAGCGCGGCGAGAGCGCGCTGCCTGCGCTGGCGGGCGAGACGGGCGTCGCGACCTTGGTGCTGGCCGACGAGGCCGAGGAGGACGAGGCGGGCACGCGGCGCGTGCGCTCGTCGACAGACGACGACGACGACGACGACGACGGCGACGGCGACACGGCCGCGCGCGCCTTGGTCCGCCGGCGCTTGCGCGGGATCAGCGCGTCCTCCTCTGCGCTCGTGAGCGGCGCGGCCTCGCCATCGCTCCCGCGCCGCAGCTTGCACGACGTCGACAGGTGCTTGCGCAGCACGTCGGGCCGCGCAAAGCTCTTCCCGCACGCGGGGCAGATGCACGACGGCGAGTTGTCTGGACGTCAGTTCGGTATTCGCAATGTAGGGCGGGGATATGTCATCGCTCGCCCGCTGCCGGAGTGGAGGCCGGGCGGAGGCAGGCGGCAAGCGGCGGCTGGGGCCGGACTACTGCGCCGGACCTTGCGCCTCAAGCCAACACTAGCGCATTAAGGCACGCCCGCTGCTCCAGCAGACAGCTTAGCAAAGCATGCAGTGCCGGGCCGCACTACCACTAGCATGCAAGTCGACGACAGCCGTAGTGCGCAGCGCAGATCAGGTGGGATCAGGAGCATGTGCCAACATCCGCTCATGTTCGGATCCTCGGATCGAGCCAGCGCCCAGAGCCAGTTCCCAGTCCAGAGCCATGCGGCGAGCATCCCGGCCAGCCCGGCCGCGACCCCGCACCCGCACCCCGCACCACGGACAATTCGCTGGCCGGTGGTCGGGGCTGCGGGCGTATGCAGTGGTGCAGGATGCAGTCGCGGGCGCGGCGAGCACGGCACATGCAGTGTGCATGCGTCGCGGGCCCCGAGCCCGCCTGCGCCGCAGGCCAGAACCACCGAGTGCACACACACAGCAGCCGCAACAGGCACAGACGCATCGCATCCGCCGGGGGCAATCATCGTGTATACTCACGGTTGAGCTCGTGTCGCTCCAGGTAGTCGCGGCGCGAGTAGCCCTTGGAGCACACTCCGCAGACAAAGGCGTTGCGCTCGTTCGGCGTGTTCGAGCGGGCCATGGTGGTGTCGAGGTTCGCGCAGCGAAAAGAGTCGACGGGTTAAGGGTCGTGTGAGGAAGGCAAGAAACGTGCGATAGGGTTGGGTTGGGTTGGGTCGTCGCGGGGGGTGGTGGTGGTGACGAACGATGGAGGGTGGGTCGTGTGCACTGGTCGTTGAAGAGTAGAGTCGTGACAGGAATCAAGGCAAGGTGACACGAGATAAGAGGAGAGATGAGGAGGAGAGATGAGAGCGTCGAGGTTGAGGGAACAGGAGAGCGAGGACGGGTATGTATGTATGTATATCAGGAGGAGAGGCCGGGCGGCAGGCGGCAGGCGGCAGGGCACGGCAGGACGTTGGGGACGGTCCAGAGTGTGTCGGGGTGGTTGAATCGGCTTATCACATCTGCCGGTCACGGACCTAAGGTTGTGCCCAGGTCAGGTCAGGTCAGGTCCAGATGTGTGTCGCTGTCGCGGGTGCAGCGCGAGATCGCTGCGATGCGATGCGCTGTCTGCAGAGTCTGGTCTGCGTGCAGCTGACCCTGTGTGTGCCCTGGCCCTTAGCCGCTGGTTCTTGAGCAGGTGCCGGGCGCGAGAGCTCCGAGTCGGTCGCTGCGGGGTGCTCTGGCCTTGCGCCCTGCTCTTGCGCCTGCACCTGCGCCTGCGCCTGCGACGTCGTGTCGTCGTGCCGAACCCCGACCGCGTAGGGTTCGCTGGTGCCGAGTTGGCCGTCTGTGCCGTCTGTGCCCCGCAACCCGAGACCCCGCACTCGCCCTCTTCCCCGCCCCCGCTCTCCCTCTCGCTCTCGTGCGTATTCCAGCCTGCCCCAGGATTCCACCCGGCCCTGGCCCCGCGCCCCCCTCAGCCCTGCTAGCCCTGCCCATTACGACATGCCCCTCCTGCCGGTTAAACCGCCCAGTGACCCAGCCAGCGCCTTAGTCACCGTCCCCGCCGTCTGCGCCGCCTGTTCTGCAAGCACCCCGCCCCCCGCCGTGCGCCGTGTCTGACGCGCGCCTCGGATCCTCGGAGTCGGCGTCCCGCTGCACCCTCAGCCTGGCCACAGAGCGGCGGACAGAAGCGACTGCCAGTGCCCAGAACCAGAACGCAGGTCTGACTGTGAAGCTGGCGTGTTGGTTCTTCTTTCCAGGCTGGCGGTCTGTGTGTCTCACGTCTCACGCTTAGAGCTTGCCTTCCCTTGCACCCCCGGCCCTGCAGGAGCAGGGCCGGTCGTTTCGACGCTGTCGTATAACTTGGCTCCGCTGCCCGGGGCCTGCGGGCCTGGTCCTGACCTGGCCTCCACCGCGAGGCTCGTCTAGCTCGTATGACGCTCGCTATCCAGTGGAGGCAGCCAGCCAAACGTGGGGGCGGCCGCCGCCGCTGGCCCTGGCACGGTGAATATCCAATTCCCACCTGGGCCACTGCCGCACTCCCTCATGGCCCTCAGCCCAGACGCACCCGCATGCCCCCTCCGCTGCTCAACGCACCGCACTACCAAGGCATGCATATTCCAGCGTCCGCTCCAGATGCCAGGCTGCTCTGCACTAGCGGCATACAGCGGCTATGCGCGCTTACGCCTTCCTCTCGTCTGGCGGGTGGTCTCGTCGCGACGCAGAGCTTCGTGCGACGCTGGCGTCCCCACAGCCAAGCCGTCGCCCCGGGGGGCTCTCCCTGGCCTTCTTCTGTCTGCGTTCTGCTTCCCGGCTGGCCGAGGACAATGATGCGCCATCTGCTCACCAGTTCATCACCAGGACGCCGGCACGCCCAGCACGTCTAGCAGGCGGCATCGACATCCGTGCGAGGGGGAGCCAGTCACCTGCGGGCGTGCGCCATATGAGCAAACAAAGGGCCGCTCATCTGTCAGTGCCGCCAGCGCAGCACGGGCGCCACATCACGATCACAGCAGAGAGAAGGCGGGAGGCTCGCTTGCAGGTGTCGTAGTTGCGGAATGTACGGCGCGTCGGCCAGGGTCCGCTTCCCCAGACCTTTGGCCCTCCCTGAGCTTTCTTGCCTCTGCAGCGCTCGCTTGTCCGCTGCTCCTGCCCGGCCAGCCGGCCAGCGGCGGGTTCCGCCGGATCTCGCCGCCAGGCCCGGGCAAGGGAAGCGTCGCGTTCCTGACCTGCGCGCCCTGCCTCGTCCCGGTGCCAGAGGCAGAGGTGCCCGCACGCGCACGAATTGCTATTTCCGCCCGCGGAGCAAGAGCCACAGCTGGCCTTAGCTCCGGCGCCGGCGATAGCACTGGGCCTGGGCTGCTGTTGGGGATCGCCGTCCATTCAGTGCTGCAGATTAGCTCACAGGTGTGTGGACGTGGACGGTGGGACGCGCAACGGTGGGACGGTGGGACGACGTCTAGCGAGACCTCGATCGTCGAGTCGCTCGAGCTGCCACTGAGTGCTGGAGGAAGCGCTGTCGCTGAGCTCTGAGGCGCACGAGCCAGCTCCGCTCTGGAAATACCAGATCCCAGACGCGTCGGCGTGTGGCGCTGGCAGTCAGCCCATACTCAGGGCCGGCCGCTTGTCGCTTCTGGCTCTTCAGCCTGTGGCCGCTTGCTCCTCTCGATGCTCTCAGGCCACGAAAATGCCTCGACGTGTCGTGTCTGGGGAAGCAGGCCCGATCGCCTCGGCGCCCTGCGCTGCGCACAATCAGGCGCTCGCGCACAGACCCGGCACCCCGCCGCGAGCAGGCCAGCGCCACGGCGTGCAATTGAGGCGTCCGCGCTGACTAACCAACCAACGAGCGCTACAAGGCAGCAGTCAGACACGGCCGTAAGCCGGCCCCCCAGCCCCGGCGTGCCCCGGCCGGTCCCCCGGATCCCCGCAGCCACAGCGCGCACAGCGCTGCCTGCGATGCGCGGCCTCCCCCGCCTCCACACTCCAAGCCTCCAAGCCTCCCAGCACCCAGCAGAGGGCCATAGGCCAGCCCCGCCTCCACTCGACGTTATCTCGCTCGCCCGGGCGGCCAGCGCGCACACGGCGCTGCGCGACGCCGCCGCGCATGTCCGCCTTGGCGCCTGGCCGGAAATCCGGCTGTCCGCCTGTTAGGCGGCGGCGTCCCCGCCCCCAGGTCGCCGTAGGGACGCCTGTTCCGAGTCGTAAGGGCCGTGGGGGTGTGCCTCTAACCTGCTCCAACAATAGCGCTCCACCGTGCAATTCTTCACACGAAACATGCAGTGTGGACTGCATGTGGTCAGAAAAAGCACGCTGAACTCGGCATGCACACGGCAGAACCAACGACAAGGACCAGGCACACGATCTGCAGCATGTGACCGTCAGGAGAGCGTAGTCCGACGGAATTCGGTGATTTCACAAGCTTCGAAATCAGGTCCGGTGGTCAGGGCTCGTTATACGACGCGGGGGAGGTGCCGCGACCTGGAGCTGGAGAGCTCCGCGGCGAACCCATGGCCCCTTGCAGCTACGGGTGGGGTGACGACGCAGCATGGCCCTGGACGTGGCCCCCACACGACTGCTTCGGCTCACGCGAGGTTCGCCGCACAGCACCCCGCAGCTCTCCCACGGCCGCAGCGCGAGCGCGGGATGTGGCGAATCGAGCACCACAGCGCTATCTCCTATCTAGCCCAGCGTAGATCCGTATCGCCCGCTTTACTGCTTGTGCAATCGTCTCATTTCGCGGTATCAGCTCTATCGAAGAAAGGAGACGTCGTATCTGACAGTGTCAGCGTATCGTATGCGCTTGCGTATCGCTTACGCGCAGGCTGGACTGAGATGTGTCGGGTACGACGGCACGACGGGCGGCGCCATCTTCGCGAGCGTCCTGGTCTGGAGCACTCGGGAGCGCCGAGCGTGCCTCCCCGGCGCGACAGAGACAGCGCGAGACATGGCGATCTCTGTCCGGCGCGGTCTCGACATCTGGCATGCGTGGCTCGTGTCTTTGACTGATGCCTGATGCCTGATGCCTGATGCCTGATGTCTGATGTCTCATGTCTCATGTCTCGTGCCTGACCGGCAGTGACCTTGTCTGACTCCACAGCCTCGACATGACGCGCGCGATCAGCCTAAACAGCGATCAAGCGAGTACCGCTTCGCTGGCCAGACACGGTCGCCGGATCGCCGGCTTGCGCTCGGCGCGCCAGCGGCGACGATCACCCGGCCAGCCGGCCGGCCGGACTTTCACCAGGCCTGTCTCAGCATGCGGCTTGGCGGCTGTGTCGAGCCATCTCCGGCCCCCAAGCGACAGTCGGCAGGCACTCTGCCGTCCAACGTCCATCTGGCGCCACGGAGGCCCGCGACCTGGGATCTGGAGGGACAGTCGGGGCGCGTGCTTGAGATCTCCTCGCGCTTCCGAGACTGGAAGCCGGCGCCGCCGGGCGAGACTGACCCCTGGGTCCGGCTTGCCTATCTCGTCCCGAGCGCAGAGATCTTCTGTCCCAGCTCGCTGGACAGGGAGCGGGAGACGTCGCTCCGCTTGGCCAGTTGCGAGCCGCAGTTGCCGAGCGTTCCGTTCGCTTGCGCCGGGCAGCGTGGTTGCAGATCTGCACTGATAATGTCGACAGCGATTTCTGCCTGGTGTTCCTACAAGCACTCACTGCTCAGCCCACAGTAGACCGGTATCCATCTCGAGGCCCGCGGTTCCTCAGCTACAGGATCAGACGACCCTCGCCAGCATCCGACCCTCAATAGCTCGTAACACCTCGCCCGGCCCAGAGAACAACCCCGGCCGTGCTTCTCGACTCTCGCTAGCAAGAACTCCCCGGTAGACGCTTGCAGATCTCCCTTGCTCCGGGCGGCAGGGTCCAGAGGCAGTTGCGGGATGAGACGTGCCTCCTTGCAGCGTTCGCCGGTCCAGAGTCGGCACGCCCGTTCCGTGTCTAGCATCTGGCACGATGTAGCCAGGCCGGGCTGTCTTGGCTAAGCGCTGTTCCGTCGTAGAGAATCTGTCTCGTCTGCCACCAGATCCAGCGTCTGCCGCCCCGGCGCGACACGCGCCGGAAGAACTGGCCTGACGCACCGCCGCTGCTGGAGGCGGAGCTAGCGGCAAGCGCGGATCGCGTGTCCGAGACAGAACGTAGGCGTGCCCGAGACTTGGGCTCTGGCCGGCACGCCCCAGCGCCCCAGCGTGCCCCGGCCAGACCGCCGCTCCGTTTCAGGCCAGGTCGTGTCGGCGCACGGGCCCGTCGCCTTTCGCCAGTCGACTGATACCTGGTCGCCGGTCGCGGCCGGGCCTGAGCGGCGTGCTGCTCACTCCGCGGCCTCTGAGCCAGGTTACCAGCACAAGCAGCCATCGGCCCCGGCGCGGCCAGTCTCTGGACCCGGCTCGGCATAGATCTGCGATGGACTGGCCATCGGCACCAGCCAGCCGGGGCCGGACCGTCTGGAACGGCTGCCATTCCGTCCGAATGGAGCAGTTGCTCCGAGACCGAGCCGGCCCGGCCCCGCTGCCCCGCCGGTCACTCCGTCCCGCCCGTGCTCCACCGCGCTCCGAGCCCGACAGGCCGCGCCTGCTGAACGGAGCCTGACACCGATGCGCGCCCCAGGCCGCCGGGTGGCTCACTGGCACCGGCCGCGGCCCCGCTGGTCACTCTACTCCGCTCGTCACGCATGGTCCCGAGACGGGGCCGCGGCCCTCGCCGCCGCTCCACGATCTCCGAGAGCCCGGACGCTGGGTCATCCGTGCCACCCGCGCCGGCCGCGGCCTCGTGTCTCACCGAGCGGCGGACCAGGCCGCTCCACCCAGCCGACCGGCGGGCCGGACCAGGCCAGGATACCGGTTGATCGGCGCCGTCGTGACACTCGCCGCTCGTCGCTCGCCGCTCGTCGCTCGCCGCTCGTCGCTCGCCGCTCGTCGCTCGCCGCTCGTCGCTCGCCGCTCGTCGCTCGTCGCTCCGAAACGGAGCCTGCACTCGCGATCACCACCCGCCCTCCGAGCCCGAGAGCCTAGACCGTCGGTTTCTGGACCACAGCCTGAGACGCATCCAGACCACTGGCCCCACTCGCGCCCTCCTAATATCCAGACTCGATGGGTCCGGAACGCTGTCGCATCCGCTCTGGCCTCGACGCCGCTCGTCACTCGCTACTCGTCACGCCGCTCGTCATTCGCTACTCGTCACTCGTCACTCGCTACTCGTCACTCGCCACTCCACCCGAGACGGGGTGCAACGCGGGCCAGACCGCCGCCCTCCGCTCCGAGGTCTCACTCGGTCTCGACCGTGGGACGGGTGACACCGGTTCATCTCGCCGCCCTCCGATCCGCCGGCCTGGCCATCAACGCCGGCCTCAGCCCCGCCGCTCACTCCTGCCCGAGACGCTCGCGCCACGGCCGCCGCGCCGCCGCGCCGCCGAGCTCCAGGCCCGGCGATTGGCGCCGGCCGCCCCGTTCGCGTCGCAGCCTCGCCGCGTCTGGACCGCCGCCCGTCGCCCAGGGCGCGTGGTCCATCGCCCCAGTCTCGACTCCGGAAACCCAGGCCCGTGGCTCGGCTTGATCCACCCCACGCCTCGCAGGCTCCGACAAGGGCTGGCCGTGGTGTGCCCAGCTGTCCAGATACTGCACCACGCCAGGGCCTGCGCCCACGCCTGCACACGGGCTGGGCGTCTGACGCCGCTCGCCGAGCCCCGAGGTCCAGGCTGCCGCCTGATCCCGGTCTGGGGCCGAGCCTCGCCCTTCGACTCCGTCGGGGCCAGGCGCCTCCCGGCCAGACTCGGCAGACCCCCCTCAGGCTCCGTGACACCGGCTCGACCCAGCCAGACCCAGCCGTCTGGCCCGGACCCCGCCGCACCCCGGATCGACGCACTCTAGACTACTGCTACGTATGTTTGTATGGATCCCACCCCTCTGGCCCTGCCTCGGTCTCGGCCCCGCCTCGTCTTGTCGTGGCGCGGCCCGCCGCAGAGCCGCAGAGCCCGCCGCGGGCTGCACGACGGCGCTCGCTTGGGAGGCTTCGAGAGCTCCATGCCCGCGGCACTTCCTCGGGCCGTCGTCAGGAAACAGAGGCGAGAGTAAGAGTGAGCGTAGTCGGGGCTGCTGTGGTCAGTTGCCAAGATGTCCAGCAGTGGTTGAGATAGTCGAGAGGAGACAAGAGGCGAAAGACGCCGTGTCCCGGTCTTAAGTATTCGACCCACAGGTGGGCAGTTCGTCGCGCTGCTGCGCGTCCGGCTCGCTCGCTCGCCGATCGCCAGGTTCCTCGGGACCCACGATGCGTTAGTAGCCGCATAGACGCCGCCCGTGTGCCAACATTTGCGATGCTTCATACTGCCTACACAACCGTGCTGTCCTACCTGCTACACTACATACAGCGTGATGAATGCCGGGCGTAAGTGCGCCCTGTGGATAGGGTGCCCGCCGCTGCTGCGGGCTGCGCGGGCCGGCCTGGCTGCGGGCCTGCAGCAGGTGTGCTACCCGCCAGCCCGGCCAGCTGCCAGAGCGGCCTACTCACCCTCCACCTCGTAGTCCCACTCTGGGCCAATGTCCTTGGCCCAGGCCCCGTGTCAAGGGAGGGGCTCGCGCGACGACGACAGCTTGTTGAGCGAGATGTACACGTCCGTGCCGTGGCCCTCCATCGAGATGAGGCGCAGGTCGCCACCAAAGTAGCGCGCATACAGGCGCGACAGCGGCAGGCCGTACCCGAACCCGGCCATCGGCACCGTGTGGCCCTGGATGCCCTCCTGGATCGTGTCCTCGAGCCCCTCGTCGCTCATCGTCGTGTACAGGTACGTCCAGATCATCGGCAGCGCGCTGCGCGGGATGCCGCCGCCCTCGTCGCTGATCTTGATCGTGATGTCCTCGCCGCCCTCGACGACGATCACCTTGACCGGCGGGAACTGGTCCTCGTTGTCCACGCCGTAGCGCTCGACCACCGCGCGCAGCGAGTTCTTCAGCAGCTCAAACACAATGTGCGACCTGCCGTCAGCTAAACCCCATCGTAACTCAGCTCACAGGTGACCGGGGATGTAGGGGAACGTCAGCTCGCGCGGGCACAGCAGCTGGATGGGCGGGCCCTTGAACAGGCCAAAGTGCTCCTCGCAGACGTAGCGCGCGTTCTCGATCGCCTCGTGGCAGATGTCGTGCACGTTGGCGCGAGTACAAATTATTCCGACATAGTCCGGGTGCGGTTTCAGAGTGTTGAGAGCGACGTCTGGTGGTCAGCTCACGTCTGCAAAAATAGCTGCACTCACGTTGACCGATGAGAGCGCGGATACCGATACGGGACAGATAGAACCTGTCGAGCCATTCCTGGATGTTCTGGCCGATTCTTCCGGCCTTCTGTTTCCTCTTCCACTCGAGCACGCCCTGCGCGACGCTCGTCACGGTCGGGTCGTGGCGCTTCTTGATCGTCTGCAGCACGCGCGTAAAGTTCTCGTTGTAGTCGTGCACCTCGGGCGGGTACACGACGTTGACGGGCGGTGGCGAGAAGTACATCCTCTCGATAGGAATACGCATTCTGACGCCGCCGTTGACAATCGAGTGATGCCTGCCGCGCTTCGTGTCCGAGTAATTGATGCGCGAGCCAGAGATCGCGCCCTCGTTCATGAGCGGGTCCAGGGACGGGTTCGCGACCGCGGTGGGGAAGGTCGTCGCTCTGGACGTCAGCTTGCACGGCCGCTGCTTCCAGCTGGGTACGCACTGGGAGGGGGGCATGCGGAGTATCTCTTCAATGTCGGCGGGCAGTTTCGGTTTCGGGAACGTGATCAGCTCCTGCATCTGTCAGCTCAACGTCACTAAAAAGCAAGCTCACCTCGAAGCTCTGGGCGTACCACTCCTTGACACGGTTTATGCTCGGCATCTTGGACAGGCCGTCCGGGAGCGACTCGAGCTCGACGACGCGGTGCGAGAGACGGATGGGGAGCTCCTCCTGCAGGAACTGGGCCGCCTTGAGGAGGGTGCCCTGCGAGGGGCGCTCGCCGAACATGACGAGCTGCTGGAGCGAGACTGGAGTCAGCACTGCACCCGCGACTGGGCCCGGGGCGGAGAGCCGTAGTGCGTGCGGGAGTCACACGAGTGTGTCGCATCCCGTCTCCACAGATCGGGGGCCCGCGTACACCGGCCAGGAAGGCTCAGAAGCACGAGTGCAGCCGCTCTCGGCGATCATGTCTGCACGCGATCGCCGCACGCTTGCACCGCGACCGGAGGGGCCGCCCACGCGATCACTGCTGCTGCGCGGCAGATTCACACTGAGCCAGCTCCGGGCTCAGCTCCCGGCTCCGCACACTGCCAGGGGCGCGCTGCCGCCTGCAGCCAAGAGAGAGTACTTACCACCTGTGGGCGGGAAGGAGGCCCAGTGGTGAATCTTGTCCCACAGCTGTGGGGTGATGGCGAACTTGGTGGCCATGGTGACGGCGTCCGCGGGGGTGGGGGTGGGGGTCGGGGGTCAGTCGGGTGCGCCTGCGCCTTGGAGTAGTGTGCTAGGTCGGAGGAATCACCGGTCGGTCAGAGGAGCGCTGGGGGTGGTGGGGGGCGGCAATGTCCAGAGGGCCGCTTGAAAGATGGAGGTGAGGGTGAGCGTTGTCGGGGCCGGGGTGGTGGTGAGGAAAGGGCAAGCGAGGATAGGACGGAGTGGTGCGGTGCGTGTGGGAGAGCGTGGGCCGGTTGGAGGGACGACGAGTCGCGAGTCATAAAGCCATCATAGCCGAACGGGAGCATTCCATTAGCCTTCCCCGGAGGAACGTCACATCAATTAGCCGGATTACAACCAGCCCCGCCGACCCATTAGCGGGCCCTTTTCCCTCCTAATCGCCCACGTGGGCAGCCTAATCAAACCATGTCATCGGGTGAATTCGCACGGGTCATCGAGCCTGCGGTGATCGACACCTCCACCGGCCTCCGCAATGTAATCTTCCCGTACACCCTCACCCGCACTCTACTACGGTGAACGCCGCCTAAGAGCTCCTGTTCCTCCCAGCGTTTGCACTGTGGGCCGGACCATGCCATGCTCCGGCCACTCCACTCACTGCAGCCGCTGCATGCATCCATCGCCAAACGCAGCAGATCTGCGCGACGGCAGGGCTGCTAGCTCGCGTTAGTTACCGGCTGCCGATCGCCGTGGCTGGCGCTGTCCGAATCCTCGTAGGCCCGTGTCATCCGGGCTAGTCGACCCCGAATCTGCACAAGCTTCGCTTCGGTGGCGTGTGTAGTGTGCGAAGTGTGCCTCGCCAATCTCGCCGACCTCGGTGTGGCCGGGTGCTTGCTGTGGTACGATGCGAACAATGGCAGTATGCAGACGGGGGGACGAACGAGCAATTATGCAGAGCGGCCATGTGCTATCTATTATAAGGACTGTGCGACTCGCGCTAGTTCTTGCCGTACGACGTCATCTCGACGGCAAACGCGATCGCGAGCTTGGAGAAGCGCTTGATGTGCTCGTACGAGAAGCCCTCCTGGTCGAGCGTGTCCGTGACCTTGTGCATGGTCGTGACGGGGGGCGCAATGCCGTGGTTGCGCGGCGGGCCGTCGACGAGCGTCGTGGTGGGGAAGCCCGCGTCGGCGAACGAGACGTGGTCGCTCGTCATCATGCCCGCCGTGATCTGGTGCACGCCGGGGAGGTAGGCGGTGATGGCCTGCTGTGTCCACTTGGTGAGCACCGGGTCGGTCGGGTCCGTGCTGACGGCGATGGTGACGTTGCCCTCGTCGGGCGCGTACGCCGTCATGTCGAGGTTGAGCATGCCGCGCACGCGCACGCCCGTCGCGTTGTACTGCGCCGCAATCGCCTTGCTGCCCTTGAAGCCGATCTCCTCGGCGGCGTAGAAGTGGAACTCGAGCGGCGTCGCCGGCACGTAGCGCCCCTGCGCCAGCACGCGCAGCGCGTCCAGCACCGACGCGACGCCAGACCCGTTGTCCTCGGCGCCCGGCGCGCGCACGTTCGGCCCGAACACGCCCGCCGGGTCGTCTGTCGGCGAGTGCGACGAGATCGAGTCCTGGTGCGCGCCCAGGATCGTCACCGGCCCCTCAGCCGCAGACGGGTAGTGCACGATGAGGCTCTTCTGCAGCTCGCCGCAGTCGTGCTCCTCAACACGCACGTCGAGGCCGGCCGTCGCCTGGAGTCAGCGCCGTCTCTGTCTCAGCGGAGAGAGGGGGGAGAAGAGGGGGACGGAGAAGGAGAGGGGAAACCGAGAGGCACACGCACCTCGGCGATCTGGTCCATCAGGAAATGCTGCGATGCAACTCCGTGCTCCGAGTACGCCGCGCGCGTCTGGAAGCCCGTGAACGTCTCGAGGAACGCGCGCGTGTAGTCGGTGCTGAGCGCGTGGAAGTGCCGCTGCACCTTGCCGCGGTACGTGCCCGCGGAGGGGATGGCGTCCGACTGGCCGTGCGGGTTGGCCGGCGTCGCGGGGGTCGCGGGGGTGGCGGGCTGGCCGGGCTGCGCGGGGTCGGCGGGGGTCGCGGGCTTGGCGGGCTCCGCGGCGGGCAGCGCAGCAACGAGGGGGAGCAGCAGGAGGGCGAGCTTCATTTTGCGTGGGCTGGGTTGTCGGGCGAAGAACGCCGGCTGCGCGCGTTATATCTCCGGAGCACTTCCGTTGGAATCGGCTCGGCGGTCGCATGTGCGCATATGTGCGCTGTTCGGCTCGGTGACCCGGCGACCTGGAAGCCTCGCTGCTCGTCAGAATAGTCGTCAGTACGTCAGATCTCCGCACCGCATTCAGCGCCCCTGCCGGCCCTGCGCCTTCCCTGCCGATCGCATCTGCGCGGGCCAATCCCGGCGCCCTCAGCGCGCTCGGACGCTCGGAGTTCCGCCAGCCCTGCACCGTCGTCTCGGTTGCGCGCGGGCTGCGCGGATGTGCCCGCGCACGAGGCTCCCGCCGCCGTAAGCCGCCCTGCTGGAGTCGTTTGCGTCAGGACACGGCGCCCTGCGTTCGGAGAGTTGTGGAGATCGGCAGACACGTGCGCTGGGGCTCGGAATCCGGCATCTGGCGGCGTTGGGGGCGCGGAGAGCGCACCGCTCTTCTAGCTTCTGTAGCTTCTGGAAGTGTGTGAGTGGGTGAGTGCGTCTGCCACTTGCAAGCAGGCGAGTCGAGCGTCCGGTGTCAACTGAGTGAGAAGAAAGGAGGACACTGAGCCGATAAGTCGGGTCCGCGCCGACGAGGAGACAGCCAAGACTCGGGTGAGCGGTCCGAAGTTACAGCGAGTGTGGAATGTCCCCTCCCAGCGCAATTCCAGTTGAGGCATTTCTGCACTCGTCCGCTCCATGTGACACGGAGCGCATGAGTTGCGCGCACCAGCTGCGAGGATGAGACACGGCCCCCGGGCCGGCTCGCGTCAGCCGCTGCGCGCGCCGCACGGTCCGGGAACCGGCATGTTGCGGCCCCGAGTGCGAGAGCGTCGGGGAGGCGGAGATATTATATGCTGCTGCTGCACGTCCTGTGCGCTGCGTGGCCGTGCGTCGTATCGAAGCGGGAATGCCGTGCGGCGCATACGGCAGAACGTTCGAAAGGTTCTGAACGGCAGCCGCCGGCTAACGCCAGCGCCCTGGCGCTGCCTGATGCTAGTGCTGCCTGCCTAGCGTGGTGACTGCCCATTCAACCAGCGCCTGCGACGCTTGTGACGCTTGCGCGCGGGTGCGCAATTGACGCTGCTGCAAATTGCCTCCTCATGAATGGTCTGCTCGTAGCGTAGCGCGTGCAGCGCTACGTGGTGCAGCTCTGGTCGGTCCAGCTAGCGCTGGCTGGCGCGCTGGCTGATGTCATGGGTCATGCATGGGTCTGGCGCAGGCGCCGCCGCTCCACGCCTCGCGGCCCATCACATGGCCCGTTTCCACAGAAGACGCTGCCGGAACGCAGCTCCACGCGCCTGATTAGCTCGACTAGCTCCGAAACGTCTCGGAGCCGGCAGACGGGGCTCGCCGAAGCGAGCAGAAGGCTGGCGCGGGCTTGGGAGCACGAGGATACGAGGAGGGAGGGTGCCCGCGTGCCTCCCGCGCCGCAACTGGGCGGTATACGACGGCTATGCTTCGACCTCGTGACCAGAGCTTGTGCGCTGACAAACGCGGCAGGCTGCTGCAAGTGGTGCAGTAGCTTTGCGTCACCCCGGGCGTGCGGACCCCATTCCTCGCGCCCTCGCGAGTGTGCGACGCCACGCCACGCGCCTGCCGTCGGTCGTCTCGAGCCACCTCGCCGCACCTGCAGAAGCGACGCATCCTGCGCCGTGCGCCGCGTCGCAGCGCCGTGCCCTCCCCTCCCTGCGCGCAAAATAGAAACCCGCCGAGAGCTGCTGGGCATGGGCGGACGGGAGCGGTGGAGCACGGGCGCGCACGTGGCGAGGGCCGGTCCGGGGGCGCCTGGGCCGCACCCAGGGCCGCGGTTTACCGGCGCACCGGGCCGATTTTGGTTCAAGCGCCAGGCCACGGCCGGCTGCATGGGCTGTCTCCAGTGCAGCCCGGCAGCTCGCAGCATCTCTGCATCGCACTTAAGTTGCGGCCCGTCCCTGCCGGCCTGTCCCACCCTGCCTCGCGACCACGACCACGACCTCGCCCACGACCACCCCGCACGCCAGCGTCATGGTCGCCCCCGTCTTCCACGCGCGGTCCCTCACCGAGCTCGTCGCGCTCAGAGCTGGTGCGTCGCACGCGGCCTGCCCACCGCCCGCGCCCAGCCTCAAAGTGGCGCCGGCGGCTCCGGCCCCGCCGACTGCGCTGACAGACAGAGACACAAGCGGACGAGCCGTTCGTGCACACCGGCGCGCCCGAGTTCGGCGACGCCCTCCTGACTCTCACGTAAGCCGCCCTCGTGCTCGCTCTGACGGCAGGTACTCTGACGTGCAGCGCGCCGTCGACCGGTTGGCGGCGCACTATGCGTCGCTCGGCCTGCAGCCGGACGATGACGGCGGCGAGCCGCCGGAGCGCGTCATCGCCGTGCTGGTCAGCACGGCGGTGGACGAGAGCCTGCTCGAGATTGCGCTCGCCAAGCTCGGGCTCACGAGCCTGCTGCTCAGCGTGAACAACTCGGCCGCCGCCGTCGCGCACCTCTGCCGCGAGACGGGCGCGACGCACCTGATCCACGGCCCGAAGTATGCGCACGTCGCGGCCGAGGCGGCTCGCATCCTGGCCGACGAGGCGGACACGGTCTCGGACTCAACGCCGGGCCCGTCGCGTTCCCACAGCACGGGATCTCCGAACGGCAACGGCGGATCTGACGGGGCCGCCCCGCTGCAGCTCGTAGAGGACAGGCGCTTCCCGCTCTGGGGCCCGGGCGGCGTGCGCGCGGCTAAGATCTGCCCGTTCCCGGCGCGCCTCAGCCCCGAGCAGGAGAGCCGGCGGACGTGCGTGATCCTTCACTCGAGCGGATCGACGGGGTTCCCGAAGCCTGTCTTCGTGACGCACTACGGCATGGTCGCGAACGCGGCCGTCAGCGTGCCCAAGACGGGCTTCTCGGCGCTGCCGCTGTACCACGGTTTCGGGCATTTCTCCATGTAAGTGTACGCGGGCGGTTGCATGCGGCCGCGCGGTGTGGTGATGGGCATGGAGAGAGCGGCGACGGTGGCAACAGCTGCGACAAACCCGACGGAGTCGGACGCGAGTCGACCGATGCGGGGCGATGCCCGACGGCGATAGCGAGCCGGTGCGCCATTTCTGCAGTCCTGCGATTCCTGTGCACTAGCCCTAGCATGGAACGGCGTGGTGTGGCGCTAGACTGGGACGCAGGGTGGTAGTCTGGGCTGGCCGGCTGGCAGCTGGGGCGATCTGCTAGCGAGCGCGAGCGTAGTGTGGGCGATCGTGGATCGCGCCGATAGCCGAGGCGCGAGATGTGCGCTTGCGGCGATTGGAATCGCGCTGACGGCCCAGTTTCCGCTGCCTGTACCACGGCAAGGCGTTCACGCTGCTGCCGCCGCACTGGCCGATCACGGCTGCGAACATTGTGCGCTGCATCGCGGCCTCGCCGACGCCGCCGGTGCAGCACTTCGCGGTGCCGTACGTGCTCAAGCTGCTTGCTGAGAGTCCCGCCGGCGTCGCGTCGCTCGCGGCTATGGAGGCCGTGTCGTTCGCGGGCGCGGCGGTCCCCGACGAGCTGGGCGACCGCCTCGTCGCCGCCGGCGTGCCCCTTTACTCGCAGTACGGCACGACCGAGACGGGCGCGCTCCTCACCAGCCGCCGCGAGTACGCCGCCGACACGGCCTGGAACTGGCTCCGCGTCGAGGGCCTCATCGCGTCGTACCTCGACCTCGTCCCGCAGGGGGGCGGCACATTCGAGGCCGTCGTCCGCGACGGCTGGCCAGGCAAGGTCATGAGCAACCGCGACGACGGCGCGTACTGCACCAAGGACCTGTTCGTGAAGCACCCGCAGCACGACAACTGGGTCAAATACGTCGGGCGCATGGACGACACCTTGACGCTGACGCTGGGCGAGAAGACGAACCCGGTCCCAATCGAGCTGGACATTGTGAGTAGTGTGGGCCGAGTGCTGCCAGGCGCTGGTTCCGCGACCATGCCTCCATGAATGCATCTGACACACGCAGAGAGGCAACTCGCCGCTGATCCAGGAATGCATCGTGTTCGGCGACGGGCGGCCGCAGGTGGGTGCGCTGCTGCTGCCGTCGGAGAGCGGGGCTGCGCTGTCGCGCGACCGTGCCGCCTTTCTGCAGGCTGTGTGGCCGGTGATTGCGGCCGCGAACGCGCGCGCACCGAGCCACTCGCGCCTGCTGCCGGAGATGGTCGAGATCCTGCCGCCGGGCACGGCCGTGCCGGTCGCGACCAAGATGAGCATCCTGCGGCCCGCGTGCTACCGGCAGTTTGCCGCGGTCATTGACGGGGTGTACGCGCGCTTCGAGGGCAGTGGCGCGGGCCCGAAGCGCACGATCTCGGACCGCACCGAGATGGAGGCGTACCTCTTCGAGCTGCTTGGGCGGGTCCTGGGCGACAGGGCGCGCGGCGTGGACAAGGACACGGACCTGTTCGCGCACGGCGTCGACTCGCTCCAGGCCACGCGCGTGCGCAACACGGCCCAGAAGGAGCTCGCGCTGCGCGGCACGCTCGGCCAGAACGTCGTGTACGAGCACCCTAGCGTGGCCAAGCTGGCGCAGCACATGCTCTCCATTGCCTCTGCGAACGGCGAGCAGAGCAACGGCGTGTCCAACGGCTCGGCGAGCGTGCACGACGAGATGCGCGCGATGGCGGCCAAGTGGGCCGCGCGCGTCATCCCTCCAACCGAGGGGACGGCGCCGGTGCCCGCCGCCCCCGTCGTGCTCGTCACGGGCGCGACGGGCAGCCTGGGCGCGCACGCCGTCGCGAGCCTCCTGCGGAGACCGGGTGTGCGTGTCGTCTGCCTGTCGCGCGCGCGCTCGCACGCGGACAGCAAGGCGCGCCTGGCGGCGTCGTTTGCCGCGCGCCGCCTCGCGCCCGACTGGGCCCGCATCGAGAGCTACGCCGCGGACCTGGCGAGCCCGACGCTGGGCCTCGCAGACGACGAGCTCGCCCGCGTCCGCGACTCGGTCACGGGCGTGCTGCACCTCGCGTGGCCCGTCAACTTTGCCGCGGCGCTCGGCAGCTTCGAGCCCTCGGTCGCGGGCGCCGTGCACCTGCTGAACCTGGCGCAGGCGAGCCCGCACGAGCGCAAGCCGGGCTTCTTCTTCGCATCGTCTGTCGGCGCCGTCCAGGCCACGGACGCTGGAAACATCCCAGAGCGGTTCTCGGACAGGCCAGAAGAGGCAGGCGGCACGGGCTACGCGCGCAGCAAGTGGGTCGTCGAGGCGGTCCTGGGCCAGACGAGGGGGACCGTGCTCCGCATCGGCCAGCTCGTCGGCGACAGCGCGCACGGCGTGTGGAACGAGACCGAGGCGTGGCCGCTCATGTTCCGCTCTGCTGCCACTGTGCGCGCCCTCCCCGACCTCGAGGAGCGCGTCGGCTGGCTGCCTGTCGATCTGGCGGCCGAGGCTATCACCGAGGCTGCCTTGGGCCCTACCTCCATCTCTTCGCCGTCTTCTGCCCCCCCACCCGCTGGCGAAGCCGAAGCCGCCGATCCCACCAAGTCGGAGAGAGGAGTTCTGCACATCCTGAACCGGCACACAGCGCCCTTCCGCAGCATTCTGGACGGCCTGCGCGCCGCCGGCGTCCAGTTTGACACGGTGCCGCGGCGCGAGTGGCTCGACCGCCTCGCCGCCAGCGACGCGGACGTCGCGCGGAACCCGACACGGAAGCTGCTCCCGTTCTACGAGGCGCGCATCGGCGGCGCGGAGGAGAAGCGCCACCCGTCTTTTGACACGACGAGGGCCGAGGAGAGATGCCAGGTCATGCGAGGGCTGGGGCCAGTGGACGCCGAGCTTGTCCGGAAGTGGGTCGCTGTCTGGCGTGAGTCGGGCTTCCTCCCCGAGCCGGTGCGGAACGGACACTAGGCAGCGGAGGAGGAGCGATGAGTGACATAGAGAGTAGAAGCGGACGTGTTGTACTTGCTTGCCTGAGGGGTTTGTACTCAGAGAAATGCTATCCCATGCTTCTTGCGCTGCTAGGTCGGGCAGGAAACTGGGAGCAGATAACACCAAGACTGCAAGCAAGGTCATGGCCGCCGCCGAATAAGTGCCATGCCGCCTTGTACCGCTGTAGCTTGGAATCAAGATAACCGTGTCAGTGACTGTCCGCCCCAGAGATAACCGCGTCATCTGTGCTCGAGGAGATAGTCGGACTAACAAGTTTGCAGAACCAGAGCGAGCCGTCGTTAGCCGCTGCTCGCGCCCGAGGTTTCCTTCGACCCCAATGCCGATGCAGACAGACTTCGGTCGCAGAGTTCCGCGACTTGCCGGACAGCGATGAGAGATCAGTAACATGTGTCTTTGGCAATTGCCTGCCGAGCAGTATGGCCGCCTTCAGCCGTCAACATGTGCGTTGCTCGCGAACGATATCTCTCGCCGAGCCGCGTTGTGCCGCCGTCACGAGCTCCATCGCTGTCGCTGGCGACTGATACCCCGGGCTCCACGGCAAGTCCAGGCAAGCGGCGGTGTTCAAGAGCATGCTTCTCGGACCATCTCCCACAGCATCTCCTTGAATGACATCGCCTCGAGCCGCGATGTACCGTGCCGACCGGCGCACCCGGCCCGGTCGCGCCGGATCGCGTACCAACGCCGGATCGACGTCCCCCCGTCCACCTCTTGGACGTGGCCGTGCTGTACCGCGAACTGCCGTCCCTCTCTGCTCGAAGTTCACACGTCCGTACCGGCCGTCCTCGCGTCGCAGACGAATGGCAGCGGCCGAAGCGTGGATGCACCGCTAGATGCCGCCGCCGACGGACACTGCATAGCCTTGAGTTGCCGTCAGTTGCCTGGGCTTGGTACGGCCGTGCGGCTGCCCAGGCGCCGGCGGGCTGGCGGTTCGCCCGGCCCGGAGCCGCCAAGCAGCAGAAGGTGGAGGACACCGACCGCCTGGGAGTCTGTCGGCGGGGGAGCCGACACCTGCAGACGTGCGGCGCGTGCAAGCGTTCTGATTCCAGGAACCTGCTGCTTGGAACCTACTCGATTAAGGGTCGGGTCTTTGTGAGAATGCGCGCGAGAGACGAATGAGGACGAGGCGAGCCGAGCTCAGGGCCCCGGCATCCGGCCCGGGGCTCCCGGCCCCCCAGGCAGCGCACCAGCGCCCAGCGCGGGGCTGCTCGCGTCAGCAGCCGCAGCCCACCTTGTCCACTGGCCCCAGCTCCAATGCTCCAGGTCGCCCAGCTGCCTCGTGGATGCCCCGCCGGGCCTCCCCCGCTCAGGCCTGAATCGTCCCCTGTCCCCTGGTGGGTTGGCCTGCTGGGCCATCGCGGCCACTGCCCCGCCGTACGCACCGCGCTGCCGGCGGGTCCTGCGCGCATGCGCGCAACGCACCGCGCGCCGGGAGACGACCGCCAAGAACCCAAAATACCGGTATCAGGCTGTGGACAGCCTCTTGGTCACCTAGCCGTGATATGCCGGGTGTCGCGGAGGTACCAGCCGTAGCCGCAGCCGGGAGTAGGGGAGATTATAAGCCCTCGCGTCGATCTCTCATCCACCCATCCCTCAACGCCGGCCACCATGTCCCCCTCCTCACCACCGCCAGTGAGTCCCGCCTCCCGTGCCGCCTGGCCTGCGCGACAGGCGGCTGCGGAGCCCGCTGACAGCCAGGCTGACCTGTCCCCCGTCAAGTCGACGGACAAGGACGACATCCTGCACGACGAGGTGCTCGCCCACGGGCACCCGAAGCACCACAAGAATGCGGCGCTCGAGGCGCTCGGCGAGGGCGAGCGCATCAAGATGACGGACGAGGACTCGCGCCGCATCTGCCGCAAGATCGACAGGGCGATCATGCCGGTGCTCATGTGGTGAGTTTTGGCTGGCCGTGTGGAGCGCGGCATTTCGGGTCGTCGTCGAGTCGTTTCCAGTCGTGTCGTGCGCGCGAGCCGTTGTGCTGCTGCGCTGCACACCACCGCACCATGTCCGCGATACCGGGCTGCAAACCCAAACAATCGGGCGATTACGTGGGAGCTCCGCGCTAGGGAGCCTTAGCCCCGAAGCGGGCGGGCGGCACGCGGGCACGCGGGCACGCACGGGGGCCCCGGCGGGAGGGCGAGTGGCGGTGGCGACAGTTGCAGCAACATGGGCTGATGGCAGGGTGTACTTCCTGCAGATCCTCGACAAGAGCGCGGTCGGCTACGGCGCCGCGTTCGGCATGCGCGAGCAGACGCACCTCAAGGGCAACGAGTACTCGCTCATCTCGTCGTCGGGGTACTGGGCGCAGCTTGCGCTGTGCGCGGGGCCGACGGCCATCTTCATCGTCAAGGTGCCGACGCGGCTGCTGATGGCGGTGTGCATCTTCTGCTGGGGCATCAGCATGGTGGGCCTGGCGTTCTCCAAGTCGTTCGGCCCGCTGCTGTGCAACCGCTTCCTGCTCGGCCTGTTCGAGGCCGTCAACATCCCGCTCTTCACCGTCATCACGACGACGTGGTACCGGCGGCACGAGCAGCCACTGCGCATCGCGCTCTGGTACGGCACAAACGGAATCGCGTCGATGCTGGGCTCGCTGCTCACGTGGGCGCTGAGCTTCATCACGACGGGTCCGCTGTACGTGTACCAGATCCTGTTCCTGTTCGTCGGCCTCGTGACCGTGCTCACGGCGCCGCTGCTGTACTGGCGGCTGGACAACAACCCGGCGACGGCGCGGTTCCTGACGCCGCTGGAGCGCAAGATGGCCGTCGAGCGGCTGCGCGACAACAACACGGGCGTCGAGAACAAGACGATCCGCTGGGACCAGGTGCGCGAGACGTTCATGAGTGTGCCGGTGTGGTTCTACTTCCTGCTCATCTTCGCCATCAACACGGTCGCCGCCGTCACCAACACGTTCGGCCCGCTGCTCATCAAGGGCTTCGGCTTCGACTCGCGCCAGACGATCCTGCTCAACATCCCCTTCGGATTCGTGCAGACGGCCGTGTGCCTCGGCGGGTGCTACCTCGCGACCAAGTTCCGCTACAAGGGCATCGTCTTCATCGCGTTCATGGTGCCGTGCGTGATCGGCGCCGCGCTGCTGTACGCGCTCACGCCTGAGAAGGCGCGCGGCGCGATGCTGGCCGGCTACTACCTGATCGGGTTCCTGTTCGGCGGGAACCCGCTCATGTTCTCTTGGGTCGCGGCCAACATTGCGGGCCACACCAAGAAGTCGCTCACGATCTCGCTGTGCAACTCGGGCCTCGCCGTCGGCAACATTGTCGGCCCGTTCCTGTTCCAAGAGAAGGACAAGCCGCGCTATCACCCCGGCCTTGGCGGCGTGCTCGGGCTCTTCGTCGGCAGCATGGGCCTCACCGTCGGGCTCTGGGCTGCGCTGCTCGCCATGAACAAGCGCAAGGAGAAGGAGCGCGTCGCACACGGCAAGCCCGCAAAGATCCAGAACTCGTCCCTCGACCGCAAGTTCACGCAGCACGACGACTCCCAGGTCGACGCAAACGGCGTCCCCCTCGGCCAGCAGGCGTTCCTCGACCTCACCGACCAGCAGAACGACGAGTTTGTCTACACCTACTAGTCGGGCGCGCGAGGCGCAGTTTCTTGTCATAGGTAATCATAAGTTCAGAGGTAATCACAGTCATTGAGTAGACGTAGAGAAGTGTAGCAGTGTACGTCATGCAGTCCATCCATTCCCGGTCCCGCGGCACATTATAACAGAGCGATTATAGAAGCGACCACTAACAGGCCTTGCTCAGGTCAAAGTGCGGCTTGCACGCCTCGGTGTCGTCGGAGAGGAGGGCGGCGTTGAGCGAGTCCTGCTGCGACGGCTGGACGCGCTGCCCGCCGAGCGCCTCGCGCGCCGCGGCGGCAAAGTCAGCCATGCTGCTGAACGTCCAGTCGGGCTCGAAGGCCTCCTGGCCGGACACGCCGATGTGTGCGCCCTTGCGGTCGATCCAGGCGCCCTTGAACCCGAGTTTGCGGCCGCTGGGGGTTAGCTGTTATTCCCACTTCGACACACGCACGGCTCGAGGTCGTGCAGCTTGGAATTTGCCACGATGAGGATCTCGCGCGGCTCGGCGCCCCACTGGTCAAAGTCGCGGCTCATCGCGTACTCAAAGTTGGCGCTGCTCGGCTTGTAGCTCCCGATGTCGGCGGCCGTGTACACGGCGTCGAACGCGAAGCCGCGCTCGAGCAGCTTGCGCGTCGCCTCGAACGACGAGTTGTCCACGTTCGACAGCACCGTCAGCTTGAAGCCGAGCTCGTGCAGCGTCTTGAGCGCCGGCGCAGAGTCGGGGAACTCGGGCCACTGCGCGCAGCTGTACCCGAACAGCTCGGCGTCGTCTGGCGTCAGCTTAGGCACGACGCCGAAGGCGGCGGGCCAGGTGAGTCGCAACCGGCGCTCGGACGAGGGGGTTGTCGCGGAGCGCTATTCAGAGGGAGGAAGGGCACACGCACTCTTGTTCCACTCCAGGCCCAGCTCCTGCGCCGCCTGTCCGTACGCGTACTGTAAGCTTCGCGTCAGCGCTGTGTCCTCGGCCCCCGACCTGCGGCCCCCGGCCGCCCTAGCACTCACCACTCGGGGTACAGCGTGCGCGGCTGGTCGCCCTCGATGTGCTGCGCATGCTTGCCGACGGTGGCGAGCACCGTGTCAGCGTCGGGCGCGCCGGGCTGGCTCGTGAGCGGCTTGAGTGCGTCCTTCATGCCTGTCTCCCAGTCGATGAGGGTCTGGGGTCAGCACGGGGGTTTGCGGCGCTGCGGGAGCGGCCTCAACTCAGCCTCGGCTCTTGATAGCGCGTCGGTGCGTCTGCGCGTCGGTGCGTCGGCGCCGTGTCTCTCCGGCGATCGACAGTCGCCGCTGACCGCATTGATGCTGATTCCAGCGCAGTGGTAGCGGCAGCGCTCCTCACGCTCACGCTCACGCTCACGCTCACGCTCACGCTCACGCTCACTCACGCCATAGCAGTCGAACTGCAGCACCCTGCCGTCAGCCCTGGCGTCGCATCGCCGACTCACTTGAACTTGCGGAGGTCCTCGTTCGAGAGCGGCATGGTGCGGGGCGGTAGCGGCGGGGCCGGTGGATGAAGCGATGCCAAGCGTGCGCGATGCGCGCCTCAGCAGCATGGCTGACACAGGGGATCTCGGGGAGCGCACGGTCGTGCGGTGGCCTGGCGGTAGGCGTCGTACAGTGCCTGCCGACGCCTGGTGGTGGCCGCGTGGGGCACCGATGTTTTCGCGTCAACAACATGACGTCGTTTGCCACCCGTTCCGCCTGCCGGCGCATCACCGAGCAGACATCGTAAGCCTGGGCTGTGCTCGGGGAGAGAACGCTCGCTTCTCGGTGGGATCTGGTCGATCATAGAGACGAGAACAGGAGCAGCATACGGCTGCGGCTGCTTCTCGGTAGTGGACTGGCTGACGTTGGCGCAGGCACGCCGCAGGCTGACCTCAGCCTGGCGAGCCATGGCCGTTGAGTCGACGGCCGAGTGTTCGTGCGCGAGCGCATTTGCAGTATATGGGCGCCGCAGCACCCGGCTGCTGCATGCTGCTTGCTCGTCTCCAAACCGTGCAGGCCGAAGCTCAGACCCACCCCGTCGCGCGCCGCTGCACTGTCACCTGTCAATCGAGCGGACCCGTCTCGCGCGCAACATGCGCCAGGCCCAGGTCCAGACATGTGGCCGCCGAATGCACCGAACGTGAGTGCATTGCAGGGCAGAGCGCTCGGTTGGAGCATGTAATTCAGCTGCAGTGGGTGGCCTGACGTCGCCTTGCGCAGGCATGACATCACGGGCCGATGGCCGATGGTGCTGCCGATCGAAAGATAAGCCGCCGTATTCTGTCCTCTCTCCAACTTTTCGTCCCCTTGACTCCGGAGCACACCGCAACTCACAGTAGACTTGTTCCTCCAGCAAGGCATAGAAGGTTAACAGATAGAGCGCGCGCCAGGAGACACGACCCGCCTTTGACGACTGGAAGCTGAGTTTATCGGAGTTCCAACCCGACGATCGGCCGACGCACGACGCACGACGCACCGGCCGGCGTTGCACCAGCATTCCAACCGTCCGGCGGCTAGTTCGACGAGATATAACCCAGCGACAGCAGCGTGCTCTGCCTGCTCCTGCTCTCCAACACGCTCAGCACCCTCCGGCCAAAGCACCCGCGCCATGTCGCTCGTCGCGCTCCCTGCCGCGTGCAGCCCGCGCGTCCTCCCCCTGTCCCCGCTGCCCTCTCCCTCTCCCTCGCACGCGCACCCCCACCCGCACCCCCTCCAGGCCTCTGGCGCGAGCGCGCTCCCGCACCTGTCGTACCCGCACGTCCTCGCTTGCATCCTGTCGCACTGCGACGCGCCAACGCTGCTGGCCTTCCGCGCGACGTCGTCCTACTTCCGCACCTGGATCGACGGTGCGCTGGCGCGGCACCTGGTCTTCGGCCGGAGAAACGCGGCGGCGGGGAAGGAAGGGCTGCGCGTGACGAGTGCGGGCGAGCGGGGGCGTATCGCGGGCGCGGCGTTCTTCCACGCCTGTGCCCCGCAGAAGGCGGACGACGCGCCGCTGGTGCGCGTGTCGTGCCGGCCGTCGCTGGCCGCCCTGGGACAGCACGAGCGGCGGGGCTCAGCGTCGGGACCCGACCTCGCCGCCCGGCCGGACACACAACGAGAACCAGGCAGTACTGGGGCAGTGCGCAAGGAGGACAAGGAGGGGAGAGAGGCCGAGGGCACAGTATGCCCGAGCGACACCTGGCGCGGGCGCAAGCGCAAGCTGCCCAGTCGTGCGGACCCGCTGGCGTACGTGCGCGCGACGGCGGCGCGCTGCCGCGTGCTCGACCTGGTCGGCGGCGTGCCGTGCGGCTCGCTGCTGCCGCTGCTCTCGGCGCTCGGGTCCGTGCACACCGTAAGGCTGCGCGACGGGCCGCGGCAGTACGCCTACTCTGAGATCGGGGCGCGGCGGCGGGTGACGTTCTGCTATGCCGGGGGATGCGGCGGCGGCGGTGGCGGGGTGATGGGCGGAGGAGGGGGAGGGGGGCTGTACGCGCCCGTGGTCGCAGTGCAGGACTGCCTGCGCGGCACTATCCACCAGGTCGTCGCCGTGCAGTACGACCCGCGCCACCCGCACCTGCCCCGGCTGGCTGTGCGGCCGTTCGCGCTCGGCGCGCGCCTCCGCACGCTCACCTTCGTCTTCCGCCCGACGCGGGCCCCGGTCCCGGGCACCGCGTACAAGCCGGCGACGAGGCCGGGGCTCTTCGCCCAGCTTCTCGGGCCCGCGCTCGCCTGCATTACCCAGCGCGTGGCGCTGCGCATCGTCGGGCTCGACGAGATGGCTCCGGCTGTCTTTGGGCTGGAGCGGGGAGAGGACAGCGAGGCCACATTCAGAGCCGCCATCGCTGAGGCGTGGGCTGACGCGAGGCCGCAGGTCCCACGGGACGAGGCGGTCGCACAGGGCTGGGAGCACGCACACGGCGTAGTCATCCAGACCGCGCAGCAGTACAGAGCCCTCATCGGCGAGACAGAGTGGGCGATCGAGGCCGAAGAAGAAAGCCCCGCCCTCGCACCGCGGTTCTAGCAGACGTACAGCGTCTAGCGTGTATGATGCATACTGCTCTATATTATTCTTGTATTCTGCCTATTCACAGTGCTTCCTCTGCCTCGTTCGCATACTCGCGACTCGCGACTCGCTGCGCTCGTCGCTCGCTGCTCGCCGCGCCGCTCACTTGAACGCCTCCCCCCTGCTCTCAAACACAGTCCCCTCCGGCGCATCCTTGTTGCCAGGCCCGAACCAGTCGTCGTACCCAAAGTCGGTGCCCCAAGGGGGCGACACAAAGCGCTTCTGCTTGCCGCCCTCGCCGGCGAGGCTGTCGAGCTTCTTCATGTCGTCGCCGTCGAGCTCGATCACCTTGAGGTTGGCGTCGATGCGCGCGGGCGTCACGCTCTTGGGCAGCACGACGACGCCGCGGTTCACCTGGTAGCTGATGAGCACCGTCGCGGGGCTGACGTTGTGCTTCTCCGCAACCGCCTTGACGACGGGGTCCTCGTGCAGCGGCGAGTCGTTGGACCCAAGCGGCGAGTACGCCTCGAGCACGATGCCCATCTTGTCGCAGTACTCCTTCAGGCCGTGCTGCGGGTTGTACGGGTGCAGCTCGACCTGGTTCACGGCAGGGACCGTCTTCCACGTCTTGCTGAGGCGCTCCAGGTACAGCTTGCTAAAGTTGCTGACGCCGATCGCCTTGACCTTGCCGCTCGCGAGCACCTTCTCCATCGCGCGCCACGTGTCGGCCTGGTCCCATGCGCGGTCTATGTTGCGGCTCCCGTCCTCCTTGACGGGGAACATGGCGTTCGTGCCGTTCTCGACGGTGCGCACCGGCCAGTGGACGAGGTACAGGTCGAGGTAGTCGGTGCCGAGCGCCGCGAGCGTCTTCTCGAGGCACTCCTCGACGCGGTCGTGGTACGTACACCACAGCTTGGACGTCAGGAAGATCTCGCTGCGCGGGACGCCCGAGTCCTTGATGCCCTGGCCGACCTCGGCCTCGTTGCCTGGGGTTAGTGGGTGACAGGGTAGGGGCGTGGCAGAGCTCTCGGAGCTCTTACGGCGTCCGGGGGCTCTCTCAAGCTCAAGCAACGTACCGTAGACGAGCGCTCCGTCGATCGACTTGTAGCCGTTCTTGAGCGCGTGCGCAACGCTTGACGTCAGCCAACAGTCAAAGGGGTGTGATCGGCGTGTCCGGTGTTTGGCCACTCGCGGGTGATCTGCCACAACGGCCCTCACAGTCGACCAGCACACAGCCGGCCCGCGCGCAGACAGACCGTGAAGATTGTGAGTCCACAGGCAGTCCGTGAAGACTGTGAGAGCCGTGGATGCGCTCCAGCCAGGGGCAGCAAGTCCGACACCGGCGACGGCCGCGACGGCCGCCACAGCTACGACCGCCCGCCGCAGCTCCGGGCCATTCGAGACAGCGTGCGGGCCGGGGAAGAGGCAGGCAGGCAGAGGCGGAGAGTAGTGTGAGGGAGGATGCAGCCCGCCCAGCGGAGGACGACGCGCCCGAGGAAGACAGGGACTCACGCAGCTGCGACCTTGCCGGGCTCCGACTTCCAAGTGCCCAGCCCGACGGCGGGGATGGACGCGCCCGTGTTGAGTTTGAACGAGGAGGGGACGGGCATGTTTGTTTGTTGTGTTTGCTGTGTATGGGGTGTGTAGAGAGTGTAAGAGTGGATGGGGGAGTGCGGAGCAGGGGTGTTGGGTGTTGGGTGCACCTTATATCGCGCTGCTGCTGCGGTGACGGAGCGGGGGAGGGGACGCGGGGACGCGGGGGACGGTCACACGGTCCGGCACCGGGCCGGGCACCGGCGACCCTGCTCGCCCTGGATGTACCGGATGTAGCCGCGTGCAGTCGTGCCGCGTGCCGGGCTGGCTGCCCACTATTCCGGGACGAGGACACGCTGACGCGCGTCAGCACACAGCAGGTATGCAATGGATGACATTAGGCTGGCTATAGACAGATACGGGGTATGCTCGTTCTGATACAAGTGTAATCAAAGTCGTAAGAATATAGTGGTCGTGTGTCAAGGCGCAACCTCGCTTGCGTCACGTTGCCCGCTGCAGTCGCTGCAACCTCGTGCGCTATCCGTGACGCTCGCACGCTCGCTGCGCTCGCTGCTCGCGCGCGGCTACCTCCTCGGCGCCGACGCCGGGAAGCGGCGCCGCCCCGGCCCGGCGGGCGGGGACATGGGCCGCATCGCGCCGAGCCCCTGCATGCTCGCGACCGCGCCTCCGGCCGAGACTAACGCCGCCGCGGCGCCGCTGGTCACGCGCTTCGGGTTCAGCGGAGATAATCCACTCGCGACGCGACCAACGACGCCGCCCAGGCTCGGGTCCGCGCGCTTGTCGGCCGACTGCGTCTTGCGCCGCGGCAGCCCGGGGCGGACCTGTGCGCCGCCCCCGGCCCCCGCGCCAAAACCCCCGGAGGTGCCGCCCCCGCCCGAGGACACGGACGGCGACGAGAAGTGCATGTTCGCAACCTGGTCCACGGACTGCACCTGGCGGCGCGCGCGCTCGTGCCGCACCTGCACCGAGCGGAAGTGCGAGAGCAGCGAGTCCCACCCGATCTTGTCCTTCTCCGTCTTGCGGCCGCCCGTCGGGTGCGCGTAGCCCGGCCGCGTCACCGGCGGAACGTAGCCCGACGAGTTGACCACGGCGAGGCGCGCGCGCAGCGACGTGAACGCGCTGCTCTGCGGCAGGATCATCAGCAGCCCGTACAGGCACTTGGACAGGTAGGGATACTTGTCCGGCTCGAGCAGCTGCAGGCGCAGGTTGGTGAACACGGGGCTCTCGATGAGCATGACGAGCTTGTCAATCTGCACGAGCAGAGGCACCGTCAGCTCGAGCTCGGCAAAGATCTGCAGTACGTTGGACGCGTGCTCGTACGCCTGCGCCAGCAGGCAGAGCGCAAACGCTGCCACCGCGTTGTGGCACCACGACTTGTACAGCGAGACGAACAGCATCTGGCCGTCCTTCGAGTCGAGGTTCTTGAGCCGGCGCCGGAAGTCGGCCAGCTCCGGCGACGTGATCAGGATCATGTTGAGTTTCACGACCATCATCGACGCAAACTCGAGGTCGTCGTCCTTCTCCAGAATCTCCGCCAACGTGCGGAAGATCTTCTCCGCGTTCAGGTGCAGGCACAGCTGCCGGATGATCAGCGAACCGCGCGTCTCGAGCAGCCGCCGGTCTGTGCTGAACAGCTCGAGCACGTTCACCATGAAGCTGCGGAAGTACGAGTCTTCGGACGACGACGAGATCTGCGCAAGCAGTTGCAGGTCGTGCTTGACGACGTCCTCGGACGGGTCCGACAGCGTCTTGAGCAGCGCCGGGAACGTCCCGCTGTCGCGCGACAGGATCTTGGTCGGCGCCTTCAGGTGCAGCATCAGCAGCCACTCGAGCGCCGCAATGCGCGTCTCGGGATGGTCGCTCAGGAACTGCAGCGTCAACATGTTCACCGTCTCGCGCACGTCGAACGGGTCGTCGTCCACGAACGCCTCCGGCGGCGACACCACCGGGGCGGGCGCCTGCTGCTGCAGTTGCAGCTGGTTCGGCACAGGTTGCAGCTCCGGCTTGGACCCCGGCGGCGGCGGCGCAGGCGAGTGCGGCCGCGTGCGTGCAACCTTGCCTGACGGCAGAGGGAGCTCCGTGATCGCGGGTGTCGTCGGCTCCGACATTGGCACCGGCGACTTAATCTTAGCCTCCAGCTTCACCTGCGACCCCGACTCGAGCGGGTCTGTGTTCGTGCCGGACAGCTTCTCAGGCGATTCGAGGGGCGCGCCCGATTTCGGCGGCGACGTCCCTGGCGCCGTGCTGTTCGACGTCGTTGCCGTTAATGTCGATCCGCCCGGGTTCCCGACCGTCGTCGTCTGCTGCTGCGGCTGCGCCGGCGGGTTCACCTGCAGCGGCAGGCTCTGGATGACGGCAAGCAGCTGCCGGTTCGTCTCGCCGGCGGCGGCCTTGATGTGCCGATTCGTCGACGCCAGGTTCGGCAGGATGGCAGACACAATTTTTGGCGTGAACGCGACGACCGTCGTCTGCGTGAAATCGAGGAACGTCAGGATCCAGTCCATCGCTGTTGTCTGCACCAGGTTGTCCGGGTAGAACAGGTGGTCGATGACGATCGCCATGATCGCCCCGTAGTCGATGATCACGCCCTGGCTCGGCTCCCACGACCCATCGTCCCAGTCCGAGTCGCTGTAGCCGTCCTCGTCAGCGACGGCCTCGTCGTCTCCCGCGTCGCTACCACGGACCGAGTCGGTGTCGTTGTTCTGCTGTTGCTGCTGTGTGTCGCCGGTGCCCTTCCGCTTTTCTGAAATGCGGTTGCGCTCCATCTCCGCGTGCTTCTCCTGCTGCTGCGCGACAATCTTGATCTCGCGCAGGAACTCGGCGAGCAGATTCTCTGTCGCGACCCGCACGTCCAGGTTCCCGTCGGCGAGGTACTTAAGCAGACCGTCGAGGAATTCGGGGAGGTACGCGACGAGCTCGAGGTCCGGCACCGTGTTCAGCACCATGAGCCACGACACAAGGTGCATCCGAGTGTAAGGCGAGATGGCGTAGACGCGCTCCGTAAGCAACGGGATGAAGCGTTCGAGCGAGAACGCCCGCCGGTCCTCGTTCAGGAGCGACTCGGTGCGCGAGTGGTCGCCGTCGTGCCGCGTCGGGCTTGCGTTCGACTGCCGGTCCACGTCTTTCGCAGACGCCTGGTCGTCGCCACCGGCCTGGGCCTCGATCGCCTGGCTGCCTTGGCTTGTGTCCCGGTCCCGCGGGGTGCGTTCAGGGTCCTCGTCGTGGTAAACCGAAACATAGTTGGCCGCCGCGTCCGCGACGATGTCCTTCATGAGCCGGTCGAGCAGCTCGGCGCCGTTCTTCACAGACATTTCCGAGTCTGACGAGAGCTGGGGTCAGCTCACGTCTAGCACATGTAGCTTACCTTGCTGAGAGCGTCGAACACTTCGTTGAAGTAGACCAGAATCTCGCCCTTGCTGACCTTGGCGCTGTTGTCAGCTGCCAGCATGCCCTAGCACACGCACATATTGTACAGACTCTCGCACGCATGATACCTGACGCGGCTCTCGGTGTCCTGGAAGCATGCGAGCACCGGGGGGATGATCACGGGGAGGAAGGGCGCGACGTCCTGACCCAGGGCGATCGCAGTCGCTGCGAGGCCGATAAGACCGCCGTTGCGGGTGTGCATGGCGTTAGTGGGGGCGAACATGCCGCAGAGCTGGTCGATAATGCTGGAGATGCGGGCCCCGTCCGAGGACAGGACCTGCTTCTCCAGCTCGAGAGCTGCGGCCTTTCTCCGCTCGTAGCTGCAAGAGTCAGCGATGGCCGGCAACGTATGACGACGGCACACACTCACATTTTGTCATTGAGACCTTGACCCCGTCAGCGAGGGCCTACCAAAACAGCTATGAACAAGGCTTAGTTTGCAACGTACCTCTGAGGATGGAGGGATCTGGGAGGGTGAGCAGGGTGGACGACATTTGTTGACACTCGGACACGGAGACGGTCACGTACCCATGGCGGACTAGTGCCTGGTCGGGGCCGGGAGAAGGCCTAGAGTGAGAGGAGGCGACGGTCAGGAAGCTGAAGGGACCAGCTTGCACTGAGAGCGCAGAGAGGAGGGGATGAAGTGGGTGTTTGTCAAATGCTTGAGAGGGAGGGTAACGGGGTGTGTCGGGTGCGGCGTTGTGCGGGGTGATGATGCTGGTATTCGGTGTACGGTGCCTGCGAGGGTGAGGGTGAGCATGGCCCGACTGTGTCTGTGGTGGAGGTGGATGCTACGCTGGGCGGCGGCCGCTGGCTGGGCTGGGCTGGCGGGGCTGGGCGCTGGGGGGCAGCGGACGCTGGAGTGGACGCGGGGTCAACCCGACCTCGCCCTCACCCTTCCCTTAGCCGGCTCCTATCCTCCTATCCTCTCCCTTCCTCTCGACAAGACTCCATCTCCTCGTCCTCCCTCATCCGCCGTCAGCACCTCCCCCTCGACACATCAAGTCTCATCTAAAACGGGCCTAGCTAGGCCTCCCTCACCCATCCCGCCCTCGCCGCTCCCACTCCTGTCCCACATCCTCACCCACCCCTCTTCTTGACGACCCCTCACGACAACAATCCCCCGCCCGCCCGACCCCTGACCCTCGACTCGACATCTCCCCTACCCCCTTCCTCGACTCTCCTCCCCGACCCGACATGGACCACCAGCCAGAGGCTTCGTCCTCGACTGGCGCTCCTCCCGTCGTTCACACTGCCACCCTCGTATTCGACTCGGGCCTGTCGCGCGAACGCTTCTCCGAGCTCATCGGCCCGAACGGCTCCGTCCCAAAGGTCGTCCAGCGCCTCACAGAGAAGTATGGCGGAGAGCAGGCGGTGCGTGTCCCCCTTCTTGCTCCAAGCTGACCCAGCGCAGGTCCGTATAGGCCTCGTCATCACCGCCCAGGATGCCCCGTACCACAATCCTCGGGCACTTCATTCGCTGATCCCCGCTTATCGACAAGACTTCCGGCGGCCATCATCCCTCATCACATCCCTACCCTCCCTCCTCGGCCGATTCACGCCACAGGCTGCCCTCGCTCGCCCGAAACCGGGGTCTCTCCTGTCCGACGTATGGGACATCGAGGATGGCGCCGGGCTCTCCATTACCTCGTCAGAGCCGGGTCCAAGCGACCACTTCCTCAGCGGTATCGTCGGAGGCATCGAGGTGAGTCTCAGAAGTCTGGAGCACATACACATACATGGCGTAACCCTTGTGCTAACACACATTCAGCTTCTCGATCACCAGGCGCATCTCAACTTCGTGCCGCCGCCGAACGCCCTGCGACAAGTGAGCCCCGACTCCGCTCTGCCGATGCTGTCCATGATGTATCGGGCCCAGGGTGGAGCGGAGGAGCGACAGCAACATCTGCTGGTCTTCACAGAGAAAGCTTCGCTGCAGGCTACCGAATCTGACGCCCGGCGGCCGCACGCTTGGGCGCGGACGGACACGAGTGCAGACTACGACGACTATGACTGGGACAACATTGGCGACAAGTGCAAGGCGAAGGACATTGCGTGCTCAGCGATCATTGTGGGCTCTCCGGAAGCAGCCCAAACCGTGTCATCACCAGGACGGGACGGCAGCCAGAGTGTGGAGCGGCTTCGGAAGATGTGCCAGGAGGTGAGTGACGCGTTCGCTTCTCAAACTGACCACGTTCGCAGAGCTCATCAGAGCCCCCGAGTGACCCATGGTTTTCGCTGCCGCCCGACTCGGTCGCCATTCTCACTGGCATGACTATTCTCAAGCCGACATCACCGCCAGCAGGAATAGTTACCAACGGCGCTTCCGTTCCTCAGAAGCAAGGGTCGCAAGATCCCTCGACTCCTCAGACACCTTCGGAGGCGCAGATCAAGTACCAGATGGCACAGAAGCAGGCGCTGGCCTACAAGATGGCAGTTGCTGCCGCCCAGGCTGGTGGTGGCGGCGGGCCCGCCCTGCAGGCGTTAGCGAGCCTGATCCAGAGCGGACGTTTAGACCCCACCGTCATGGCGCAGCTCATCGCGAACATGAAGCACGAGGACCCAGCCACGCGGCACAAGGCCATGCAGCAACTCAGCAGCCTGGTCCAGCCGAGGAACCAGAACAACGGCAACATGAACGCGGCGACGCAGGCGCTGAACAGCATCAACGGCAATCAGGGCCCTTCGAACAGTCCGTCGCTCCAGCAGCAGCAATTCCTCGCTGCCATGCAGGCTCGCCAGCAGCAGCAACAACAGCAGCAAAGCGCGCAGGCAGGAAACGCTCAGAACAACGCCACCCAGCCGAACGCCCAGCAGCAGCAACAGCAGCAGCCCCAACAACCTCAGCAGCAGCAGCAACAGCAGCAACAGACCCCGCAGCAGCCACAGATGCCGGGCGTCAGGCCACCAAACGACAACAAGCCGACGCCCCAGCAGCAGCAGCAACAAATGCTCCAGCAACAGCAGCAGATGCTTGCACTCCAAAACCTGGCTTCGCAGCAGAACGCGGGCAACAACGGCGGCAACATGACGACCAACCCCGTCGCACCTGGAACGGCTGTTCCGCCGCGACCAAACCGAGTGTGGCAAGGCTCCATCAGCTGGACGATGAAGGGATCGGACAACAAGCCGCAGAAATGTAAGCTGAAAAGGCGGCGATGAAAGCTAACCGCAACAGGGGTCATTCCAGTCGATTGCACGCTGCTCTCGCCGCAGGTCAACCCCAACGACCTGCACGTCAACACGTGGCCGTCGACCCTGGAGATGTCGGGCATGTCCGGGATGAACATGGCCGAGCTGCAGTCCTACGTGAAGGCGCACCAGGCGCCGTGCGTGCTGTTCACGGTGAACCAGGCTGCCGACGCGCAGGCACGCGGGAAGATCCAGTACCTGACGATGATGCTGGGCGCCAAGAACCTGTGCGCGTTCATCCGCTTCGGCGCGCCGGGGTGCGGAATCCTTCTAATCTCGTCGAACGGCTCGCAGCAGCAGACGAACCCGAGCGGGGAGAAGATCTACCGGCTTCTCGGAGTGGTGTGCCTGGTGAGTTGTGAGTACGATGCGCAGCTGACAACAGAAAATTCCGTTCCTGCCCGGCAACAACATGCTGAACCCGATGGCGAGTCAGCAGGCGTCGCAGCTTGGGCAGCAGAACCAGCAGAACCAGCAGCAGACGGCGCAGCAGGCGGCAGCGGCGACGCAGGCGACAATGAACGGGGTGCGGTCGGGGCAGATGCAGATCCCGATCAACGGCCCGCCGGGGCAGCTGTCGATCTCGCCGCAGTTCCTGCAGCAGGCCCAGCTGCAGGCCGCCCAGCTGCAGCAGCAGCAGGGCACGCCGCAGACGCAGGCACGGACGCCGCAAAACCTAGGCGCGACACCGCAACCGCAGCAGACGACGCCGCAGACCCAGACAACGCCGCGCGTGCCAAACCCGGCCCTCGGCGCGAACGCGCTGCAGCAGTTTGCGAACCAGCCGAACGTGAACACTATCCAGCAGCTGCAGCTGCGTCAGCTGCAGGCGCAAGCGCAGGCTCAAGCGCAGGGCCAGGCCGGGCAGAACCTGCAGGGCATGGCGGCGCGGCCGGCGCTGCAGTTCACGCCACAGCAGCGCGCGGGTATCATCAAGATCATGCGCGACGCGGGCATCAATGTGAACGACTCGTTCGACCCCGCGTCGATCCCGAAGGACCAGCTGGCGGCGTTCATCAACAGCGCGCGGGAGCGCGGCAAGGCCGCCGCGCAAGCGCAGCAGCAGCAGGCGCAGCAGGCGGTCGCGAACAAGCTGCAGCAGGGCGGCATCGGCGTGAACGGGCCGGCGCAGGTGCCAGCGGGCAACCTGGGCGGCGTCGGGAATGTCGGCGGGCTGCAGCTCGGCAACATGCCGTTCAACATGCTGCCGACGGGCACGGGCGACGCGCAGGGGTTGCAGCTCGGCCAGTTTGCAGGCCTGCAGCAGCAGTTCCAGCAGCAGCAGGGGCAGCAGAACCAGCAGAACGCGCAGAATTCGGCGCTCGGGCTGTTCGCGCAGGGCCAGCAGGGCATGCAGGGCGGCGTTAACCCGCAGCTCCCGCTGGGCCTCTTCCAGCACCAGTGAGCGGGCCCGCGAGCGAAGCGAGCGCGCGTGTGGCGGCGGAGGGCAGCAGAGGTCGGTCTGAGGCACGGCTTGAGCTTTCAGGATCAGCGCAAGACGCAGACGAGCATCTGGATTGTAACATTGGTATGTATCAGTTCTGTACTACGACGCGGCTGGGTGTTGCGGGTTCTCCGTCGACGGAATGGGTGCCCCAGGCGATGTTGCTCATTGGCATGGCGCCTCCATGTCACTTCGGGCAGTATGCGCTCGACCAACGAGTACGGCTGAGTTCGGCTGAGCCGGCTGAGTGCGGCCGCAACATGAGAACTGAACCACGTAGTAGTGAGAGCTAGCGTGAACGCATGCGCGCGTGAGAATACGGGCCGGGCCGCCGGCCGCTCGCCACTGGGCATTGTTGTCGTCAAACATGGTTTCTCCTCTGTTCACTCTACCACCCCTTACATACCCAGCGCTACTCTCACCTCACAGTGTAAACAGGGGTACCACGGAGAGTCGAACGGACGCGCACGGGCCCATAGTCGTCGACGCCGCCGTGGGCTATGTAATCCATCACTGTTCATGCACCAATGCAGATACAGCCTAGCACAGCCGGGTAGAGCCGAACATGACTATTGCCCACCTCAGGGCGCAAAAACGGGGTGCTCACCATCGTTTGGGCCCTCCTCACCATCACTTACATGCCTCATGCCACCCTTAAAGTTATCGCCACATATCTCAGCCACCATGGCCCGTGCACATCTGTAATTGAAGCGTAAGAAAGCTGAGACTCGCCGCTATCGGAATATCTACTTTTCGAGTCGAAAAGATGCATATTGGCGGCGCTAGCCGTCCGACCTATGGACATTTGTGGCATAAAAGGCATTGCAGTGCCACTCCTCCTCCCCATCCTCTAACTTCGTCTTCATGCCCTCCCCACACCTCACACCTCGCCGCCGCGCCCGTATCGCCCAGCAGGCTCGATTCCGCAGCTATTCAGCTGTCGCTGAGGAGTTTGGGATCGCCAAAAGCACTGTGGGTTACTGTGTAATGCTCAGTCGCTTGCAGGCCCTCATTCCTCCTGCCATGGCTGTTCTCAACCCCTCCAGTCGTCGCAATGGCAGCCGATACACCCCTAAGCTCGACGCTGACACCCTTGCGACCATCTACAACGTCTTTGAGGCCCACCCCTTCGCTAGCAACCGTGAGGTGCTTGATATCCTCTTCCACAGAGGCATCAGGCTGTCTCTCATGACTCTGCGCCGTGCTCGCCGTCGTTTGGGCTATCGTCGCTATGTGGCGCTTGTCAAGCCCTTCCTGAAGCCCTCTCACAAGGAGCAGCGTCTTGGCTATGCTCAGGAGATGAAGAGGAGCTTCATGGAGTGGCGCAGGGTTCTCTTCTGCGATGAAGTGCCTCTGTATGTGGACCAGCTCTACAGGGCTTATGTCACGCGTCCTGTGGGCTCTAACCGCTGCGATGAACGGTATGTGTGCCCTCCTGGTGTCCTAGAGCGCCGCTGACACTCAGGTACATCCAGTACACCTTCAGATCAAGCTGCGCTTCGATTATGGTCTGGGGAGCCATCTGGCATGGTGGCAGGTCGAAGCTCATCCTCTTTGACACCTCAGAGTCCACTTCCAAGCGTGGGGGCGTCAATGCCTTCATCTATCGCACTCAGATCACTGAGAAGGAACTGCTCAGGTGCTGGAAGCTTGTACGCCGTAACTGGCGCGGTTATGGCACTCCTTGGGTTGTGGAAGACAATGCCAAGGTCCACACGGCCAAGGCGACGAGGGGGAAGGCAGAGGAGCTGGGCATGCGCTTCCTGGCTCATCCCCCCTCCTCCCCTTGCCTGAACCCCATTGAGCACGTCTGGAACCTTCTCAAGCGTCGCCTGGCTGGCCTGAACCCGCGTCCCACCTCCCAGGCTGCTCTGTTTGAAGCTGCGGAGCAGATATGGTCGTCCATCCCCCAGGAGAAGATCGACCGACTTGTCAACAGCATGCCTGACAGAATTGAGGCTTGCATCTCTGCCGAGGGAGGATACATCGACTATTGAAGCATGCATCTCCAACCTTCGGCCACGTGTTCCCAAGACGCATATGCATCACCGTACGTGTTTATAGAAGAATAGCTATGCATATGCAGAAGTTACAAGCGATCACGGCGAGCGTTCGAGATTGACGGCGACGAAAAGTGGCGCCACCGTTCGACTTTCCGTGGTACCCTGGTTTAC